>QODF01000095.1:2044503-2413113 GCA_024372805.1 Oostethus manadensis | reverse complement strand
GGAGTGTGATCACACAATAGTTGGGGCACACCCTCTGGTCTACCTTCTTAAAAAGGCGGACCATCACCTTGGTCTGCCAATTCAGAGGCAACACCACCAGCAAGTCCATGCGATGCTGCAGTTGTGTCAACCATGATGCCCCCACAGCATCCGGGGCTTTAAGGAACTTAAGTGACTATAACTCCTGTCATGTTAAAACTCAACTCTAACTTTCAGTCTGCCACTCAGCTCCCCTAGGAAACTCATTTATAGCATCATGAGTCTTATTTACATCTTTACTTACATCACTTTCAGTGTTAGGTAATATGAGTAAGAAATTGATTCTTGGGGAGTTCTTTCATGTTAAACAGAAAATGCATTTAGAAGGCTTATTATTATTGCCAGTGGGATTTGTGAAAAATTATCTTGATGTTCCACAACGAAAAGTTGTGCCTTATGGAAATGAATGTAAAGACCCAAGTGCCAGTTGGTGTGTGAGTTGCGTCCATGCTTATCAAACGCACGACTTGTCCTCGTTTACGTGTTTGTTTACGAGCCTCTTGGAGTAAAGAGATTAGACGGCGAGGATGCGCGTCTCTCCTGCTTTTATTTGTAAGATCCATCAAAGCGTGGAAGGATTACTGCAGCTTCGGAGTAGCGAGGGGACGGCTAATACTGGGGCACACACTTGGATGTGACTCAGGGACGCCGAATGGGCAAGCTGCTGGTCCAAGTGGGACGCCGTGGTGTCGCACTAAGTCGCGGGTTCAGTGCAGAAACTTTAATCCTTGTGAAAAATGGACTCAGTTTGCCACAGCTGTGAATGTGTGTTTGAGCTCATGTGGTGCCGCCTCTTTCTTTCCATCTTTCTGCACATCGTGCCGCGATCCCGCCATCTGTCCTCGCTGCAAATCGAGAGCCTGAGTGCTTAGCAATGTTGGCTTCCAGCTATTTTCCCATTCTCCCGCCTCACTCAACCCCCCTCTGAAGCCAGGGTAGGTCCACATGGGCACGATCCAGAAGATGAGGACACTTGAACCGGTCTGCTTTTTTGCGGCTACGACTTTGCTATTTTTTTTTAAATCATTTGAGGCATTAGAAATGTCAGGGAGTTCACGAGTGAACTTGTATCAAATAACTGTAATTAAGGTTAATTCTGATTGACTTGTATATAATATGCACTGAGCTTAGTTAAAAACTCCATTCATGTTTTTTGTTTTACACTTCATAGTAGTTCATGGAATCCATAGCATATTTTTTGGGGGGTAAAAGAAATCCAGTTGTCCTTCGCAATATTGCTGTTTTTCATAAATTAATTAATTACTGGCAATAAATGATAGCTGTTTCATGGTAGACCATGGTCAATTATTATTCAAAAGTAATATGCAGTATTCTGGTCACTGGGCAGCAGTGATGACACAAAACATTGAGCCATTACCTTACAACCCTGCATTAAGTCAGCCATGGCATGTCCAACATGATAGAGTGAAAAAAAGTTATCCTCCCATCCCGTGTGGAAGTGGTACGTTTATGGCTTCTTTTAAGTTTAAGAAGTAAATTCAAGGGTAACTGGTTAGTTTGCTAGCTTGTTACCTTGCTTGGCTCCCTGTAGCATAAGTGTTACAATGTGATGTACATATTGAATAATAGGAGTGTAAAAGTGCCTGTGGGGGTTGTTATTTCAAGTTTCAAAATGTGTGCCGAGTACGGAAATGCTTACAATGTCGGCCTTTAGGCTAGTATCTGTGCCTTCATACCATACCATAGCATTTCATTCTGGCATTCCTCAAAACCTTTTTTACTATGCTGTGTTGTAGCAAGAACCCAATTTATTTTGAGTGCTTTGGAAGCTCGGGCTCAAGGAGTTACCCGGTTGTAGCTGGCGCTCTCATAACCACAAGCGTCTCCTGCAGTGAAGACTTTCGGGCCAGACAAATGCACTGCAGGCATCGCAACACTGAGTTGATTCCAGCCCGACACGTTTCTACGCTGCTCATTTGCATCACGTCTTCATCATCGCGGTGGATCAACATCATTAAAAATGCAGTGGAGTGCGTGTGTGTGTGTGTGTGTGTGTGGGTGGGTGTGTGTGGGCTGCAACACTGTTTCTGCGTCAGTCTTTTTATTGGACTCCATTGAATGTGAGTGAGAACAGCCTGCCAGCTCGCTCGTGCATTAGCAGGGTTTATGCACATGCAGCCTTTGGTATTTTTTTATTCCATCTGATAGAAACACAGAAATTGAAGTCAGGTTCAGATCAAACCAATCACTCTGATAGTTCCAAAGAGAATGTGGTAGGGATCAATCGGCCTCCGATCGGTACTTCGTGTGATTGGCATATGCCGATAAATGCCTTTCAACACCGATAATACAAATGCCGGTTTGTGTTATTGCAGGGTAGCATCCTCCTCCATCACACTACACAGGAGTGCCAAAACAAAAACAGTCATGTCTGCCGTGTGCAACTTACCTGCCAACACATGCCACAGTAACGATCTCGGGGGTAGCATGTTACGAAGATTTTAATGCGGCATTTGAAGAACAAAAACCTGAAGAAGTCTGGTCTGTGTTGGAGGCTCACGGTGTGGTCAGTAAAAAAAAAAATCCTGATTTGTGTATGTGCGGAGTGAAAGCAATATGGTCTCTATCCAATCCAACTGACCAATGAACCAATAAGTTTGAACCGTATGAACAGAATTACAACTTATTAAGCGTGTAAATGTTAAAATTGCGCCCAATTTCCACTAACATTGGGTGTTGTAATCTGTAATGAGGAGGGTTTGCCAGCACGTGTACCAAAATGGAATGGATATTTGCTGTGTAAGGAATGACATCGGGCTGTAATGAGGTTTTCCCTAGATTCTTCCGAGCCTTCCTCCGTGCTCCTGCACACAGTGGATGAAGTAAAAGTCCCATGTTTGGTGCTCTGGTAAAAAATTCAGGGAATTTTGTGGCATTGAAGGGAATGAGGCCTTGATTGTATTTTTTGTTTTTAAAAGCCTGATTTAAAGGTACATTCAGTCCACATTTTTGCCATGGTTCTGGCTTTTAAGGGCTGTGCCTGTCAACGTTTGATCAACTGATGAACAGCCAATTTCACTTGAAGGCTTGTAAATTGCTTTCTCAAAAATGATTTTGTCTAACTTGATTCCTTCTTTTTGCATTTTGAGGCTCTACATAGAACCTCCTCAAGATCCAGCAGAGCAAGATGGAAATACTTGCATTGTTTTATTGCTAGCTCTGTTTTCTAACCCTGGCTTTACAGCGGACTGAAACTCATGGTCTTGATTTGTATTGGCGAGCTACTGACTTGTACAGGTTCCATGTGGAACAGCAACACCCAAACGTAAGTATCCAAATCCTCACTCTCAATTGGAATTTAAAAAGAACACTTTTTAAATCGTTCATGTGTTGTTCCGCGGTAGCACTTTCTGCTTGGAACGAGGATAGATTGATCGGAGTCTTCTTAAAGTGAACTCTGTATTGTTCACTTTGTGCAGTACATTGTGCTGTACTGGATTGTTGATGGATTCGGCAGCCAAGGACCATTATTGCTCCATGTGTGCTCCAATTAGTGCTATTTTAACATTAATTATTGCGACCAAAGGGAGGTGAGAGCCATGTCACATGATGTCTTCACAACTGATTTTGGCCAAAGAAAGTGAATGCTCATTCGAATAAATCGGCGATCGGTCTTTCACACCTCCACTTGCCACTCTGTATGACTCGCGCTCGGCCACCGTGTTGATGACTGGTCCTCCACCTCTGCCTGGCTTCATCTGCTGCTGCCAGGATGATGATGAGCAACTCACCCTCTTCTTCCACTCCAGAACCCAATTTGCTTTCCATTTGTGAGTGTGTGAGTGGCGTGCACGTCATGCCGCCCACATTTTCCATTCCCGTCAATTTCATGTGATGATGGCATCACGCGACATCATCACTGAGGGAAATGAAGATAGACAGCTAGAACATCTGAGTAGTTTGCACTGGAGAGCTGTTTTACAAGCTCCAAATGTACAGTAGTGTTCAAAATAATAGAAGTCTGATGTGACTAACCAAATAATCACTGTTGTTAGTACATTTTTGTTGCTACTTGGCAAACAAGTTACCAGTAGTTGCAGTAGATTCTCAGAAAACAATCAGGACCCAGAATTCATGATATGGACACTCTTGAGGCTGTGCAGAAAGGGGTGTGTTAAAAATAACAGTGTCTGCCATTGATTTACAAACCAAATCCCTAAACTAATATTTAGTTGTATGACCACAGTTGTTTTTTTTATAGCTGCTTCGCATCCGTAGGGCATGGAGTCAACCAACTTGTGGCACCTTTTAGCTGTTATTCCACTCCAAGATTCTTTAACAACATTCCACAATTCATTAACATGTCTTGATTTTGCTTTAGAAACACCATTTTTTATGTCACCCAAGTTTCCGATTGGATTAAGGTCTGGGGATTGGGTTGGCCGCTCCATAACATTAATTTTGTTGGTTTGGAAGCAAGATTTTGCTGGTTTACAAGTTTGTCTGGAGTCATTGTCGTGTTGAAACAGCCATTTCAAGTGCTTATCCTCTTCAGCATAAGGCAACATGACCTCTTCAAGTATTTTGACATATGCCAACCGATCCACGATCCCTGCTATGGGATAAATAGACCAACACCATAGTAGGAGAAACCCCATACCATGATGCTTCACTGTGTACTGTGGCTTGAATTCAGAGTTTGGGGGTTGTCCCCCCAAACTGTCTATGGCCCTTGGACCCGAAAATTTTTTTTTTACTCTCATCAGTCCAAAAAATGTTCCTCCATTTCTCTTTAGGCCAGTTGATGTGTTCTTTGGCGAATTGTAACCTCTGCTGCACGTGCCTTTTTTTTAACAGAGGGACTTTGTGGGGGATTTTTGTAAAAAAAAATTAGCTTCACAAAGATGTCTTGTAACTGTCACAGTACTTACAGGTAACTCCAGACTGTCTTTGATTTTCCTGGAGCTGATCATTGGCTGTTCCTTTGTCATTCTGGTTATTCTTGCATCCATTTTGATAGTTGTCTTCTGTTTTCTGACAAATGTCTCTGGTTTTGCTGTCCATTTAAAGGGATTGGAGATTATTTTAACTGAACAGCCAAACATTTTTTGCACCTCTTCATAAGTGTTTCCCTCTCCAATCAACTTTTTAAATAAAGTATGCTGTTCTTCTGAGCAATATCTTCAAGGGCCATTTTCCTCAGGCTTTCAAAGAGAAATGGATGTTCAACATGTGCTGGTTTCATCCTTAAATAGGGGTCACCTGATTCACACCTGTTTTTTTCACAAAATTGATCACTGATTGAATGGCACACTGATATTTTTTGGAACACATCCCTTTCAACTAATTGCCAGATTGCACAGCCTTCAGAGTGTGCAATATCATGACTGCTGGGTCTTATTTTTCCTGAGAATCTACTGCACCTACAGGTAACTGGTTTCCCATGTCGCAATAAAAATATACTGATAACAGTGATTCATCTGGTTAGTCACATTGCACTGCTATTATTTTGAGCACTACTGTAGATATGCAGCAAACTAGCATCTCAGATGGGGCAGGATGCAGTGTTTAAATGAGGACCGACAGCCATTGTGTTCTATGATCGGCTCTGGTACTCAGCTACACTGGTGCACTGAGAGCTAGTGTGACATTTGTCTTCATTGTTCCTCCAAACTGGGTCACGTTCATGCAGACAGTGTGTTGTTTTGCTCCTGTTTTGCAAAACAGGAGCTCCCGTGTCACAACGGATGCTCGGGGCAGGTAGTCCAGATAACAGCCTCATAAAAACCAAGCCAGGCATCACGCCAGGTTTCCAGCTGTTTTCCAGTTTTGCCGACAGCCCACCTGTGCGGTCGTCATTATCTTTTTCACATCCGTCAGGCTCTGCTGGTTGCACCCGCACGAATCCATGCGGTTGAACGAACGGAGAAACGTCTGGATTGCTGTCGACAGTCCGCAGACAAACATGACAAACTAGCGGAGATCTCAATGTCTAATTTATAATGTGTAGCTTCTTAATTAAAGGAACCATGTGTTTCTTCTCCTGTGGAAAAAAAAGTTTCAAAAGTGGAATGATGAGGGTTTTTGTACTTGCAAGAAAGTACAGATTCATCATTTTAAAATACAATGAAATTACCCACCAAGGATGTGGGGAAAAAAAAGATATACATGAATAGTACTAGGGTTGTGAACTGTAAACCGATGCAACCGGATATTAGTACGAGAGATGAGGTAGCCTCCTGGATCAATAAAAATCAGAAATCCATCGATCAACTGAGATCAATCAATTGTAGAAACATGCACCAGGTATCGCAAGACTAACAACCGGTCGACAGTCCGTCGTGCGTGCTTGGTTGCTTAGTATGACTGAGGACGAGAAAGGATGTAAATAGCAGTAGCAGCATGCGAGCTAGTCACCGGGAAAGATTTTCAACACACCAGTAAAACATACATACATGATAGCGATGTAATTTATTTTATTTATTCTACATTGTGTAAGACAGTAACATCATCAAAATAAAAGCACTAGATGAATACAGGACCACCCTCCTTCAGTACGGGCCTGGAGATTTTTTTTCTGAGAGGTGCGCCTCGAATGTACACGTTTGCACTGAGTAAGTCATCAAATCTTACCTTTATGCTTTCCCACATAGTATCAGCATTGGGAACCAAATATGAGGTGAAAGTTGGATGGTGCATTTAAGGGTTGTCAAACAAAGTTTTATTTTTATAAATGTTCTTTTTTTTAATCATTGCTCCTGAACCTTTTCCGTGTGCCCTGCCTTGCAACATGCTTGAATGTCACTTTTATCTAATCGGTTTCTTTATTTTATAATGTAAGGGTAATGTCTTCCTCAACAAAAGTACAGTAACTGTTGAAATCAAAACAAATCGAATCGAATCGTAGCGTTTGTACACTGTATCGTATTGTTCTGTTTGTAAACTATACTGTTATTGAGTTGTATCTTCCCGTGTATCTAGATGCCTATCAAATGCTGACCACTGTTTTTTAAATCCCTAAACAGTATGCCAAGGCACGATAACACTACAGTACAATTGTCCCTCACAAATGTACAACGCAGTTTGAACATCGCGTCCTCTCTTTATCAGGGATTTTCACAAAATAGTTAATGAATAAATGATTGGTTTTGTGGTTCAATATGGCCTATTATTATTTTTTTAAATGCATTGCAAATTATATATATTCATGCCCTAAATTAAGGTGTTTTTAATAATAAAAATAGCTAAATGAATAAAAATATGAATATGGCATTCAGATGATGTGTGATGCAGTGTCTGTGACTTTTGTACGCCTTTAAGAAGAGGCCTGAGAAGTGACGTGTGGTCAGCTGGCTATCAGTGGCCGACAGCAGCTCCTGTCTGAATGGTAACCTCATGTGTTCTCTGCTGTCTATGCTAATATGTTTTAATATATATATATGAGTTATGCTATGCTAACATGAGTTATTTATGTCTAAGATGTTGTTATAATAAAATATAATATTCTGAGAATAAATGTAAAAAATGTAAAATATGTAAAAGATTTAATAGAGAATAAATAGGGAAGGAAATAGAAATATTCAGTCATTCATTTACTATGAGACTTATGGTTGTGGGGTAATGCTGGAGCCTATCCCAGCTAACTTTGGGCAAGAGGCGAGGTACATTCTGGACTGGTTACCAGTAAGTAGCAGGGCAGACATAGAGAAATAAACATTCACATTCTCATACATACTTATGGTCAATTTAGACTCGCACGTTTTGGGAACTTTAAGCCAGACAACTTTTTTGTTTTTGTTTTTGCTAATAATGATTTTTTTTTAACATTTAAAAAATATTTTAACCCAGTGTTACTAAAATTACATTATTTTTGTAATATTATAAGTTTATTCTTAGTAAAATTGCAATTTTTTTCTTGGTAGAATATGACTACAACAGTTTTTTTCCATTTCTGCAATTGTTGTTTTTTTTTATAATTAAAGTTATTTTAGCTATTTTTTTCTTTATTCTCAAATTTACTCTCATAATATTTCCACTTTTTTGCTATTTTTTTCTTTCTCCTAGTACTTTGACTTAAAAATATTATTCTCATAGTGTAACCGAAACGGATCAGCCAAACTATTTTTAAAAAAATCGGACTGGAAGCCAAAAAATGTGGATCATCCTTATTGAGGCATTAAAACTCATTTGCAAAAACGTGTGTGATATTGTTTTCCGTCTTAAAAAGAAAGCTTGGAATCCATAAATCAAGAATCGAGCAGGGAGTCAGCGACCTGGCGGGAGGCGAGGGAGATGTTTGATGTGTAAATATGCCACACGAGGCTTCTGCGCTTTCCCTGCAGGATGGCAGGTAACAAACACACGAGTCTGCTCGCTTCATGCTTTGCATAATAAGTCGGAGTCGAGATCATTAACATGCACAAGAAAAATTTGATTACTATGTTGCGAATCACTTTTGTTCCTCTGAGCTGATGTCAGGGGAGCATGCAAAACATCTGGGATCTTGAAGGAAAGAAAAGTTTGCGCAGCACAATCTGCGCTAGAGTGTGGATAGAAAATGTCCTGCTGCTTATCTTTGCCTCTGAAGCCATCGCAGTTCATGACCCAAAAAGTTAATGTTTGTTTAACCATCAACTTCTCTCAGCAGGAGAAGTTTGGAAAGTATTCTTCTCTTGATGAGAAGGTTGCTGCTTTCAGGGCCAGAAGGGAGGCCATATGGTCCTGTGCTGCTCCCCCTCTCTTTCCCTCAAGTGCCACTGGTCGCACTATTTTCAGGATGCTGAGATGAGTATCGGCTTTGAAGCTTGGAGTGTCTCCTCCGCACTGAGGTGGTATTGAGAGACGAGAACCCCCTTATACGACCCAAACAGCAGGCTGCTACTAATGTAGTAGATCAACAAGGACGGAAGTAAATGGGGGTCCACCAATTTGTCTCTTTTGTGTGGGTTTAATTACGACCACCAAGAGCAAAATGATGAGGGCAAGTGGTGTTCGCTGCCATCCACTGCCTTGTTATTGTCCGTCCACACACAAGCAATTGCAGAAAGCTCATCACTCTTTTGGTTGTTTTTGGTCTTTAAAAAATGTGCTTATAAAATAACATACAGTGTGCCTCTGTTTATTCCATCCCGACTTACTGCTTTCTGTGACACGTTCACAGACGGTCAGATATTACATTCTTAAACACAAAACACACCGGCCAGGTTGCTGATGGTCAGATCCGTGTTTTACATAGGGCTGAGCCGTATTCGTTACGGAAGATGCATTTCAGAGTTCAGCTCGTCATTATCCGTGCTGGAAGGTAATCCTCATTGGGTAACTATTAACTGTATGTATTCACTATTCACGCACTGTGATTGGCCAGTCACACTCAGCGACCGCCCCTCTACCTAGACAGACTTCTGTAGTTCAAGGAGACGTGCCTCACTCTTTCACACGCAAACAGTGACTGACGATGTCTCTCCACCTGCTTGGCTTGACTCCAGCTCACGTCAGTACCCCGTGTTCCTCATCTTTCCTCTATTTCAGTTTGTATGATGTAGTTGGTGAACTGGTTTCGTAACGTATGCGGTGCATTTGACAAGACAGAGCTGTAAACGGTTTGTGTTGTTGGTGGGTTTTTTTCACCGTCTGCTTGCTTCTGATTTGGCTGATGGTATGAAGTCATTTGGAAAAAATGGCTCGTAGTACTGAACAAAATACAAAAACACAGTGAACAAGACAGACTATTTCCTGGTTTGCCATCACTGGATGTTTGCAGAAATCACCAACTTCACACAGATCATTAAAAAATAATTAAACAAAGTCTTACTGATCACTTACACACACAAACACAATTTGAATCTCAGTTTTGAGGCTGTTCTGTAAATCGTTTTCAAATAAACCATACATGTAGCAACTTCTGGTCAATCCATGTCAGTTTGAGACTTAAAATAATGTACTGATTAAAGCTCCCATCGATTTCCGATTTAAAGCACACTCACCTCCGGTTTATGCCCGCCCTCTCCGAGTACAGCTACCAATACAGATCATTCAGATTGGTGAACGGATACAGTTAGTGGTGCACTCTCTCATCTCCAGTTTTATGCTGCCGCTTCCGATCAATATCGTTCACATGGATTAACTGTCTTTTTTTACATTCATGAGTGCTATTGGGAGGGGGTCATATTCAAAATAATAAATTATGAGTGAGCCTCTGCCTGCCAACGATAGTCATTTGAAACCAAGGTGGCTGTGCCTTGTTTATTTGTTTTTTATTTTTCTTTTCTATTTACCTTTGATTATGAAAAACAGCCCAACATTTTAACATGCTACCCTTTCAAGGTATTTTTTGTGGCATGTGTTGCAGGATGCAAACTTTCCATCACTCTCACACGGCAGACATGTTTGCCATGTGAAGGGAAGGGAGGACACTACCCAAGACATTAGAGCGGGACACTGCACCACACACAGGGACCTCTGCAGGCTGCACTAGTACGAGCCACGGGTCATCGTTTTTTGTTATTTGCATTGATCGGCATATGCTGATCACGTACTTTTACAAGCTCCTACTTTATTTCGTGCAATATTACTTATGGCCAATAAAAGATCATTTTAAAATGTTGCCCAACTGAAAAGTATGATCATGTACAGCACTCAATACTTGGTAGGGTATTTTTTTGCCTAAATTACTGCAGCAATATGGCGGGGCATGGAGTCGATCAGTCTGTGGCACTCCTCGGGTGATATGAGAGCCCAGGTTGCTCTCATAGTCACCTTCGGCATTGTTGGGTCTGGCGTATTGCATTTTCCTCGACAATACCTCATAGATTTTAAATGGGGTTGAGGTCAGGCGAGTTTGTTGGCCAGTACAGGGATACCAGGTACTGGTAGTTTTGGCACTGTGTGCAGGAGCCAAGTCCTGTTGGAAAAGGAAGTCTGTATTTCCATGAAGTTGGTCAGCAGCGGGAAACATGAAGTACTCTAAAACTTTCTGGTAGATCGTTGCACGGACCTGCAACTGTTGGACCTCAGAAAACACAGTGGACCAATGCCAGCAGGTGAAGTTCCACCCCAAACCATGACATCACTATGGAAAAGAAGGTTTCAGAGTCTGGAGGAAGAGAAGGAAGCAACAGAATCCACATTGCTTGAGGTCCAGTGAAATGTTTCCACAGTCAGTGATGGTAGACGGGTGCAGCCTATGTAGTTCTGTTAACTTTTAGTGGGTGTAGCTTACATACCAGTGCTCTCTATAGTCTGGAAATTATGGTAACTTGGGTGTCGGAGTCAACTTTGACCAAAGCTTGACTTACGTCACCGTCTAGGACCGGAACCGAGAGAACCACATTTATTGAGGCATCTAGCATGCATGCTTGCAGTAGACGATAAGCTTTTACATCCTATCTTCTCCTCCTAAATTATCACATATTGTGAGATTCTTTGACCAAAATGATTAAAAAACATTACAAATCTTTTTGCTGTTTTTTTTCTTTTCACTTTTACTCAGTCAAGGCACATGTATGTCAGTCCATCAACTTTTGTTAGCTTGTTTGCCTCAGTCAAACTACACATCATTTTGGATTTTGTAAACATGTCACGTGATGTGATGCATAGCCAATATGGCCGCTCATTGGCCGCCGTAAACAACAGGCGTGATGATATTCTTCGTTGGGTGTAATTTAATCGTAAATCCAAGTCAACATCTGTCAGCCTGAGTCACAAACGCACAGGCAATCAAATCATTTTAATGTCTGTTTGTGTGGGACTGAATATTTCATGACGATGGGGCGAAGCCTCCCGGGCTTTTATTCGCCATTAAATCATTTGAGGAATAACAAAGTAAGAAAAATAGAATCTCGGCTCTGTTATTAGCGGATGCAAATGAGGCCAGTAAAATGTGATATATGCATGCATTAGCGCAGAGAGGTGTACATGCAAGACACTGCGCAGGAGATATCGATGTTTGATGGGTGCTGTATATCAGCATGGAAGGCTCGGGCTATTTCCTGGTTGCAAAGATGTTGACCCTTGTAGTCGTGAATTTAGGACTCTAGTGACTGTGCATAGGTCTATTTGATGGCCAGGCCAACATGTTACTTTTTGTCATCCTATCAAAGGTTTAATTAATGTATATATATATATATATATATACAGTATGTCTCTATATATCTATATACAGTATGTACTGTACAGTATATGTACTGGGCTGTCAAAGTGAAAGTGTCCTTTAAGGGCACAAATGATTTGGACGTGCGATTAACATGCACACGTCCTGTTTGACAGTCAGCCCACACCATAGTTTGAGGCAGTTTTGCGCGATGCTGGAAGTGGGTGCAAATATTGAGCAGAGATGGGCAAAGAAAAGGGTATTTTTAGCTGCAAAGCCCTGGCAGATCTCTCAACAAGACCAGTTATTTGTGTTGCTGTGACTTGAGTTGTCACAAAGTACGTCGCTTCTGGGAGAAGTGAGAAGTTACTGGCGCACTGCAGGTATTCTTTTGTCATTTATACTGTCATACCTTGGCATGAAGTGTCCCAACTAACAAGTTTTTAGATGTGAGCTGTCTCTCGTTTTGCTTTGAACTGCTAAAATTTAGACTAGGACCTGTTAGTTACCAGCAGAGTTACCCCTATTTGGGGCACTAGCTAAGCATTATAGCCATCATACGCACATTATAGCCATCTCATCTTTCTTATTTAGTATAGATTGTGCAAAACTATGGCAGGATCAACATCAAATTAAAAACACAAAATCAACACAGAACCACCATCCTCCCGGATTTCATTTTTCAGAGAAGTTATGTACCACAAATATGCACACTAGCACTGAGTAAGGTCATCAGTTCTTTCTTTTGTGCATTCCCACATAGTATCAGCATTTGGAAGCAAAGACGAGGCAAAAGAAAAAGGGTAAAAATACAGTACAGTAGTCTTATCTGTGACGCATGCGAGAACAAAGAAGGTGTCTTAAAGGACAGTCAAACAGTGGGACAAATTAAACATGTAAAACATGAAAAAAATGGGGGGGGGTTCTAACTGTATATTATTTTTGAACAAAATTATAGCCCATGTTTCCAATATTTACATAAACTTTGATCTAGTTTACATCCCTATTTATTATAGATAAAAACTTGTTTAGACTTTATTCATCAACAAGTGAAACTGCTTGGTTACAAGTCAGAATGAGGTCAGGTGACTACCTGAATATACTGAATGAGCAGGTTATTCCATCGATGGACTTTTTCTTCTCTGATGGCATGGGCATATTCCAAGATGACAATGCCAGGATTCATTGGGTTCAAATTGTGAAAGAGTGGTTCAGGGAGCATGAGACATCATTTTCGCAAATGGAGTCCAGACCTTAACCCGATTTGAGAATCTTTGGGATGTGCTGGAAAAGGTTTTGCGCAGCAGTCAGACTCTACCATCATCAATGCAAGATATTGGTGAAGAATGACATTGCAGAAGGATATGGAAACGATGTCACAGCGAATGCGTGCCGTAATCAAAGCTCCATCCAAATATTACAGTGTATGAGCTTTTTTTAATTTTTGGTAATTTGTTGTGATAATTTGTCACTGTCATCGCCGCTGAAGCGCCTTTGCAACTTGCTCTTTTTTTTGTTTGCTTTTTAATAAAAATAGACGATTGCTACCAGCTGGTTAATTCATTTAAGTCCTCTAGTGACTTTTTTGTAACACCTTGAAATGCCTCGCTTGGTTGAACAACATCCGGCACCCAGCTGGCAAAGATCCAGGTGGTTCTAACATGACAGCGTTGCTTGACTGTCAAGCCTCCCGGTCGTCTAGTCTTCGGTATCAGTCAAAATCTAACAATGAACTGTAGCACGTTGACTGAAACAGTTCATTCACTTTTTATAGTTCAAACAATGAGAGCAGCTGGATCAAAGCAACCTTAATGTTGCACCAGCAGGACGTGCTCGTGTATTCAGCAAGCACTTTTCAATGTCTGTGACATCCTATTTCTCGAGATCCAGAGAAGCTGAAGCATCAGCGTGCATTCCAACCTGGGAATAAGAACCTAAAAATAAAGCCGCAGTCATGCTCTTAAAGACAGCAAGAAACAAAAAAGTTTTAGCCCGCTATCTTCACAAGGTATTCATAACTTCTAAATTACACTGCATGCACGGCAGCTGGGAAGTCGGAAATACCCGCTTGGAGCTCCTCAGCGCCTCCTAGTCAACAATGGCTGACGACCGCGACAGCGTACTTCGATTTCCTGCGTGCTTGTTATAAATGGCTTACTAAGAAAAAAGATTGTCTCACTCCCATTTAACAAATAATAAATAAATAATAATGCATTATGACAGAGAGTGACACTAGCGAACGTAATCATGTTGTCCAAACGCCACAGTGACGCCATGCGGACGTTTGGCGTGTCGCCCCGGTGGCCGTCTTTAATCACCTCAAGGGGTTGACACATGGAACCATCGGTAGCTTCAATCTGGAAGCCCACCGGAGTGGAAAAGCCGGTTATTAAATTCCCAATGAGGCCATGCCTGTGTCGCCACTTGTCTGATTTGCATGCAAGTGGGTCAGCGGCACCGGGACTTGGCAGCAAACGGCGCCTTCTGATAGCCAAGCATCCTCCGGCTCAAAGCAATTATGCATTTAGATGTAGGGGGGGGGCAGATTTCCCCGCTGATACCACTCGCTTGACCCTCTCAATTGGACCAGAACACATGAAAGATCTTTTGATGGAGGTGATGATACGTTTTACACTGAATGATTGTACTGGTTTAAATTGAAACTATGCAGATCGTCATTTTTATTTCATCTTTACTCATCATGAGATCAGTATTTAGTGTACATTCAAGTGTAAAAAGAAGTTCTACCTGTAAAGATAACAAAAACATTTAGTGAGCTCAACGTTTTAACAGGGATCCTATTCGGTGACACTTTTTTAGTTCTTTTGTCGTCATTAGGAGTACCACAACACACTGGCTATTTCCCTTGTTTACGGCCGTTAACTGGTTCCAGTTGATGGGAGTGCAAAAAGTGAATTTCCGGGAAGTAGGGTTTGATATCAACACATTGCATATTTTTGTAGTTAGAGCATAGACACCCTGTTTATTACTTTCCAAATACACTTTTAGCATTATTAGAGCACTGCAGACTTAACAATAACACCCCTATAGTGACCTTAAAACTCCTATTATTCTTTGTCTACACCACATTGTGCAGCTATAGCTAGGTGGCATGCTATGTTTACTAGTTATAACTAGTTTGCCTCTAATTTGCTTGTTTAGACTTAAAGGAATACTGTACTTTTTGGATCGCTAGGTATAGCATTACTTTCTACATTGCTATGTAAAATAAATGTGCCCAGGAAAGAAGTTCTGGTAATGTTTGAAATGACCAAGATACTGCCAAGTACTGTATTAAGTATTAGTAGTATTAGTACACTGTGGCGACCCCTGAAGCTCTTACTACATGCTCACGGTATGGATATAAAACTATAAAACCTTTTTGGAGGGGTTTTAACAGCGAGCTTTATGGCAGAATAGGCGTATCCCAAAATTAAAAACGTGTGTTCCTGTCTCACATGATTATGGATGATGGCAATTAATTCCCAGTCTTCAGTTGTCTTTTCATGGTCTTTGTACAGAACACAAACAAATATTGCAGGTTCTACTAGTATTTCAAAATGAGGGCTGAGTTGTCATGTTTTAGATCAGGGATGTCCAAATGGCAGCCTGGTTACCACTTGCAGCCCGCAACTTGTTTGATATTGGCCTGCGGCATGTTGCAGGGATAAAATGAAACATTAAAAAACAGCAAAAAATGAGGGAAATTGTGCAAAAAGGGACAAAGAAAAATATAATAACTTTTTTACTTTTTATAAAACAAAAAATATACATAAAAGTGGCCACCGGCAGATCCTTTTGATGTTTTAAAAATCCTTTTCATAAAAAAAAACCATGAGCACTTGAGAGATGAAATATCCAATGTAAAAAGTCTAATATGTGAATATATTGTATGTAAACAAATGTCGAAAGAATGTAAAATGTCTAAATGTTAACTGTAACCCTTTTGGCCCACCCTGTATATACACTAAAACGGTCATCTTTGCTTTTTCTGTCGTTTTCATTGAAATCCTTTCTATATAATAACAAAAAATATTTTGTATAGAAATATTGTTTTTTTTTCTGAATGCGGCTCTTGATGGAAAAAAGTTTGGACACCCCATTTAGATATAGAAGGAAACACAACCGGCCAGCAAGCAAGCATTTGCTCGATGATGTCATGTCGCAGTAAAAAGCACAAGCAGGCACTCACTCCAAAGTCAACACACACAAGCGGGAAGTGTCCTAAAGTGGCGGCCATCTCTCCCAACACATATCCTCTTACACTATGGTGACATTTTAACATTTATTATATCTTTTTATTAAATAGCACAATAAATATACTACAAAGAAACATTGGCTTTTGGTGGAGTTACAAGTTTTTCCTTTGTTTTCTTTTCTCTCCTGCTGGTTCGGGACAAAACATTCATGACAACAAGAGAGCAAACTTTACAATTTCATGCATACAGATAAGCTTTAATGCTTCAAATGGCATACAAATGAGTGGATGGCCACAGTAAACTTGAATTTATTGACATTTGGGGAAAAAAGGAAACAAATATATCTTTTACTCTTTTTGTCCGTACACAGGTTTGACAAAACGGTCCAAACAAACAAAAGAAAAGAGAAGAATGGCAGCCTGAATGCTAGTTGTGGAAATGTACAAGAAAGGTGATCAATTTGGGCATCGCAATGGAATTAATAAAGCCAACCATCTACAAGCATATTGAGAAATCTGAAAAGAAATGGTTCAAGTCACATATTTATTTATTTGTTATTTTATTAAAGAAAAAGAAACACAAAAAACCCTATTTGCGAAGGCCTGTAGAAATTCTGTGGTAGATACTAGTGGTCATAAGCGGAGAGAGTGCATCGTTTCAACAAAGAGCATCATTATTCAAAAATTAACACATACCAAAAAACAAGGGGAATCTTGGACCTGTTTGGCAGAGAAAAGCACCATGGCAGACTATCTGACGTTAACGCCACTTAAAGCTGTCATTTTTAGGCAGGGGGGCGTCACAAAAACCCGTTCATTGGACCTTTGCGACAGTTCTTGAGCGCAGAGAACGACCGTCGGGGGTGGGCTGCTCCAATTCATTCCAATATTCACGCGAGTGAATGCGTAGAGAAAACGTGTAACACAGACACCCCCAACATTTAAACAAAATACAAAACAAACACGCCTGCAGCAGAGATTCACCTGTGTGGCACACAAACAAGGAAGACAGAAACCGGCACCACAGACGAGAAAAATAGCACCAAAGGTTTGTTTGTTCTGATTTCTTTGGGTCTTGATGAACATGACATGTGACGTCTCTGGTTCCTTTGTTACGCAAAATCAACATGTCCCAGTTTTTTTCTTTCCTTGTTTATTTCCATTCTGCTCTTAAAAGTACAACACGGCAGCAAGAAAAGGAGTTCCCAATTGTTTGTTTCTTTTTTGAGGCTTTTTTGTAGTCGAATTATGTCATCCGCCGTCTCCCGCTTCCTAGTCAATGGAGTCACATGCACGTTTTGAAGCCAGAAAGCAATAAACACTATCCGAAACAATATACAGAATGTACTTACAAACATACAAATTATTTATATATTTATATATAAAAGAGACAATTATGGACAAACAAAGCTCCCAACAGAAACGACGGAAGGGCGGACAAAAGTGGCGCGACAGAAAGGAGCAGAGCCCAGAATGGAGTCCGAGGCGGGAGATTACAATGGTGATGTCACAGGTCAAAGGTGGTGTGTGACATCCAGTTTCAAAACTTGCATGTGATGGAGAAGGCCCGCTGAGGTTTCAAGGTTATTTCCTCTCATCCTACAGAATTTTGCTCATTACGGAAAGAAAAAAAAACGTGTTTTTTTGTACAAAAAGAATTGTCCTATTCTTTTTTTTCTTTTCGAGACAATAAAAATAAGTGTCGTTTCTTAATTTTCTTCCAAGTTGCTCAGTCTCTAGCCGATGAAACAGACGGGGCCCACTTCAAAGCCGAACTTCTGCGAGGGGCCACCAAAGTCGTTGAACATGATGTCCACGAAGGGGACTTGCTCCACCTTTGGAGTGTTGATCTCAAGTACCGTCCTGTCGTAGCCCTTTTTCAACTGCAGAGAGACAGAGCGGCGGCCATTATGGTTGGAACGGACGACGCTTACCAAATAAGGACAACAGGTACTTACCGCGCAGCCGTCCACCACGGCGCGGATGTAAGGGTTGTTGTCGTAGGACATCTCCTCGTCGTTGGAGCCCAGGAAGTGGATGGCCTTGTCGTAGTTGTCCTGTGCCTGGTCGTGCCAGGCCACAGACTGGTGGCAACTGTACGTCATGTTCTGGCGGGCGGCGGCGCTCAGCAATCGCAGGAAGGTCATTTGGACCACTCCGATGGGGTTACCCTCGGCGTCCACGTAGGAGAGCTGGAAGGGAAGCGTTGGCCTTTTTCAGTGAAAGCGGGGGGGAGGGGGTGCTAACAAACATGAGAGGCACCCGAGCCCAACTAGCATGTTGATACCAGATACAACGGTAAATTAAAACCACTTCCTCCTGGTCCGAATCAGCGAGGATTAGCGAATCACTTGGAAGAAACCCCTGGTTACCAAGCAGAATATCTTGCTACCTACTGGACTGGTTTCAGACAGTCTTAGGAGTACAATTTTGTTTTGTATCATGAATTTACTGGCTTGATCATTTGAATCGTGCCACCTACGGGACCGGTCTGTGCTCTGAGTGCTCCCGTTGTCACAATTCCTCATCACCGATAGCAAAGATGCCAACCCTCACTCGTACCCATGATGCCCAATATGCATGTATCCTTTACAACAGTGATTCTCAATTGGTTGGTCATGGCTGAACTGTTTGCAGTTTGCCAAAAACTAGTGTAATGACCTGATGTCCACCCCGGATCGATTAGAACCAGCCATAAATCCTCAGATGAATGTATTGTAGAGACACGCAACGGGTATTGCGAGACAGTCCATCTCAAAACGATGGTCATGCATGATCTGTGGATTAGCATGACTAAAGACGGGAATAGATCTACATACCTTTAGCAGCGCGCTAGCTACTCACAAAATGTTCAACACATCGGCAAAACATACGTACATTATAGCGATCTAAGTTATCCTTTCTATTATGTATTGTCTAAAACGAATACAGGAACAACCATCCACCAGCCTGGAGTTTGTTTTTCAGAGAGGTTGTGTTGCAAACAAATATGCATATTAGCACTTAATAAGGTCATCAAATCTTTTTTTAATGCATTCCCACATACGATCAGCATTTATGACCAAATATGAGGTAAAAGGAAAAGGAGAAAGTACAGTACAGTGGTCTATCTTTGCAGCATGGTACAAAGTTACATGGTGCATTCAAGGACCATCAAACAAAGTGAGACAAGTTGCTGCTCGCAACAACTTAAACATGCAAAAATCGTGGTATTTGTAACTGTATATTATTTTTTGGAATACAATAATGGCCCATATTTCCAAAATTGATATCCCTTCACATAAAATTTGATGTAGTTATTAAAAAATTATTTCCTTGTTTTGTTATCATTGTGTGTGAATGTTTCCTGCTGGCCCAGTGGTTGGGTACCTCTGCCTTAAAGCATGTTTAGAAATGTAATGTGCTCTTTTACACATTTAAAATACTGTAAGAATGCCGCTTTTATCAAATTGGCTTCTTTATTTTATAATGTAAGATGAATCCATTCATCTATGCATCTTCTACCCATTTTTCGAGGTCGGGTCGCAGGGGCAGCCGCCTAACCCGGGAAGCTCCGACTGCGCTCTACCCGACCACTTTGCCAATTAAATCTGTTGGCTCAGGCAGAGGGTTGGTCTACAGAAGAAACGATCCTCCTAGTATTACGGAACATTGAGAAGTTTATGTTAAAAAATGTCCGCAATTTGGGTAGCCGCTCGTCATTGAAGGCTGATGGTGGATTCTGCAGACAAACCAGTTGAGAACCACTGCCTTACAACATTACGAACCTTGAATTTGCATTTCCAAAATGACAACAGGCTCTTTAAGTTGAGCTTACATTATTAAGCTTGTCACCTTTTCACAGACCTGCTAGTGTGTGGTTGCCATGACGACAGTCTTACGTGTGAATCAGCTGCCTTTTCCGTTCTTATGCTTCTTGATCAAAACTTGCAAGGTTCAGCGTTAAGAATTTGACAGTAAACTGCAGGAAAGCCGCAGAAGCCAAGTCAAACCTCCGCTGTGTTTATTGTCTTGAAAGAGAGTGCGCTAATCTCGCTGACAGATGTCAAATGTTGTCTCCCAACAGGCGTAGTGTTGCAGTAATGATATGCTAATTGACACTCTTAATGAATCTATAATGATTATCTTTTCAATTTAGTGTTTCTGCTGCAGAGATCGTAGCCAAATCCCATTAAGATGAGATGGGATGATGATGTTTGTCATACCAACCATGACGGATCCGTTAAGGTCCAAATTGTGGGTTTGTCTTTCTTTCGTACAAACAGGACTACCTGAGCGCATGCGGAACTGCGGACAAAGGAGCTAAGCATTCTGCCTCCTCTTCTTTTCATGCACATTCACACACACACACACATACCGTGCATCTCCCAAGCCACAGTGCTGACACTCACATGGGATGATCTTTTATTGTAAATGTAGCAAATGAGTCAGATGGATGAGTGTTGGCCCTGCAGCTCAAAGACTCAATCATCATGCTTTTTTTCATTCCCATTATGCCTTACCTCCCCCACCCCCAACCCAACAGCGTGTGGAGCCAGCCGGCCATCACCACAGGAACATTACCTCTTCATCATCACATCCTCCAGTCATCAGTGATTGACTTCCCAAAAGCTCTTGCCTGGCTGATGACTGAGCGTCTGACCCGCTAGACTCAGAGCAAGTACACCAAGACCACTTTTTCCCCTCTTGTGGAGGAAAGCTTGCCTTCTAATGCTCAAAACTAAGTAATAAGGTTGGAAATTAAGAAAAAAGACAATGGAATTGAGAGGTTCTTTGCAAGCGAGACTTCAACGGGTGTGTGTGGACAAACAGAGCCTTTGAACCACCAAACACTGCATCACAGCTTTTCACAATTATTATTAGCAAAATGCAGTACTAATATTGGATGTGATACGCCCTGAGTCAGCGGGGTCAAGACATCCAGCCACTTGTCGATGAGACCCTCATCATGTAGCAGAGGGAAGACTGTCTGGCCTCCAGAGTCTCCTGAAGAGCCTCACTGGTACTGTTAGACTGAAGGAGCATGCGTCTCATGCTGAATCATGCACCACCATCAGGTCAAGCCTTGTGCCCATGTATACATACTTCAGGTGCAGAAGCAAAACCATGCAGAGCCTCGGGCCCACACAATCCCAGCCGCAGCCGGGTTTCTGGGTCCGCAGGCAGGCAGGGGGGCCACTTACCAGGGAACCTCTCTTGTAGTGACTATACCATGTGCCTGGTGAGTCTTTGGGCCATTTTGCCATTTTGCTCTGTAAAATATAAGAGGCATTCAGGGAAGGGACTTGGGAAAGGCGGGCTTACCAGTTTACCACGTTTGAATTCACTGAACCAGGAGCCGGGGTTCTCTTTTAACCAGGAGGTGAGTCTAGCCTGGGGGCACGGATCGACAGAGAGGAGGAGGGAAAAATCATTAGTGTTAAACGGGAAGGAGAGCTGATTGTTTCACCCTTTTCCCTCTCATGTTGAAACTCGGGGAAGTCGTTCGCACCTGTGCGGAGTAGGGTGGGGGGTCGAGTCTCGAGCACTGATGGGAACCGGGACTAACATTCCCATGCACTTGGGATCGTTGATGTTCTTATTTTGATTCTTAGTGTCAATGCTGTCTTCAGCTGACCGAAAGGTATAGCCACTGACGCCAGCAAAGAAGAAGCCGAACACCAGCGAAGAAGAGTTGTTCATAAACATTTGCAACACACTGACATCATGCAAAGGAGGGCGCACGGCCAACGTCATTGATGTTCACACGTTCACGGTGAACGTGTTTATGCATTTGCTTATTGTGTTATCAACAGAAGAGACGCACGCAACACACTTCCACACTCCCTGTTTACTTGTGTTAAGAATATGTTAAAAGAACAGTCTGTCAAATGTTAAAGGAAACGTCACAACATTTATACTCAAGCTGAATGTTTTGATAATAATATACTGGTTGGAAATAGCCCAGTGAGAAATTCATAGTAAAGTTGATAAAAAGTTCATATCAATAAACATTTCATGGATAAGTTCAGACATTTAATCCCAAACTCTCTTTTAAACCATGAACATTTTTATGACCCTGCCTCTTAAAAGCATTTGAGTCAAGAATCGTTACAAACTGGAATCAAAACAAGCAATAGAAAATCAACACAAGAATCGTTCTAGTTCAAATAACGCCTAAGCCTAGCACCTAGACACTGACAAAACAACCAGAATCAACTGGAGCAACTGCTGTGCCATTTTGGATAAAGCCAACTGCAGCTGGCACCTAATTGCTGCTGTAAAATTCCGGAGTACACAGACTTTAATGAAGACGTGACGGCCTGCTGAGAGCTTTGGGGTCTGCCGCTTCCTGTCCAGCTATTTAAAGAGCAGCAGACCCCCGCTCTTGACAGTGATGAATGCATCTTTAGTTAGATAGCAGGCATCCATCTACAACTGTCATCATTGGCTTGGTGCCCTAATGAATGATATGGCAGACGACATTTTCTTGTTTGCTTGATTGCTCCAAGTGGAGCAGAGGAGGACTTTGTGGCCTATACCATTACAGCAAGCGCTTGAGGAACAATTGTTTTCCACCTCTGGCACACATATGAGAGCGGCCTCCTTTGAAAAAATGGGCTCCATTACGCCTGGCTTAGGCTGACGGACGCTCATTAAAATGGCCTCCATGCCACCTCCGACACGGCGATGCGAAACACATCACGCCGCCACTCTCATCTTTACATAATGAAGCAAAAACAATTTAAACTGTGGCTGCTTCAATGCCAGACTGTCTGGAGATGAAACTGGAGATTGGGGAGGTTTCTCCCTGCGTGAGACTTGTTTAGCATAATGACTTGACATCCCCGAAATCGTCTCCGTAAAAACAATCCAAGTAATCTCACAGAGGCTGGTCACTTGGGCATTTACTGTTGAAAGAAGTGATGATTTCAATTGTGTGATTGGAGTAGCACAGTGTATGTTTCCCGCCTCACTGAAGCAAGCAGCTAAAAATAGTGTGGTGGGGGGGGGGGTAGTATTCTCATGTACGTGTTGATTCACACCACTCACCCCTTCAGACTTTTTGTCGGGGAAGATACAGCTCTCGCCGCCGGCTGTGAAGTTACAGTAGACTTTGAAGGAATCCCGGGAGCATCCCTGGTTGGGGTCGATCCAGTACTCGCCTGTGGAGAGTCCGAAGAGTTGTGACACATTTTAAGTTGATGTATATCTCAGACATCACAATGTACATCAGACTACCAACCGTCGGGGAAGTCTGGGTGGCACAACTGCAGGTCTTTGCAGGTGCGGGCGGGGTTGCCCTGCGTGCCCAGAGGGTGCTTCATCTGCTCGATCTCAAGCTTGAGGGAGTTGAGTGAGCCAAAGATCTCCTCCATGCCGTCGTCGTAGTCCTTGTAGTTGGCATCCGCCGCCTCGTCGTCCATCATCTGGCTGGCATCAATATTCCTGCGCGATCTGCCCTTGCTGGGAGCCTGGATGGGAAGTGGGTGGATGACGTCGCCAGGGGGACCCTATTACGGAGACGGGGGTTGATTAGATATATGTTTACCAATCCATAATAAGTGATAAGCTAATGTAACTTACTGGAGGTCCAGGAAGTCCAGGTGTGCCACTCTCTCCCTTTGGTCCAGTTTGGCCCTAAAAAAGATCAATATAAACAAAGACTTGATTGTGAAGCATTATTAAGTGTTTTAACGGATTTTTAGATGTGTGTAGCAACTTACCGCTGATCCTTTAGCACCTTTGGGACCAGGAGGACCCTAAAGACACAAAGATGATTATATCACCGTCATTTGACCAAACAAGACCTAATATTGTATGATGTCCACAGTCTTACGGGTAATCCAGGAGGACCAAGTGGACCAAGTGGACCAGAAGGACCAGCAATACCCTAATGGAAGAAAGCGGTGACCAGATTGATTTGAACGCCGGTGATTACGTTTTTACGCCTGCCTTTGTGATAAATAAGTGTGCCTTTTCCCTCACATTGTCTCCTTTGGGACCGGCCGTTCCCGACGGACCGGGAAGACCTCTGTCACCCTTTTCTCCCTGCTCGCCTGGTGGCCCGATAAGACCGATGAGACCAGGATGACCCTGTTTAGGACAGAACACCACACATAATCAATGACATGCCAAAACATTAGTACCGTCATACATCTAAGTGGCAGTCAGTGCCCTTAAGGCCTGGTAGCTGCAGGCAAGCAACACAGCTGATCAATCTTTGAAGAAACAAGTCTTTTTTACAGTACTCATTTTTGTTTCACCTTCTCTCCTTTGATACCAGAGTCTCCTTTCAAACCAGGTAACCCTGGGGGACCCTGTGATTGGAGTATTGGGGTCATTCACCATTGCTTCATTTCGATCATCAGTTCACAGTTGAACGCGGAACTCACCATTGGCCCAGGAGGGCCATCAGGGCCAGGAGAACCAGG
Organism: Oostethus manadensis; assembly: GCA_024372805.1. NCBI lineage: Eukaryota > Metazoa > Chordata > Actinopteri > Syngnathiformes > Syngnathidae > Oostethus > Oostethus manadensis. The sequence goes on along the minus strand of QODF01000095.1, from coordinate 2,388,413 downwards.
TAGACCTTGCTCCCCCTGTGCACAAGAGCATTTTTTAGCTCCAAAGTAAATACATTTGGATAAATTACTCAAGTATTACTTACAACTGGGCCAGGGATTCCTCTAAGACCTTCAGAACCAGGTTTGCCAGGTGAACCTTGAGGTCCAACAGGACCAGTTTTTCCTTGTGAACCTTCCAAGCCTGGCTCTCCCTTTTGGACGTACACAAAATAACAAGAAAGCAATTTTACTTACACTTTTGCTACTCAATTTATTGAGTAGCATTGACAGAGCATTGACAGATGCATGTACTATACTCATGTGTTTATACATATTAAACCCATACTTTAAGATGATAATCCACTTTGGTCTTACCTTGGCTCCCTTTTCTCCTTGTCTACCCTCAGGTCCTGTCACTCCAGGAGGCCCCTATTCAGGAAAACACAACATATTTGTGTTGTGGAATACAACATTAGGTACAACATAGATGGAACAAGACCACAGGAAGGTACTCACCCTCTTTCCTGGTGGTCCAGAGGGACCAGACTCTCCAGTAGGTCCAGGGGAACCCTAAGTGCAACGTTTTGCAACGTCAAAATGTGAGAAACCAGTAATATAAATTGACATTTAGAGATCACCAAATGCACTTACTGCCTGGCCAGCTTCTCCGTCATCTCCCTTGTCACCAGGTGGGCCATCTAAGCCCTGCACAAGAACAGAACCAAACCTCAGTCATGTGTCCAAAATTCGTAGACTTGGTTAATGCAGTCTTATTTTACAACAACATACTTACAGCTGGGCCAGGCTCTCCAGGGGGACCAGGATCACCAGGGAAGCCACTCGGACCCTGAAAGTCAACACAGTTACCATAAAGCTCTCGGGGGACGAGACATAAGACTCAGTTAAGTACGAGGGGAACTCACTGGGCTTCCTTTGGGACCATCATCTCCAGGGGGACCCTTGGGACCAGGAGGTCCAGCAGCACCAGCTGGACCAGCCTCTCCCTTCTCTCCTCGTTCTCCTCTTGGACCCTGCAATCGTGCATGGTTTGTTATCACAAGCATCATTCATTACACTTTATCAAAGTGCTCCATAATGTGGTTGTTTATTGCCAAATCTGTACCTACAGTACACTCTTGACAACATTTCAGGACAAAAGAAATCTCACCGGCGGACCAACGTCTCCCTGAAGACCTGGCTCTCCGGTCTCACCAGCGTCTCCCTGGAAAAAGAGAGGCAATGAGTTATAGAGAAGATTTGTCAACAGTAACATTAAAACAAATCAATTTAACAGAGCAAAAAAGAAGAAACTGACATGAGAGATTTCAATCCGTCAGGAGGAGGCCGAAGTCCAGGGGGGCATAGCTGTTATCTGCCCTCCTCCAAACTGCACATCCTCCCATCTTCAGTCCTGAATCTAGGTGACTCACCTACATGTCTGCTGCTTTCATCATTCACTGTCACATCATCTTACGCCAACCTGTGTGGTGCGGCTTGCCAGGCAATGCACAAAACCTCTCTTTTATCGATAGATATTCAAAACGACGTTGTTCACATCTTATCTGATCGCCGGGCTTGACTCCCTCTCATCTGCTGACAGTAGCAAAAGTGCCAGCATGACTGACAGCTCCTCATCATCACAGTTATTATAAGGCTGATGTGTTCACGAGGGGTTGGGGGAGGACTGAGCTCAGTCATTTGCCAGCTGCCATTTCAGCAGAATTCAAGCTGAACTGAGCAGTAACTCCTCAAGGTGATTCATTTTGCCAGTTGTGTCACCATCTCCAAAAAAAAAGTCTACAAAAGTTGTAGAGGCATGCACTAAGGAAGAATGTGTTCAATCTTTGTTTGTATTTTACCGCCACTTCCCTGGAGGGAAACGTCATCGACCGAGGAGCGTAGGAGTCTGCATACTTGACTGAATTTCATGCAAGATCCGATTAAATACCGTTAAAATGAAAGACCGTTTCATCTGTGTGGACGAGCAGTTGATGTGCATGTTCCGTGTTTTTTCATCATCAATGATTGGTTGGAATGTGCTTTTTTTGCAGGTCCGTGTGAAAGGAGATCCTTTTGACAATGGAAGTAGTCTTATCTAAAATGCCAACGTCCTAACTTTCATAGGTTATTGTCCTTTAAACCTACCATATTGGTAGCCTGCTACTGTAAAGCAGTATGCTGGTTGTTTTATATCCTGGCATGGAGTGTTTGCACACTGCATCTGCTGCCTGCATCGTCTTTTCTTCCAGGTGACTGCAACATTAAATCAAATAAACTCAGCTAATGTGTGCGCAAAACAACTTGTTTTTTTGCAGAGGGAATTGAAATAGTAATTTGCCCCAATCTACAACTGCACAAATGGAGCGAGCCTCTAGGACTGCCAATCGCAACGGGATGCTTTAAAAGCCACAAACTGTCTTGGAGCCAGATTCCCCCCACCCATGGAGAGGAGACAGCTCTCTGAAACGTGCAAAAGTTCAAGTTCTCTGTGGTAATCATGCTCAAGATAGTAAAGTAGAATAGAAGACGCTTACTTTTTCACCAACAGCACCAGGGTTACCAATACCACCAGGAGGTCCCTGAGGGCCGTCGGCACCAGGGGGTCCTGAGGGGCCTCTGGGGCCAGGAGGACCAGGTGGGCCCTTTAGAGTGAGAGATGTTACACATGTTGCAATGAGTGGTAATGTCGTCTTAATGCATATTGTGACTTAAAAACTTGTCATAAACTCTTACCATCTGACCAACATCCCCAGTTTCTCCTTTTTCACCGGGTGGACCGGGTAAGCCCTGCGGAATTCACAAAGTGTTTCAGCAATACCGGTGGAAAGACTTCTAAATGTAGCTCCACAACAGTTCCCAACCTGCAGGCCAACTGGGCCCGGGGGTCCGGGGAAACCTCTTGATCCTTCATCTCCCTTCTGGCCAAACAGACCCTGCTGACCTCTTGGACCAGGCTCACCATCTGCTCCCTACACACCAACACAGATAAACAGATCACCATTGAGAGAAATCAGCTTTGCGTTGCCAAATGAACCCAACACCCTAAAAGCTGACACTCACAGCAGGACCAGGTGCTCCGACTGGTCCTTGAGGTCCGGTGGGGCCCGGGGGACCCTGTAGATTACATCAATTAATGATAACCTATGTAAATGTTTACAACCACAGTAAAACAGAGGATGGGGACTTACATGTTCTCCTTTGTCACCTTTGCTACCTTTCTGGCCAGGTTCCCCGAGTTCTCCCTGAAGGACAGAGACATGACATTAAGAGTCAAGTCTCAGAAAGGGTAAAGTATTTCTTTTGTGTGTCAACTTTAGCTATCTTGTGCAACATAATAAGGGTTGTGATTGCTACTAGCAGCCAAAACAGGACAAAGCCCACACAAACTGCGGGTGATAGAATAATCCATTCAAGTGCCAGAGCCAAAGGTGTTTACTTTTGGCTTTAAGTTTGTTGCCGCTCGCCTTGTCTGCTTCTAATGAAGAAGTGTGTAAGCCTGTGAGATCCTCTTTTTTTTTTATCTCTGCAGCAAACACTCTCTGTATCGTCTGTTGTGTCCGCCTGGCTTGTTAGAGATCACAGCACTCCGTAAAGCATCAGCAATCATCCTCTGAGTGTATAACATAAGACTGAGCTCCTCTGCAAATGTTTTTAGAGGTGATGATGCTTCAAACGCTAGCCAAATATTCCATTATTTGATTGCACCATCGATGCATTCAAAAACCCACCTTGTCCCCATCCTCTCCAGGTGGTCCCGGTGGTCCGCCGGGTCCTGGTAGACCCACTGGCCCTTGAATACCGTCTCTTCCAGCTGGGCCTTGAGGTCCTTTCTCTCCCTATGGGTGACATCCCGTCAGGACATGTCTCCTTCCTCTGCAAGTTACAAATTTAGAAAATGTTCTTACCGGCCCGCCTTTCTCTCCAGCAGGACCAGGGGGTCCCTGTGGGCCGGGGCGTCCAGGCAGTCCAGTGGGTCCAGCTGGGCCAGCAGGACCGCGCTCACCAGGAGAGCCCTGCAGCAGCATCAATGTAAGTTGACATGTGTAAGCAATGCCAATATAGCTCACACTGCCAAGTAGATTTTGTAAGTTGAATATAATTATGCTGTGTTACGTAAGAGCCTGGAAGAGTGCGAAAATTCTTTTAATAAAACAATGCCTAAAAACCGGAGGAAAGTTCAAAGTGAAGCAAAGATGGAGTAGATTGTACTCACAGCAGGGCCAGGTGGACCGTGTGGACCTTCGTTGCCTTTCAGACCATGAGCCCCCTGCAGGACACAGTGAAAAGATGCTTTTCAGAAGACAAACTTAACACATCCCTCCATGGGCTGGATTTATTTTTCCCCATAAAGGCTCAGCAGGAACAAGAGCACCTCCTGCGTAGAGGTTGTTAGTACACAGTTCTTTAAAATCTTTAGCACTGTGCTGCAAAACTAAGAACGGATTACATAACTATTTGTCAAGTTGCAGTGGAGTAGAGAATTTATTTTAAAAAATATGAACAAACAAGCCTTGAGCACAGTGTTCCTTTGGTGAAGCCCACACAAGGTCGCATTACTGTGAACTCCACTATAGTCTCACAGTCGTTTAATAGCCAGCAAGTGTTATGCAATGGCAGAGCTGTAGCTATGTGATCAGATCTAAAGGCAGTACTAACCACAGGTCCAGGAAGGCCCCTCTCTCCGGTGAAACCTCTGGGACCAGGTGGGCCGTCTTTACCAGCAGGGCCAGCAGGGCCTGGGTCACCCTGTGGTTGACAACACAATGTCACGACTCCAAGTCTTCTCATCACGGGCATGTTCATGAGCAACTTACATACAATGAAAAACCTGGTTTCCAATCATGTCAACGATGAAAAGACTGAGAATACCAATGGCGTTTACAATTTAAACTTTTCACGTCTGAAAACTCAGTTGATCTTTCCTTGTCCTAATCTGGCACTGTGATTGCATCAAATTTTTTCAAATTACCACTAATTTTGCAATCTTATTTTAGTTTTGAATACAAATTTTGTTTGAGGTATAATGCAATGCAGGCTTACATAACATTTAGGCTGGATTTTGTTTGTTGGAGTTTGTGTTTGCTTTCAAGAGTAAAGCATAAAAAAACAATGAAATTAAGCACCCTTTCATTGGAATCAGACCACGCCTAATGTGGATACAAATCAGATAAAAATCATATAGTCGTCCCTCGTTTATTGTGGTTAAATAGTTCCAGACCCAAAAAGTCAATTTCTGTGAAGGAGGATTCAATAAACTGAATATTTTCGTAGTTATAGCATAGAAAACCTGTTTATGACTTTCTAAGTACAGGTTTTAACATCATATAGCCCTGTTGGCATGAAATAACACCCCTATATTCACTTTTACACTCCTATTATTCTTTGTTTTTATTCTTTCTCACATGCGTAGGCTCCTGGATCTCTGCAGGGACATAACAGACAGCCGCCATGCGCATACCAAGCGAACTAGTTCATTCATTCATTTTCTATGCCGCTTATCCTCATTAGTGTAGCGGGTATGCTTACTTTTTCTAAACCTAAGAAAGTGTGAGAGTGGGGACAAAGACACCAAAAACTTACAATTTCCACACAGAATGAGAGGAGAAGCTTCATTTAATTTCAGCCATGGCATGTCAGCTCAGCTCTGCTGGCTCAGCAGCCAGTAATGTAAGGCCGTAGTCACCCACGAAACAATAATCCTTCATTACTAATACTTTAAAGAAACAATACACTAAGGGGGCAATATTCCAGCTGAGATATAGTAAGGAACAACTGTATCTCACAATGTGACGGCAGCGTAAACAGACCGATCAGCTCTAGTGTGTCAGTCAAATCACGCCAACGTCTTCACATATGTTTCTACCCAAATACACACACTGTGAATTTGAAAAAAGCCTGCAATAATTCCACGTAGTTGTTAACGTGCATTTGTGTGCATGTGGGTTGTTTGGGGTGGACACATACAGGCACTTAATTCTAATTTGGACACTTTTGTGTATATCAGGACTCACCTTGGCTCCTTCCTTCCCTGCAGCTCCAGGAAGACCCTGCTCACCGGGTGGACCTGGAGGTCCGGGGTGGCCACGATCTCCCATGGGTCCGGTCTCGCCCGTTGGTCCCTGTGGAATCAAGGACAACATAATTACACAAGAGAATTACATGAGGTAAGTTGAAACATTAGGAAAGAGAGGAAAAAAATAGTTTTGAGGAGGAGAAGCATTTGTTGTGTGGGAGGACCACTAGTCTTTAGGACACTTCATGACTGTTCCCATTAGCAGAACACCTTCATGCATCGTGAGTACTGGTTCAGGCATCTGATGATGTAAATTCAAAACTTCTGTACAGCAGAACATCAGCACAATATGGCTGAAGCAGCAATTTTGCTTTCAAATTAAATTCCATTCAATTTTGATTTTAAATCCATGGGTTTGATATTATTAAAACCTCAAGGATCGGCTACATCGTGGTGTAGTCAATGGTCAGCTGCTCACCTGAGGTCCAACCACACCAGGAGGACCAGGAGGGCCGGTCTTCCCTTGGAATCCCTGAGTGTTACAGAAGAAGAGAAGGAGAGTCGTTACATCTTTGACTGACTGACATAAGGAGGGACTTCTTTGTTTGTCTGGCTCACAGTCTCTCCTCTCTGTCCAGGATGTCCAGGAAGTCCGTCTTTTCCTGCAGGCCCCTAAGAGACAACGGCAACAGTAGGTGGACTGACTGACAGAGTAGAAACTTAAAGTGGTGTTGTGGACATTTGGACTCACGGGTGGGCCCTTTGGTCCTGGGAATCCTGTTGGTCCTTGAGGTCCTGGCAGACCCTGACACACAAAAAGGACTGATTAACCGTTGATTAAAAGTCACATGATGAGTGAGAAAGGTCAGGGGGTCACCTACCCTCTCACCAGGAGGTCCTGGAGGACCGTCTGTCCCGGAGTTACCCTGCGGGGGCCAAAAACAGACATGAATGAAGACATCCATGCAAGCATCAGGATTTATAAGCTCAACAGTTTACACACTTTTGGTCCAGCTTTGCCAGTTGGTCCTCTTGGTCCTCTCTCACCACGAGGACCCTGGGGACAGAGAATGTTAAGTCGTTAGAAAAAATTCCTCCATGCAAGTGTCCGTTTGGACTTTTATTTGGATAAGGCAGAGGCTTTTCACGTCGTTAGCTCTCAGGTGCCAAGCTGGCCATCTGTGCTGCATCACGACTCTGCTGACTAAGACTTACTGTCGGCCCTCGCTGCCCACGTGGACCCGGCTTTCCTGCGGTTCCCTGTGGATACACAAGGGACATCAGCCAAGAGGGACAATTCATACGGAAACCCTTGTAAGATCTTTTTTAGAGCTCAGACCTCCACTAATCCTAAGTTGGATCATTCCAATTTAGACTCACATTAAAAACATTCACATGAAATAACAAAATTTGACTTTACCCGAGTTCCTTTCTCTCCGTTGGCACCTGGGAAGCCTTGGAAACCCTGAGATCCCTGCGTGCGAAAACAAGAACAATTCAAACAAGTTTTTCTATCGCGTTAACAATATCGTTAAAAACTTAACTTTTATAATTAACGGTTGCCCACATGTACGCTGGGTTTTTTAAAAAGCAATCAAAACCGTGATTGGTATTAACCCCTAACCATCAATCCAATTCAGCCAATCTGTTCAAGTTTGAACACTCACAGTTTGTTATACTACGTTGTCAGATGACCATAGACTTTTGCATGGTGGGGTACATATTACAATTGAATTTAAGCATACAATGGAGAGGAGTTTTCTAAAAATAAAGCACACTTTTTTTCTACTTTTATTGAAGAAATACCCATCTACATGTGGACACAAGCGTGTTAAACTGCAGCGTTCCAATTTACCTTCGGTCCTTGTCTTCCTGGGTATCCTGGCAAGCCGGGCACTCCCAGTTTACCCTGTGAGACACATTGACAACAACCCAAAGTCAAAGCAATCTCTAAAGATCAACCCCCTTCAATGCACCCGACTTGTACTCGTAAAAGAAACAGTGTCGTTAAGGTTGTCGTTTGCATTGATGTCTTAGCCAGCATTCTGTTGAACGCTCAAATCTGTTATTTGCTCCCAGCTGGTTCCAGAGGAGCAATGGTGATAAATGGGCAAGGGAACACAATGACGGAGTGTAGCGTGCAACCTCGTTAAGCCTTATTGAGCTGAAGCAAACATGACTGATGATGGCACAGTGACGCCTGGAGGATTCAGTGAACTTTTGTAAGGAAAATACCTCAAGCAGAACCAAGATCAGGAAGTTTACCTTTTCACCAGATGAGCCGAGGGGACCAGAGTCTCCAGGGAGACCGGATCGACCCTTGGGACCCTCAGGACCGTCTTCTCCTCTGGGTCCCGCTGGTCCGAGCTCACCCTAGTGAAGATGTAGAGAAAGGACATGTAAACAAACATGACAAACGTGCCCTGTTGCATCCCTTTAGCGGTGGGATGATTCACAGCACGAGTCTGTGTTAACAAGCTTCTCTTCAGGGAATGTGTAGTCATGTAAAGCTAAACATAGCAAGCAAACACCCTTGAGAAGCTTCAGAATGTCATTTTCTGGTCCGAGCATGTCTTTCATCTTGCAGTGCCAAGGAAGTCTTGAGGGGGCTTGCAGGCTTTAAAGTACCATCGATTTTCTTCTTTTCTCAATATAGTCAGGGTGGGAGGACGAGGGGTTGGGTGTGTGTTGGTGTGTTTGAAGTGCAGGCTGAGACCAGTGTTGATGATTTAGCTTCTTAACAAAGCCCGCCGCTCTGGGGCCACAGTTGTTCAGTTAAGACAGAAAAATGGATGGCGACACTTTATGTTTGCTCATTACCCACAATCCCACTCACACACACACGCGCACACACACCACAAAACCGCAAGACCTACCCTGTCGCCCTTGATACCCATGTCTCCCTTGAATCCCGGGAAGCCATCTTCTCCCTGGCAACAGAGGTATCATCAAGAGAACGCCACAAACAAAAATATATCTAAAACCCTTCAAAAACAATGCGTTTTTTAAATTTCTTTTACCTTCTCTCCCTTGTTTCCTTTCAGGCCGCGGACTCCGTCCGCTCCCTGTGAGGCAACAACACATCATCAAAACTCTTTGCACAAAAGTTAACAGCAATGTCCAAAAGGTAAGGAACAACGCACAACAATGCTACAAAATTAGCAGTAATATACTTAATGTATAAAAGGTTAGTAACACCACTCAAAAGTCCTCCATAATGCACCAAAAACAACAATGTACGGAAGCAAAATTGCACTAATGTTAGCAACAGCATCATGGAAAGTTTCGAAACAATGCATGAAAGCTAGTGGTGTCAAATTACAGCACAAATGGAAGCAAAAATGCACAAATGTCAGCAACACATAAGTTAGATATGTCAAATGACAGCACAAACAGAAGCAAAAATGCACAAATGTCAGCAACACATAAGTTAGATATGGTAAATGACAGCACAAAAGGAAGCAAAAATCCACTAATGTTAGCAACAGCACGGAAAAGTTTGAAACAATGCATAAAAGCTAGCGGTGACAAATGACAGCACAAACGGAAGCAAAAATGCACAAATGTCAGCAAGACATAAGTTAGATATGTCAAATGACAGCACAAACGGAAGCAAAAATGCACAAATGTCAGCAAGACATAAGTTAGATATGTCAAATGACAGCACAAACGGAAGCAAAAATGCACAAATGTCAGCAAGACATAAGTTAGATATGTCAAATGACAGCACAAAAGGAAGCAAAAATGCACCAATGTTAGCAACACATTCAGGAAGTTAGCGGCGACAAATGAGAAAAACTGCCAACAATGAAGCACAAATCAGCGGTCATAATGGAAGTTAAGCAGCAACAAACGCACCAAGCAAGCAATAATGCACAAAATCAAGAAACAGAATGCTAAGGTTAGCAGTAATACGCAAGTGTTAGCATCATAATAACACCATAAAGTTGTGTAAAATTTAAATAATACAATACATTTATGATATTAATATACTATTTTTATAATACTTGTATAACTTGAACTGGAGTTAGACTTGACTTAACTTGTCTGGACTTGAGACTTGACTTGGACTAGTACGTCTTTTCTTGAGACCGGATTCAAGACTTGTAAAACAGTGACGTGCTGATGATACGCAACAGGGGCAATTGGGGGTCCGTATCTTACCCCAGGATACTTCGACACGGGACGACAGAGAATTGAACCAGCAACCTTCAGGTTTGGAGGCTTTACCACCTGAGCCAGAAATTACCAGACTTCCTCCCAGTGCTCTTTTAAGTTAATTAGCACAGCAAACTTGATTTAAAAAAAAAAAAAAAGTGTTACGTTTAAGTGTCTAATGACCCTTAAAGGCTGACGCCGGGTGATGGATTGTTGTCGCTGAGAATCGCTAATAGGCCTCTTGTCAATTTTGATGACTGGCTCACCTTCACACCTCGAGGCCCGGGATAACCGATGGGTCCTTGAGGACCAGAGGGGCCCTGGAGACACAAAATATTAATCATGTCACACAAACACACACACACACACAGCATGAATGCACAAAGTTTGAAGTTCAAATACCATGTGTCCCTTCTCTCCATGAGGTCCTTCTTTTCCAGGGTGACCCTATGAGTGATGACAATCATATCATCTCATTAGCGTGTAATGACCACCATAAACACTACAAGTGTAGCTGAAATGAACGAGGATGGAGTAGTAAAACTCTTTATTGGAGGGCGAAGCAAATTGGAAAAGTTCATTCCCAGTCAAAACCTCTTAATGTGCAGATTGATGGAGCGTTCATGCACTCCAGTGCAGTACTTTATGTACATTACATCTGTATATGCACATACAGTAGTACACACAATGCAGTTAAAGGCCTACACACACACAAGGCAGTCATAAGAGAATGTGTGTGAGGTGGAGAGAAAATAGATTGGAAGCAAATAGAGCTGGGAAAAGCTTCTGATGGCTTTCCAGTGTTGTGACACGGCACAGGGAAGGAAAGAGATCCCTGCAATCTCCAAATGAGGTGCCGGCGCGAGCGGAATAGGCAGTCACTATTTCGACAAATGGAGCTTTAAAAATAGAAAAGAGCTATTTGGAGTCTAAAAGCCACTGCGGTATTGTTCTCATATTTTATTTTGTGGCTTCTAAATTATGAATTCATACTACTCTAGGAAGAAGGTGTCAGTATAATTTACACAAAAGTGTATGTCAGTATGACAAATTACACTCTTACATCGTATTTTACATAATATATAAATTGTAATATAAAATAAAAACATTTTATTTTGTAAAAAAAATTTCAGACTAAAATTTCAATTACCAGATTATTTGTGTATTTTAATTTCTTGTACTTGTTGTGGCTTTTCTTGGTTGCTAGTATCCTTGCTTCATTAGGTTACTTCTAAAATTTTGGGGGCTTTAAATCTATAAGAATATTTAATCACGATTAATCACATTTTGCTTACAGTTAACTTGTAATTAATTGGATTCAATTGTAGATTTTTTCATTGAGTGCATTATGATGTGCATATTTGTGGTACAGGACCTCTTCCGTGCTTTTAATTTGATGTTATTCCTGTCATAGTTTTACACAATACATAATAAATAAGATAAATTAGATCACTATAATGTACGAGTGCCAACGCTAGGCCGCTATGCTGCCAATCTGTTCTCTACCTGATAGAGAGAAGCGCTTTTGATAAAAAGTGATATTGAAAAATAGATGCTGTCATTGTGTAGTATATTAAGAGAGATAGATGCATTGTGCGACATGTAGTTTTTTAAAATTGCGGGACAAAACTCTGATCTTCAGTTTGACGGGGTTAGCTCTTAGCTGTACTTGGACTTACCGGTGGTCCGTCGGCTCCTGGCATTCCTGGTAAACCAGGCTTACCAGTGGGGCCCTGGATGAAAGCGAGATGACAGTCATCACATTATCAGCACTACTAACCCATTTATTGACAATGTTGCATCAGTCATGAAGTGATGTCTCACCTTCTCTCCAGGTCCACCAATGGCTCCCTGTGGTCCAGGAAGTCCCTACAAAAATAGAAATAACTTTATTTTGCTGCCTTGACTGACATGAAGGCAAACTTAACCACAACAATCTAACAGGCTGCTGACCTGAGCACCAGGGTTTCCTTGCTGACCTGGTGGTCCTGGTTCTCCTTGAGGTCCCTTTGCGTGGAAACAAAGACGAGGTTATAGCGATTCTGGAGATGTTCCTATTTCTTCACTGATTTCCATTTGCAAAATAGCTTAGAAGCAATAATTGCCAATAACATTTGATCATTAACAATTACGGGGCCTGTCTACCACTTGTTTTGTTTCAAAGTCAGAGAAGTTTAGGAGCTGCAGCTTCAGTAAGATGAAGAAAAACAGTCATATTAAAGGCAAAAAGTCTATCTAGAGAAAAAAAAATTTTTTATAATTTTTTCCAAACCTGCTGTGATTTATGTTTTGAAAGTCCATTATTTTTAAAATCACTCTTTTATAGCTTTTTAAATGATTTTAAAGAATGTTGTAAATGTTGATGTCGAGCATTAAGTAGGACGTCACTTACGATGTTGCCTTTGGGTCCAGAGTGGCCGTCCACTCCAGTGACGCCCTGTGGGAGACATTTAATTCCACATTAAGTGTCTGAGAGTATAATTTACTGCTTATTACATCTTTAAACTCCCACTTAAATCCACCTGATTCTCCATACACGTCCATAAATATCATTAATAAATTCTTCTTGGATGTTTATTAACGAGTTTTCCTGAAAGTAGAGGGAGGGTGGGGGTTGGGGGCAACTCACAGGAGGTCCGGAAGCTCCCTGAGGTCCTTTAGGTCCCAGCAAACCACGAGGGCCCTTGGGATAAAGGAGGAAGAAATTAGTTTGAGAACACCATCACTACCGGACATGAATTATTAAACACCTTTGGCTAAATTTAGGCTTTATAAATTAAACTTCTGTCCTCCCAATGTCCTTCGGGGGTGCTCTCAAATTAGTTGGGCAGATTTACTGCACAGCCGACTTACTTTTCAAGCTATCAAACCAGTAGAGCACACCCTGGTGGACAAGAACAATCACAACAGCAGCCTACCAGGTGGAGGCTTTTAAGCAGCCGCATTCCGTCCCCTGCGGCTGCCTGTGATAGTGTATGACATGCTGCATGCAAAGATGATACATGCACTTTGTAGGTCTGCCAAACACTCACTGGTTCACCGGGAAGTCCCCTTGGTCCGATCTCTCCGTCATCTCCCTAGGAGAGAGAAGAAGCGGGTCACTAAGTGGGAAGGTAATTGAAAAAACGGGGAGCAGGTGGTGTCGGGCGCAGGTAATGATGAGATTAGAGGCGGACAAAAGAGTTGCCAAGATGAAAAACATAAAAGGACGCCGCTTTCACGCTTTGATAACGTCTCACCCTCTCTCCATCCTCGCCAGGGGCACCAGGTGGTCCGTGGGGGCCTGCTTCACCCTGGGACAACGCACATAGGCTTTAACTTCACGTCACAACACCTACAGGGTTTACACAGCATGCCAGTGAACACTCACTCTGTGTCCTTTTTCGCCAGGGAGTCCGGCCAGGCCATCGAACCCACGATCTCCCTGAAAGAGAACAAGATACTCCAGCACTTCTGACTATGGGAGAAGACATAATAGAGGAAGTGGGGTGGGTGTGGCGGTGCAGATCCAGATACCTTTGGTCCAGACTGACCCGGCATGCCCCTGGCACCGTCAGCTCCAGAGCGACCCTGTAAAGGTGACCATTTTTTATTTCTAATGGCACTCGAACAATTATATGTTTTGGGTTGTACGTCAAGCCTACCCTTCTGCCGGGCTTTCCAGGAGGTCCAGATGATCCCATTGGTCCACGTGGACCCTGTAAGGAAAAGACACAGGTGCTTCTTTGTGCAAATGCCAGAAAGAAAAAAAAACAGGAAATAGGTGTCTCTAAAACTGCTCCGTTTTTTCACGCAAGATACCAAGCAAACATCTTCATCTTGTTAAAAAATAGAGCTGTTAAAAGAGGACACATTTAAGCAGACGTAAAAGATCAAAGGTATCATTTTTAGGTTTTAAGAGAGGTGAGAGCAAGTCAGTGTTTTCCTCAAGTCACGTCTCAAGTAAAGACAGGTCGAGTCAACTCCAAAGTCAACTCCAAAGGGCCCAGTATGACTCTCTGATGGTGTGATAACCTTGAGCAAAAATATCACGTTTTGGCAGTTTGGCTGTTTTGTAATTACAGCTCTAAAATGTGTTATTTTGAAGTATGCTTGCTGAAAAGAGGAAAAAAAGTCAAGTCGAAACAGTCATGTTTAAACCATATACAGTAATGGGACACACTGTGGCTAATCCTGCAACTCAAGTCACAACACAATTAATATTTAGTGAAAAAAAAGGTAAATGCAATGAAGGTCCGACATACCTTTTTTAAACTCATAATGTTATGTTGTAGTTATTTCGTAGAGGAAGGTCAAACTTTTCCACAAACTTACGTTTCCGGGTCATGTGATTGTTGATAGCAACTGAGACGTTAAATGTTTGTTGCTTGTTGTCCGGTGGAGAGTAAACGCTTTATACCACTTATCCTCCGCTTACCCTCTACACGATTAATATTGCGGCCTTAGCGGCGCCGTTCAACGCCAATGAGGTATGCAAACACAGCACATGCCTGTGGTTTCAACACACCGAAGCCCAGTTTCCACCGCGATGATGTAACAAAGTATTTCCACGTAGTGTTTGCGCCGGACCTCCACTTTCTCTCACATCGTAGAAACATTCATTCATTCATTTTCTATACCGCTTGTCCTCATTAGGGTCGCGGGGATGCTGGAGCCCATCCCAGCAGACTTTGGGCGAGAGGCGGGGTACACCCTGGACTGGTCGCCAGCCAATCGCAGATCGTAGAAACAGTATGACGCAAAAATTAGAGTGGTTTTGGAATATTTTCATATGTGGTATACATAGAGACTGGTAACCGGCCCATGCCTAAATGTAAAATTTGACAAATGTTCCTAAATCTGATTTGCGGTTAAGTCAGTAGACAAAAGTCTGAATCTATTCTGAGTCGTTGATGTCAAAGTTCGAGTCAAGTAACAAGTCTTTGATGATATAGTCAAGTTGAGTCCAAAGTCAGCAAAAACTCAAGTCATGTGACTTGAGTCCACACCATTGGGTTTTACTATCAATATTGGCCAGTGAATCACGTCTCTCAGTTGTGTGACAACTAACTGTGACATTTCCCATGCGCTTAGTTTGATGGATATAGATTATTTCCATTATTTCCAAATCCTCCCAAAATTAGAATAGGCAAGGAATATTATTTTATCAAAAAACACACATCATTTTGGGGGGTTTAAATAAAAATGTACAGGTAAGGGTTCTTGAAGTACCTGAGGACCTGATTCTCCGGACTCTCCCTTTAGTCCTGGCACGCCAGGAGGACCCTGAATAGAAAAACCACTGATGAGTGATGACCTCTCCTGTCATCATGCATCATCATGATTGCAGCGTCTCGCATACACACCAGCGGGCCGGGTCTGCCAGTCAAACCCATCGGACCAGTCGATCCTCGCATTGCCAGCTGGACACAGGAAAAGGAATACATGAAAAAAAGCAAATACAAAAAGCAGCAGAAAAAGATAACAAGCTCTTTTGGATGCTTACCCGGGCCTGCTGCATGATGGCCTGCATCTGGGCCTCCTGAGCTGACATGGCAGGTCCCTTTTGGCCAGAGTCCCCTCCAGCACTTAATCGGAACTATGGGAGGGGAAATCCAAAGCAGCTCAAACTCCGGTTGAAATCATTCTCAGTCAGCATAACCAGCATTAAGAAAAAATGTCACACCGGCATCACCTAAGGCTGCTTCCACAAAAAGTGATGCAACTGCTACAGCCACCTGGTGGTGACAAGGCAGTGTTGCACCAAAACTTATTACAGCCTAGCTTTCTGTAATGAGTCTCAAGCCTCACAATGTCCAGCAAAGCTTCCATTTTCTCGCCTTTTTTAAGTCAGGAAGGGACAAAAAGACAGCCAAATGTCATCATGACCCACCCAGATATCCTCAGAGCTCTCCACCATGCATACTCATCTGGGTTTGATTGGCCCAATCAAAAAATAAATGCAGCTATTCATCCTTTCCTTCCCATCTGTGATGCTTTAAGCAGCACCCCATCAAGCTTTGAATCAGTGGAATTCCTCAAAAGTGTCAACATCAAACTGGCCAAGTTCTGGATGAACAACACGATGAGCACAACAACCCAAAGCATTCAAAGGTAAAGAAAGCAAATCCACTCAGTTGCTAAATATCCCCTTTTTGCATTGGACTGGTGGATCAGGTTTCCAGCACCATGATGGACTTCCTGTCCAGACGGTGCTTCCGAAACGTCTCACCCGCCAACAGACACTCAAAAACCACGATTCCACATTTGCAAAAGACATCAGCACCTCGACAGTAACAACCAAAGTCAAAAGGGGTGAAGGTAAAAAGTTAACACGGTGGATATGACAAGCCAAAGAGACTCGTTAAAATGTGCCATCTAGAGCTAACGGCTCTTTCAAAGGACATCCCATCATCTTTAATGTGGCAGTGAGAATTTTAGGTTGTAGTGAAGATGACATAAACTCAAGATCAAGTCAAAACCAGGCCTAGTTTCAGAAATCTGCAAAAATAAAATGGTAAATATGTGAACAAGGTTGTTACAACAGTTGTAGAAATGGGCGTAATCATTTTATTTCTACGGGAACGGTTCCAAGAATGAGGACATATGATGAATGTATGATGCCCGATTACCAGATGACAACAAAGTACTAAAGTATTACTGCAGGTTACAGTATATCTAGTGGTAGTACTTTTATTCCCATGCACTTTTGGTCTTGAGTACACTCCGTAAATCCAAGACAAGAGAAATTAAAATACAATCGATTCAGAGACAGACCTCCCTAAAAGTGATCCAAAGACCGGCCTTGACTGCTAATACAGTACAGTATTTTAAAGTTCTGGGTGAAGTTGTTACGGCATGCACCACAAGGGGCTGCTAAAACACAGGTTTGATTTGTTGCAAGTACTGTAAACACAATAGGAAACTTTCCAATGGAGCATGTCTGTGTGACTTAAAAGCAGTAATTGAAAGTCATGCGTCATACTTGGCATTGAATAAGACTGAGCTAGCACACAATTCCACAGTGGGAGGGGGGTTATTTTCGCACTTTAAATGAGTCGAATATTAATGACTGTCGTGTATTGTACTTACAGGCAGCATGAGGACTGTGCCAGGGGGTCCTGGCAGACCATCAGCACCAGGAAGACCAGGACGACCCGGAAGGCCCTGACAGGTGAAAAAAAAAAAAAAAACGCAGATCATACACATACAGGTACTGTGAACTAGATTGGACTATCTTGAGTTTAAAAAGCCTGCTACTCACCCTCTCCCCTGTATCTCCAGCAATGCCTGGTGATCCAGAGGCACCTGGGGGTCCAGGGAGACCCTATTGTAAGCAAAAGATGACATTGGACTTTCATATGTACACCACAAAGCTCAAATTATTTGCTGCAGCAAATATTTTAATCTGCAAAGCGGTTGCACATGGGGGAAAGGAATGCGTGAGGCAACGTGAGCGTTTTGAAGCAGCGCGTCCTTTGTGAGGTGCTCTTTGTTTGTCCATGGAAGCCCACTGCAGGACTCCATCTGTAGGGTGTCAGGAGCAACTACTTTGAAAAAGAAGTGACCTAAATAATTGACAGTCAGGCAAGTCCCTATCTCATCTGGGAAAACACTCCCCTTGATGCGGCGAGGGGTTTGCACAGGAAGGCATTAACGTTGTATTTTTTTTCAATGCGAAGGACTAACTAAACATTGGAAGATCAACAGAGTGCCAATAAAGAAGACAGAAAGACATGTTGAGGACAGTCTTAAGCCGGATTTACTTACCGCTGGCCCCTCAGGCCCAGGCGGACCCTCCATCAGCATTCCCTGAAATGCACAAGAACATGATTCAGCCCATCATTAATAACACACGTTCTGTCGCTTCATTAAAAAAAGACTACGTTTGTTCCCAAAACCAGTCAGCCCCTTAAACTTTAACATGCATTCCTGCCTGCCACTTCGCTTCAGCTGGTGATTAAAAGCGCTGCAGAGCTCTCTTGACACAAGAAGCGCAACCCACGTGTATGCATGCATCATGACATGTTAGGTTGACTCCAAGATGCACTCTGTGACTGTGGGTGTAGACAACAACCAGGTATCCCACTGGACAGCTTAGGGATTTTCCAAGACGTAAGTGGATGATAGGCCAATTACAGTACAGTCGTCCCTTGTTTATCGATGTTAATTGGTTCCAGACCCAACCGTGATAAATGAATTTTTGAGATATAGGATTCAGTGTTAATAAAAGGAATATTTTTGTATGTATCTTAATGCAGGTTTTAACATTATTAGAGCCCAGTAGACTTGGAATAACACCCTTATAGTCACCTTTTCCCTCCCATTATTTATTACACCACCTCGCAACTTTTATTCTGCAAGGATGTGAGACAGCCGCTAGCTAGCAAGCTTAAGAAGCCAAAAATGTACCACTTCCACACAGAATGGGAGAACATTTTCTGTCTTTCTCTTTTCTGTGCATTCTAAAGATATGAAACTTGTAAAGATATAAAAACTGATAATAAAAAAAAGAGGCCGTTAAGATGGCACATAATGGGACGCACCTACTGCGCTTATAAAACCTTCTGAAAAAAACTTTAAAAAACAATGGTCCAATTTACATAATGTGACCTGCATATTAACAAAGTTACAACAGCATTGTTATTATTACTGAATTGTCATTGTTATGCTGAACAACTAGGTTACTGGAGAAGTGACCCCTTGGCACATCACACCGGCTTGCTACTAGATGGCTAGCGCCTTGCTTTGCCACACATTCACTCACAGTGCCTCAGGCCACTACCAAAAGGTAACGCTACATGTTGGAGCTGCCGCCACTGCTGCTGAGTTTTTGAGTTTGTAAAAGTTATCGCTACATGTAGAGTTCCTTTCTATGTTCTGTTAATGCTTAAAATGACCAACATACTGCAAAAATACTGTAAGTATCCCGTGTTATCATGAATGTACCTATTACTACATGCCTACAGCATGGATATATAACCATGAAATCTTGTTGGAGGTTTTTGGAGGTGTTTTAATAGCGGGCTTTCTAAGCAGAATAGGTGTGTCCCATTACATGCATTCTTAGCAGGGGAAAGCTGTCCTTCATTGGTCAAAATGAGGGCCGGGCTGCAAAAAAATATATGACTTGAGTTCTCGACACTCAATAAATATAATTTCTGTGGCAGACGACTTACTATAAATCCATTGACATACCCTGGTGGGACGCAATTATGTGACCTCCGCTGTTTTCCATGAACCACCAGACACCGCCTTTTGAATATTTACCTTATGAAATCGCTTCAAGGGACGCGAGCAAGATGAGATGTACGTTTGTGTATGCTGGGGAAAGCGACTGTTTGTGAGTGACAACATCTGTCACAAGGCTGGCTATTGTCTCCCAGTCCATCGAGGAGAGGAGAACCTAAACACATGCTCCTTTTTTGTCCGTCCAATGTAAATAAGAAGATGCTCAGTCACAGAGGCGTGTATACTTAGTGACATTTTGTTTGGCAGTGAAACAGCTGCTACGGCTCAACTCGACCCGATGCTGCACACTTTGGTGATTTCACCTGCACACGAGGACTTCTTGAATCTGTTCTGCCTTTTTGTACAGAGCTTGTATAAGCTTGGAAAAAAAGAACGCCTTCGAGGGAATTCTTCCCTGCACACTTTCCCTCCCTCTCCCTGTGTTTGGACACAACCTGCCCTGTGTTTGCAGATGACTTCACAATCCCCACATGGCTGTTTTCCAAATGTTTATCTTCTATCCTGGTGGCCAAACCCTTTCCCAAGGAGACGAGAAAAGAGGTCTGCTTCCAGGTTGTGTGTCGGGATGTGTACATATGGACCACAAATACAAACATGGCTACAAGTCATACTCACGGGCTCGATGACAGCGGGCTCTCCTTTCTGTCCCTTCTCACCACGAACGCCATCAATCTGCACGGCAAACATGATGGCATTATCACTATTTACATTTCTTGTGATCTTTCCAACCTTTTAGAACATGTCCAGTGTTGTTCACCTGTCCGTAATACTCATTGGTCTCAGCAGGAAGCACTTTGGACCCTTTCTCTTGGTAGTCCAGATCGTCATAGGTGTCATACAGATCCATGTCATCATAGTCAGTGATGATGGCCTCTTTGAATCCGTCCAGGTCTTTGTAGTCGTCTTCGCCCCCCACGCCTACGCCGGTTCCAGTGGCGATGGACCCACCAGCACCAGTGCCGGCGCTGGCTGAGCCGCCACCGGCCGTGGAAGTTCCTCCTACCGAGACGGAACCACCGTCGATAGATACAGAACCTCCTCCAGCAGACCCACCGCCGAGCGTGGTGGTGGAACTGCTGCTGCTGCTTCCTCCACCACCTAACGTGATGGTGCTGCTGCTGCTACCTCCCCCACCGAGTGTGATAGTGGAGCTGCTGCTGCTGCTGCCGCCACCACCGCCTAGAGTGATGGTGCCACTGCTGCTACCACCTCCGACACCAAGGTCAATTGTGCTGCTACCACCTCCGACACCAAGGTCAATTGTGCTGCTGCCACCTCCGACGCCAAGGTCAATTGTGCTGCTACCACCTCCGACACCAAGGTCAATTGTGCTGCTACCACCTCCGACACCAAGGTCAATTGTGCTGCTGCCACCTCCAACGCCAAGGTCGATCGTGCTGCTGCCACCCCCGACACCAAAGTCGATTGTGCTGCTGCCCCCTGCAACACCACCGTCGATTGTACCGCTTCCACCGCCTAGTGTGATAGTGCTGCTGCTTCCTCCACCACCTAGGTGGATCCTGCTGCTGCCGCTGCTACCGCCGCCACCCAAAGTGATGGTGCCACTGCTGCTGCCACCTCCACCACCAAGATGGATTGTGCTGCTGCTGCTACCGCCGCCTCCACCACCAAGGTGGACTGTTTGGCTACTGCCGCCTCCTCCACCGGTGGTTATGCGGCTGTCCACTCCGTAATCGTAGCCATCGCTGTAGTCGTCATAGGACGTTCCAACCTAAGAAAGCCAAAGTTATTCATACGTATCATTGATGCTAACAGCCGCACAATTCCTGTCAACCTACTGTTGTTTTATTGATGGTAAAGGAGCTTCCCCCACCACCGGTGACGACGCCCGTTTCCACAGCGCCTCCTGTGCCCAGGTCAATCTTTCCAGCTGTTCCCAGGTCCAGCTGACCTCCGGTGCCGGTGCTTGTGATGGTGACACGCCGGGAGTTGTCCCCATCGTCAGGAGTCGCCGGCGTCAGCTCGTCGTAGTAGTTCTCGTAGTTGCCATAACTGTCGTAGCTATCGTAAGAGCCGTCGTCGCGTCCGCCTGTGGCAGTTGACGAAGAGCTGCTTGACGGGCTGGAGGCGGACGAGCCAGAGGATGATGAGCTTGAAGAGGATGAGCTAGATGAGCTGGAGGTCACCACTTTGCCGCCAGTGCCGACTCTCACGTTATCTCTGGAAACCGTGCCTGTCACCTGTGATGTGCAGCGGTGTGACTTATTGTGTATATATTGACAACCTTTTCAGAAGAAGCCATGTATTGATCATTTACCTTAACGTCTTTTTCCTCATCATCGGCAGTCGATTCAAGAGGCTTTCCATCTACGTCCTCGTAGTAAGGGTATTCATAATAGTAGCTGTCTTCCTCTGTGTTCTGAAGGCAATAAATACAGACAATGACAGATTATCTGTGATTAAATGATTGATTCCAAACCTAGCATCACAGTACCGGATCAGGTTGCGTTGTGTAAGACTATTAAGCCATCAATCATTTGCAGGAATGCATTCAGACCTGTAGAAACCTTTTCTGGACGTCCCTGTTCGAACTTGTTACCCCTGAATGACAAATGTCTCGTGTCGTGCACACAAATGTCACCTGTTTCTCCTTTTAACACCTTGTGGGGTTAATTACCCTGAGTGTACAAGCGGAAAATTGAAGTGGAGGAATTTAGCTTTGGGGCAGGCTTGATTCATTGTCATCATACTTAGCCATGATGAACCGACCAATAACCTGACGATGAACCTTTGCGCCCTCTGTCAGCCAAAAATGAAGTGCTTTTGTCCAAGACGGAACAGTGGGCACAATTGAACCCAAAGGCTCTTGCTGGCAAAGAGTCATGTGCCTTCAAGATCAGTTGTAATCAGTCCTGCAACCATGCACCATCTAGCGTTTCAAAGAACCTAGAAAATGCATGTTACGTTTTGCTGCAAGGACCACTGGGTTGAAGACAGGAAATAGGCACTCACATAGTCATCGGTGTTGGGGTCCTGGTTCTGCGGCTGGTCAGGAACCGCCACCTCACAGTCAGGGCTGTAGTGCTCGCAGTAGTCATAAGCAGCACGGTGATCTGCTACTATCATTAGTTGCTGGATATCACCCTGGAAACCACAAACAAACAGGAAACATGTGAGACTAGGAGTTATGCATTAAACAAACAAGCTTGGAGAACATTACGCGGATGGCTTATCTACAAATAAATATAAGAGTGATCCGCTTGTTGAAAGTAGGCCAGCGACTCAAAAGGGCATAAACTTCAAAACGTGGTACTCGTCCTCCCAAGCCCTTAGAAGAGGGATTATTGCCTCGCAGCCGATTGTGACTGTGGTGAGCGATTCCTCATAACCCGATCAGAGCATGAGCAGACCTGCAGACGTATGAGTCGTCCACGTTTAACTTACAGGAGCAGGCATGGGCGGTAAAATGCTTATTTAAGAACGCTGACAAGAGGAGGCAGAACCCGTGCGACTGATGAGAACAAGCACAAGAAGGAAAAAGCAAGAGAGAGAGGAGGAGGGAAAAAGTGAAGGCTCTGTGGGATCCCCGGGCTACACAGGGAGCCGGGTGTGTGTGTGCTACAAGTTGCTGTATCGCTTCTGTCCAAACATGTTCTCATCACACATTTAAAGTCAATGATGTCATCATTCCAATACAGAGTGAACAAATGGATAAAGGGGAATAAAGAGGCAGACGATGGGAATGAAGTGCCATGATTGCTCCATGTTTTTCATTATGATTATGCAGGCCTTGCCAGCTGTCACTCTATAAGCACATCTCCCACACTAACAAGCCGAGTGGACATTCTGCACACAAAAACCTCATGATCCTTTAAGAGTCCTCCTCGGGATGATGTTTCCTGCTCTGTCTTTGGCTTATCACTAGCGTTTACTTTGGATGCAAGAAAACAAAGTGTTTCCTTTGAGACAAGAGAAATGAAGTAGCCGTTACACAGCGTCAATGCCAGCTACGAACCTCCCAGCAAACGTCTTAATGTCCGATGTAGTCGTCTAAATTCGGGGATTAAACAAGGGTTTAGTATCAGTGACAGTGTGTGTTGCTTTTGTGCTGCATTGGCTGAGGTAGCGAATCGCAGCTGCACTGTGAAGGGACACGGGGATCTCAGAGATGGGAATGAGCTCAGACTTGGTCGAGAACACGATGGATAAGGAGGAAGGCTTGTCGGGAACAACATGACCGCATTCACAGGCTTTGTTCTGCTTGGCTGTCATAGAGCAACAAGATAAACGTATCATCTAAGAAGCACTTCCATCATAGGAATACCATTTGTCCATTGTTTGAATCGGAAACATCCATCATCAGTTGACTGTGCGAACATCAAAATGTATCTCTTGCCCATAACTGAAGCCGTAAAATAAATGCAAACCATTCAGACGCTTAAATGCCATCAGCGTAGAGGCGCCTCACCTACACGAGTCAAGTGTGTGTCCTGATCTAATGTGACATCCACTTGTAAGGTTCTGATTTGCTTTCTTTGAGGCCATCAAGCGCTTTTTCAGCGCATGTCACTCTCCAACCTAATGTATGCTGCTGTTTTGCAGCTGTAACATGCTCTACTGTAACGCAACTAGATGCTAATGTGATGTTTCGCATTGATGTGCGGCTGGCAGCCTGCCGAAATGTCATATGGTCTAACGTGATGTAGTCCATTTTTGTGTAAGAACATTCCAGCCAAGTCTTTGAAAGCGCATCTTTGATAGAATATGTCACATATGCAATGACTGATAATCACATATGACCAACACCACAGAGGAAATAAACGGCATAGTCGCAGTTCCAAAAAATCCCTGTTTTGCTTGCGTCCAGGGGGGGGCAGGAGAGAGCTCCCCTCTCTCAGGACACGGCCAAACATCTGTCTCCGTCTGAACTCGACCCAGAGCTATTCAGGCTGGACTCGTTGGACTCCAGCCCCTGTTACTGTGATGATTTGCATGAAATGTGCTTTCACTGTGTTGCAACATGAACCTCTGCAGATCTCTGCAGTGTGGCGTCCCCCCTTGTAGGACGACGACAAGAAGTTGAGAGTCACAAACGTCTCTCTGAAATACCCAGTGTTTACTTTTTTACGCCTCATCGAGCAGCTTAAGTAAGTTAAATCTCCCTGACACATGTGGTGCTGGTAGGGAGAGGTGGGCCTCACAAAGCAAGTAGGACCCTGGGAGGTCCAGACTGCATTTTTTTAAAGTGAACTCCGGCACATAAACAGAATATTTACACGCGCACAAAACACGGCAACAGGCCTACTCTTAGCTTAGTGCAGTGGTGATATATCAGCATCGGGCCTAGAAAAAGTTTGTTTGTTTGAATGCATGCGGATGCATAGTTCTTTTATTTTCCCATGCAGAGTGCAGCTGGATGGCAACCCCCCCGAAATGCATGCCATGCAACAGTAACAGGCCACTCCGGGAAGCCACTTTAACCACCCAGCCTCACCTTAACCATCCTGACCGCCCACCGCACTCAGCTAAAGATTTTAATCCCAAATCTCTACGGACTACCGGCCGCCATATTCCCATTTCCTGTTCTTTAAGGAAACCAGATCGCAGGTTGGCATCCTATACCAGACGTAGTGTTTGGTTTTCTCTTACTGAGGGGGCACTCCAGGCCGGGTTTGCTGACATTGTGAAGAAATAAAAGGGAATACAAATTTCTCTAACTCTGACACGAGTAAAAGAAATTCTCTAAATTGTGCACGGTGGAAACTCCATCCTTCCGCTTCCATTAGGCTAGACTTATGGAAAAGTGTGACACACATTTTGGACTGGATGATGTAAACACATTGAAGGACAATGACAATGCTTCGGAGAAGAGAAGATGATCATATTTTTACTCAACAAATGTCAACCTAGAGTAGAATCTCTAACGACCCAGAAGTTTGACCAAAACCTAGCAGGGGGAGACTCTACAGGCTACTGATTTTGTTTGCGACCCCATACTGAGTAAAATTCAGGCGATACCGATACTTTGTGCAAATTCACCTGATGTGTCTGGGAAATGTTAAGACTTTGTGTATTTCACATCAAAAACTTATTAATTAATTAAATGATTAAGTAAAATAATTAGATAATTTGTGTAATTTATTTTGGGACTAAATCATATAAAATATGTGAAAATTTCAGCGGTATGGCAAAAAAGTCTGCAACGCCCCAAAAGGATAAGGAGAATAAATTGCATGGTTAGCACCCTGACAAAGATACATCCGGATGACGTCACATTCCAAGACTGGCATCACTCTTTCCAGAAGGCAACCCCAGGTTAGGCTCATCTTCCTCAACCAGCCCATCCTTAAGCCTTTACACTTACACTCACTTTGTCACAATTTTGCGTGCCAATAAGTCAATTTCATAAACAGGTTTGTAGTATACAGTGTAGTATACTGCACAAAGAAAATTGTTCAAGTGTTCATAAGCGCTCATAATTTTTGTGAACTAGTCGTGAATGCAACGCACAGCAGCCGATGTGCAAACAATGCGTATGAAAGGCGATGCGTATGAAAACATGCATGTGCATGTCTCATTCACATGAATGTTTTAACTCTCAAGTAATTTCTGTAGCGTTTTGGATCTTTGTTGTGATTTTCTGTTAATACCTAATCATAATGCCCAAAGTGATGTCTTCCTGTCAGCAATTCTCTCTCCCACACTGCCCAGTTTATTGCCTCCTTCCTGCTCTTTGCACATTCTTAACCTGCAGCTTGAAGATAATACAAACAAATATTTCTTTATTGAGCAGACTTCTTCTCTGGAAGATAAGACATATTGTTGTTCCATTATAAATAGAGGAATTAATGAAGCTATGGGGGTGATGCCTGCTGTTACGTGGTGTCAAGTGGGACCCAGCGGGACCAAATAATGCCATGGCTGCTTCACCGACGTGGGAAGTGGTGGTGACAATGCATATCCATGCGGGAACAATGCATATCACGCTCGCTATTGTCATGTACTAGATGTAAACACTACTTGACATGGTGTAAAAGGGTTGTGCAGGAGCGTGGTCATTTCTTGCCAATGAGCAGCATTTTCAGTCATGAATTGCATGCCAAGTGCCTAATTTATACGTAGGCAAAACTCCTCTTCACGCTTTTCAGGCTTGCCAACAATAAATAAATGATGGCAAATGTTTGGGACAACGCGTAGGGAAAATGTGTGCAATTGTAAGTGCCGCTTTACCCTCATGGCTCATGATGTAACAAACAAAACAAAAACTTGACTACAATGTTTTGACTCAGCTTTGGTGACTCGTTAACAAGAGTGACCCTCTAATTACATTGTCTTTAAACTACACAGGCGCTAGAAGTGCTACACGCCACCAAGATGGTACTTACGGAGGGGTGGACGTTTGTTTCGGTGGCCACGACATCCATTACAGAAACCAAACCACAAACCACTCTGGGGTACGGTAAGTAGTACTGGTCTTGGCTTCACAACTCCCTAACCGCTATGGACTTTACTGTACATTCAGCTGTGTTTTTGTGCATTATCACACACTGAGGTGGATTGTCTGGGCTTTGGAAAACACACAATACGAGCTGATGTAGCAAATATTTCACTGGCATAGAGTCAAACAACACATGCAAAGAAATGTGATTCAATTGGCTCATGTGGTGCGAAAAGTCGGGACTGTTGACGTGTGAGCTATGAGGGACAATTTGGGAGAATTCAAGTCTTTTTTTTTCTAACGTCATTTTACACATTATTATTCTGGCATTACCAACTTGGCTCACACTAACAACCCAGCACGTCTCTCGCAGACGGAAAAAGAAATCAGACTAAACTTGTGTAGGGGTGAAGGGAGCGAGAGGGGAACAGAATCATCCTCATTTGGAAAGTATGCACTGAAGTTTTTCCACTTTCTCTGAGAGTCTGCCCTGCTTCCAGACTGGCAGACGCGCAGCCATAAGCATCCCTCGCAAAAAAAAAAACCTCCCCGTTCCCGTGGTAACAGTCTGCGCTGGCAATAGCCAAGACTGAAATGGTTGCAGTATCACCTCATTCTCAGTAAAACAACTGTCTGACAAGGCAGTCAGTGGGTATGTTCTCCTTATAAATACTTAGGGCTATTAGGGTTTTTAGGAGGATAATAATGGTGAGCAGCTATAATTACAACTTGTCAAATACCACATGGTCTGAGTCAGATAGGCCGTAAAAATACAACATCTCTTTCTCTCTCATATTGTTTTTGTTTCTAAATGTAAAAATAATCATTTAGGATTAAAGCTACAAATTCACATTGGTAGATGTCCACAAGGTACCCCACTTCACACCTTTCAATTGATATTGTGTGGAATTAGCATGAAAAGCAAGTATCTCTTTTTATGGAAAACAAAAAATCGCATTTTTTTATTAAAAAATGAAATTATGATATCAATTTTAAATGTGAAAAATAGCAAAATAAGTGAATACATTGAAACATTTACAGATACAGAGAAACGTGTATTTTGGTTACGCCACAAATTTGCCATGGTTTGCCTTTTTCGACTAGCGTAGAACATGGCGCACTTCTTGCCGTGTTGTTAATGCTCGTATCTTCATGTTTGTTTGTTTTTTATCACAAAATGTCATCCTTGTGAGCATTCTGTTAGCTAGCTAAACAAAAAGTCATCCGGAATCCGAAGTGACTGTGTTATGCCACCCGACTGTGATGTCATCAGCTGGTGGCGCTAAAAAATGTTAGACACATGCATAAAACATTTGTAAATGCGTATACATGATGAATAAAAGGGATACATGAACATTTAAGGCTTCATTAAAGACGCGACTTTTTGCAGCGAGATCAACCGCCATCACTTTCCTGTTTGCAACTACCTCAAGTATGTCATCTTTAATAAAAGGAACTTTTAATGTTCATTTATCCCATTCATTCATCATTTATTTGCATTTTGAATTGTCTTCTGCATGTCAAACTACATTTGCAAAACTATAAAAACATGTTTGTGCTTTCCGGATGGGAAAAATGGATTCAGTTAACGTCTATTGGGATTAGAGCAGTGGTGGGCAAACTATGACCCAGGGGCCACATCCGGCCCGCCAAGCTTTTGAATGCAGACCGCCAGAGGCTTCCAAAGTGTTTAATATAATCTTACAACATACAAGCTGGCAATATGACTTGAGAGTCAATGTGAGACAACTTTTTGATGGTTTAAACAGCTTTTCAAAAGAAATCGATCCAGACAGGTACCTGTACCCACAAGTCAACCCATGTTGACACACAAAAACCAAAAAACAGCAGACCTACCTGTGAAGTAAAAAAGGAGGGATGTCGACATACTCTAAAATAGTCAATGTTTTTTCATAGTTCATATTCATGTATATTCCGGGTGTCTTATTCAGTAAAAAAAATCGTTATTTGTTGTGGTCTAATGTTTAAAGTGCTTCTGAAACGAGGGACACAAGACCATATAGCAGATTGTATGATACTTATATAAACAAAATAAGACAAATTATTCCAGGTGGACTGATTATAAGCATAAATTGTGTGCGTGTATCAAATATACAGTATAGTCTGGCCCCCCGGCCAATTTTGTTAGGTCGATGCGGCCCGCAACTCAAAAAGTTAGCCCACCCCTGGATTAGAGTCTGATCTTCTGGAGGGAATGACGCTAACCAAAGTTCCACGAACCAAAGTTCCGCTGTACATGCATTTGTACATGTCATGTACCATCGACAAAGGTCATTAAAAGGGGAACAAAATAAGATCATTAACCATTCCCGCCTTTCACTTATGTCATGCAGTAGCAGGCAAAAATATAGAGACACTTTACAATGCTGTTGAATGAAAAGGTGTCCCCAAATTTTTGACTTGGAACTTTATATCCTAAGTTATTACTGCCTTGGATGAAACCATTAAACTGTCTCATCATTTTAATTAACGACATTAAGCTCACCATTGCGTCACCCCCTCACCACAGCTAAGCAGTATGATGTCATATTTTATTGTTCAGTCTGGGCAAGCAGGGGGAGGCAAGGTCAGAGGTCATCTGGCTCTGCATCATCATTCGGGCTCTGCTACTAATTACTACTGAGGGCTATGAAACAAGCACAACTTTGGTGGGACAAAAGTGACCCTATTCTGGTCTGAGTCGTATGTAGGAGTTCCACACAAAAACCTTCTTTAAATAATCTTAATAGTCTCAGATGTGTATCAAAAGAGTGTTGTCCAAAATCGAGCCTTGGTGCTGGTATTTAGACAGCTTAAAACCGTTTTTTAGTAAGCCCAACTGGGAACACGCACTTCTGTGCGTCTGTAGCTTTAATGCTAATGAGCTGTGTTTGTCTCCACAGTGCCAAAAAGTGCTATTGTGCACTTAATGTACTTTTTACATGTACACTGAAACGCTGCACTTGTCTAAACATTATAGTTGCCTTATATCACATACAGCAACATGATACTATATTGCTAATATTATACTAATAAGGACTGTCAGTATTAGTGCAGACCTGCCAACATATATGACTTTGTTTTACCCAGCGTGCAATTTGACTCTTGAATACATTTGTATGCCTCAATGCTCTCATTTTGTTGTATTTTGCTGGTTTCCGGTTTGAGTTTAGTAGTTCAGATAAATAAAATCTCAATAGTATTTCAAAGCGGGGAGGATTTGTCCCCCAGTGGAGGCATGATGGGTGAAGGCCTGTAGTCTGCCCAAATGTCATATTTCTGGCTCTATGATTCATTTGTCATATTTATGTGTCATACAAAAAGGGAACAAGTAAACGTTGCCACCACTTATAAAATACCAAAAACTGAAGACAGCTCGGCAACCGCAAACAGTTTGTCAACGAGACCACAATAAGACAAAGCAGCTGAACAAAAATAAACCCCGGAATGGACTCAAGAGACTTTACTTGTGTACAATGTATTGACGTATCTGGCATCTTAGCTCCAAAGTATAAGTTCTTGTTTGACAGTGTCATCAATTATTGCTAAAGCATCCTTCAGCAAGCTCTATATTGTAAACCAAGAGTAGACAGCTGAGGCATTCACTGCCCAAAGTTTTCTAATCCCCACTTAGCCAAAGACCTCCAGAACACACAGCTCGCACTACTGTACATTGTGATTTAGAATGCCATGCATACTGTGTAAACATCTCTGCAGAGGAAGTGGGCGCCAATGCAAGCCTCAAACGGGCACAAATGACATTTCAATGCCAGCTTGTATGGAATATCTTGATGCCGTAACATCTTAAGTATGTGCGACGTGAGACAACGAATGCGTCTGTTTTCATGCCACCGACTCACTCTGTCGACACTCAGGTGCGACCAGGTGGCTTGAGCAGGTAAATGCAGTGGAAGCTCCAATGTTGGATGTCAGTTAATGAATTGTGGCTGGGAAATCCGCCTAAACCTCATGTTAGATGTTAAGAATATACACACGAAGTCTCTCAGGGCAGTGATTGCGGCTGGACTGTTCGGATTGTGTTAGACATTTCGTCTGTCATCCACTCATCAAAGCAGGCTTCATCAGTTCATTGTTAATGACTATGTGGGACAACTCTAGTCTGACTAGATAGGACAGCTTTAGGCTGTTCCCAAATCACCAAAAATCAGAAATTGTTCTGGATCTTAGAGGTTCTACTTTAGTAAATACTATGTAGATGTATGCACCCTTACACAAATTCCTGATCTATGGAATGCAGGTAAAATGTCATGTTTTGGGGAGACCCAGTGCCTTGCTCATTGGCAATTTGACAGTGATGGATTAGATTACACTAGATTAGAATTGCTCCAAAAAGGATTCAAACAACCGGATTCAAACAAATTACCTTTGTTTGAATTCATTTGCCAAGGGTGACCCGAATTTGACTTTGTTCAATGACAAAAAGTTCTGACAACACATGAAACAACAGCCGGTATCTGGCATGTTGCCTACCTCAAAGACCTCTTCATCAAGTATCCTGGTTCCAAACACTATAATTCCTTTGGTATCGATGATGGGATGGGCTGACCGAAGCAACTTCTGGGTGGTCTTCTTTTTACAGTCCAGAATGAGGGTGATGGTCTGCCTGTGTACGCTGATGGCCACTCGATGCCACCTGGAGACAGGAGGGAGGAGGTAGAGGTGGCAGTTCACACACTTACTAGGTTACAGGTGGGATACTTGCACCCTCCAGACAGGCCCCCTAGTGGGCGCTGCCCGGCATTCAAATTCAAATTCTGTGTATTTTGAGTAAGAGATTTTGATTTAACTATTCTAAGGCAGCCGCTCTGATCCACCTACTTTCCATCAGCCAGGTTAATTCCCCGGAAAAGTGGGTAGTCCTCCGGGCCGGGTTTACCCGTGTGGTCCTCATACAGGAAGACGGGCGAGCGACCCATTTCCAGTCCCAGCTGTTGGATTCCCTGCTCATTGTAGACGGACAACAGGAAGGACTGGCTGCCCTTCTTGGGCCTCACTGTGGCCAAGATGGAGAAGTCCTCAGGGAATACATCACCTGGTTATGTACAGAGGACAAAGGAAGGAAATACTTTAATGCAGTGTGAAGCTAGAAAGCAATAATGGATCAAAGAAAGCACAAACTATAAGAAGGGGATACACAAGCAACACAAGGAAGTAATTTGCCTGAAAAGCTGGTAGCACATTCGCTTGTAAAACTTACCAAGTTTGTTAAACTATCATTCAAACTGCTCTACACGGTCTGATGATGCGCGCAGACGCTGAGCTAAGACAAAATGTGGCTGAGCATTTTTTTAATAAGAACAACAATGAAAGGCGTTTGTTTTCCAATGAAAATACCATCAGTGACACTGTAAATAAGCACTGAAGCTAGAGGATTTTGCTGAAAGCAGGGTGCGTTCTCTCAGCTTGGGTTATACCAAGATCCCAGGGAGAGAGCTGGTTTCCCAAGCATCCTTGCCGATGGTCACTAATGTGAGGGTCAAACCGATGTTCATATTTATTAATGATGTTCCAGTAATAATATGTGTCCCTAAAGCCTGTGTATGAAGAAAATAACCCCTCTCAGATAGGCACTCAAACGCTCACTTTTGATGGTCTGAGTTCTTGGCAGGCTTTGCTACACGTATTAAAATACAGCCTGGGGGAGGATCAGTTCTACTCCAAGTTCCTCTTAGATGACAGTGTTTCTCAGCTTATCTCTACAGGAGACCCCCAACCACCCTATGGAGAAAACTCATTTCGGCCACTTGTACCACGATCTTGTCCTTTTGGTCACTACCCAAAGCTCATGACCATAGTTGAGGTAGGAACATAGATCAACCTGTATAGTGAGAGTTTTGCCTTTCAGCTCAACTCCTTCTTCACCACAACGGACCGATGCAGAGTTTGCATCACTGCAGATGCCGCACCAATCAGCCTTCTTGCGTTCCTGCAAGAAGTCCAACAAGATCCCGAGGTACTTAAACTCCTCCACTTTGAGCAGAATCCAGCGTTCTTCACCGCTGATTCCGAGCATGACGTTGCTGTTAAAATGTAAGTTTATTGTTAGCACTTTTGCGCCCATACCTATGCTAGTGTGGCTAACCTCTGTGTCCTCCTGTCCCACTTTCTAGTGTTACATTATTGCAGAGTAACAGTGTACAGTACACGTAAAAAGTGCAAAATAGCTCTTTTTGGAGAGGCACACTTGAAGTCTAAGAGTGTTGAAAAAGACTATGATATGGGACCTTAGATTAAAAAAATGGTTTTAGTGACGCTGTCGTTGCCATGGAGCATCACCAGATAACGGACAAACCAGTCCGATTCCAGTCATCATTCCCTGCTCCTTGATGTGAGAAAAGAATTCCAGACGTTTAACACTAGACGTGGGAAAAGTTTACGATTGGAGGTAACAAAAAAAAAAGTAGGTTTTCAAGCGTCATGGATGTGTCAAGATCTGCCACATGCAGTTATTGTTTTGTTGTTTATCAGCTGTCTTCCTGCTTTGCTTCACCATCATGTGGAGAGCACATGGCCTGGCAGCCTCTGTGGAATTTCATCCCACAATCAGTTGATGATAATTATGGAGCTTTTGAAAAGCTGGGAAGAAAACGACGGAACGTCAGGAAAGTCAGAAAAAACATGACTCTTTCTGACTCAGAGATGATGACTCAGGACTATCAGTGCAGAAGTCAGGGGTTGGACGAGGGTTAAAGGGACACGGGCAGAAATGTGGATTTTTGAGAAATGGCCTCTAACTTTAAGGAGGTAATTGACCAAAATAGAAAGGTTTTCCCTTCAGTGAACAGGCTAAGTATCATTTAGGAAGGCTCAGGTTTCTCTGGAATGCTCTCCCTTACTCTCTAATGGCTCCTTCAAGGCTGCCGGGTGAGAAGATACCTTATTTTGTGACCTGGCTAGACGGCTATGAAGAGGCTCTGGTGCCAAAATGGACAATGAGCATCTGGGAAAGTCGGCTCCATATCTTAAACAGGCCAATTAGGCACTTGTAGGTTAGTCGAAGAAACATTTGAAAGGGTTATATTTAGATAAACATGCCTCAGCTCTTTTAAATGGAAACAATCAGCAGGGGACCAGAAATACAACTGCAAGTTCATTGCTAGAGGGTAGCCAGCCAAATCTGTTCCTTTGTGTACGGCCTTCTGATATATACAGGCTTCCCTTGGTTAGCATCACTAATTCCTTGCAGAAGGTCCAACGCCAAACACATTTTTGTAGTTGTACATTATACTTCTACTTTTATTTGTCATTTACTTGCATTTTGAGTTGTGTTATGCCTCCATCCATCTTCTACGCCGCTAATCCTCATTAGGGTCGCGGGTATGCTGGAGCCTATCCCAGCTGACTTTGGGCGGGAGGCGGGGTACACCCTGGACTGGTCGCCAGCGCAGCAGTGTGTTATGCATGTAAACCTACAAGAACGTGTTTTGTGTTAACATTTTCCAGCGTCAACCCCCGATGATACATTGATGGGCTTACGCAACTTTTCGGTCCTGGTTGTTAATTTTGCGAGCTTGCTAATGGAACGTTAATATGGAACAATATTTTGTGATGGGAAAAAAACGTACATTAGAAACACAGTTAGACTCACGCAGTGTATTATTAACACAACCCGATGTGCGCCATATTGCAGGCTAACTGGACAACGTACGCAAACCGATAAAAAATTCATTCATTCATTCATTCTCTATACTGCTTATCCTCATTGGGGTCGCGGGGATGCTGGAGCCTATCCCAGCTGGCTTTGGGCGAGCAGCTTGGTACACCCTGGACTGGTCGCCAGTCGATCGCAGGGCACCCGATGAAAAATTGTGGCGTAAATTTTCAAGGTTAACTGAAAAACTTGCTAACCGGTACGGACAGCAGCCAAAATTCCACTGTATGTGTAAATATTCATAAATACTACTAATTTTGAGTCATTAAAAACACTACTACTACAAAATGAGCAGCCGTTTGACAGAAATACGTTTATGACGTAGAAATACAAAAAAAAAGGCTAACATTTATTGCAATTACTCTTACCAAAAAAAACCCCACATTTTTAATAAAGAGCTAAACGTATTTTTATATAATTACCCATTGCTGATGACATGTAAAATTAGCAAAATATCCTGCTCCTGTGGAAGCATTTTAAGACATCATGCATACGTACAATGCTCAAATGTCATATCGCTTAAATGATTATCTTTAGGTCAACCTCTTGGGGTATTTCCTTGCTTTTTCTGTCCTTTAGTTAGAAAAATAGGCCATGCCTCTTGCCGAAAAGTCACTATGTCAAATTAGGTCAAACAGGAGCCTTTTTAAAGCTTTTACGACCTCCCAGGAGACCTCCTGGTGAGTCACAGCACGCCAGCCGACGTGTTTGCGGGCAAAACTGTAAGCTGCTGTGTTTATTCTGCGTCCTGCGTTAATGTTCCTCGTTGAATGAAACATCATAACCATTCGTGGCGTTAGCTTCTGTAGCCCGAGATGTGAAATGGTACAAAACCTAAGCAGACGC
Organism: Oostethus manadensis; assembly: GCA_024372805.1. NCBI lineage: Eukaryota > Metazoa > Chordata > Actinopteri > Syngnathiformes > Syngnathidae > Oostethus > Oostethus manadensis. The sequence goes on along the minus strand of QODF01000095.1, from coordinate 2,353,115 downwards.
TGTAATTATCTTGCACTTTCACATCGTAAAGGTATAAGAAAGGACTTGTGTTGGCTTTTAAATGCATCATCCTTTCCACACATTTGCCTAATGAGTGCATGTCGGCACGCTTGCTCTTTTCCAAAACATCACCGCAAGGAAGCCTGCATCCACCGCATTGTCTAACACGGTTAGCATCTCTTTGGCGTTCATACGTGACCCCGTTTTTAATGCGGTTTATTAAAGAAAAACAGCCATGCTAAATAATTGTGGCAAATTTTATATCCAAGGCCAGCGGCCAAAGTCAGAGCTGAGTGGCTAACTGAAGGGGAAAAAGAAACAAATAGTGATGTCACTGGCAAGGCCGCCTTCTGGAATAAATTTGTCGCATATTCTCGAGTCCAGGCAAGACGTGGACTGGACGAGACAAAGGCTGCGTTCATGTTTGTACTTCGGTACTGTGATCTGGACCCAAGCATGCATTAGGGATGCGTATTATAACTAATTCTTGCATTTACTGTACAGTGCTTTTATATATATATATATATATATATATGTATTTTTATGCATACAAGAGAATTTTGATTAACAAATATAATGGTTATTAGTGTTGATGGTAATAATAATTAGTTTGGATAGACTTAGAGACTTAAGAGAGGCAAAGAGCTTTTTGGACCTGTTGCCAAGTCTGGTTAAGGCTGGTTTGCACCTTGCGGTGACGTGGTGCATCCTGGATCCGCCTGAGAAACGTAATTACAGCATGTGCGTCCAAACAGAGAAGGACTTCTTCAAAGTGAAATGTGTCGTGTTGATTCTGGGACTTGCAGGCCACCGTTTTCTCTCCAGTCCTGGCCGATCCAGCATCGACCCCTTCACACTGAAGCGTATTATTTCTTTGTGAACCACATCACTGCACTCTTCTTCTGCCTTATTTGTGTGTTTACAATAAAACATCATTGCAGGAGTGGGGATATCTGGGTAGGAAAAAAAGGTTTGGGAAAATACTGGAAATGTCAGAAAACACCACAAAGTAGAAATGATAGTTCCTGGAAAACGATGGGGCTCGAGGGAAAGCAGAGAAGTTGAGAGAGAAGATCCAAAGACACGTCAGCGACATTTAACAACCAAAATCCTGCCACGCTATCCTGACCACTTTCTATCATCTACTGTAGCTCTTTTTACAACACAAGGCTGACCTGATTATCTGTTGGTTTGTCCCGATCGATGCTAGGAATCAACCTTAACGCTTAAGGAAATTAACTTAAGGAAAATAACTGCACAAACATTCCTTCAAATAACTTGAGGTAAACAATCATGTTTACTAATCCAGAACAAGTGACCGATTGGACATAATGTCACAACATGCAAATGCACACATGCAAATTTTACACATTGTATGCCAACATTGTTAAAGTTGAATGTTTGACAGGTCAGTGACTTAATATAACACAATTAAAAGGCACTATATGCAGCTGGCCCAAGATTCCTTTTTTTTGCCACCAATATTTACACCAAATATCTACCGTATATTTTTCACAATTTAAAAAAAATTTATTTGTAATCTGAATTTGTAATTCATTTGAGATGTAGATCTCAAGGCAATCAACAATTTGCAGTCATATTGTCGTTACGGTAAGATACACATTCAGTGATAAATGTGTAGCCTGGTAAGTACGTGCGGTATAATCGGCATGTATTCAAAGTGCGACAAAATCCACATTTTAATATATCATGCATGAGTACAACGCTCATATGTCCTTTTAGATGATGCAAATCACGAGCTAAACATCATGTCTGTCACGGTGTGCTTGTCACGGCACGCTGAAACGACCGGCAGGCAGGTAAGGTTTGTAGAACTCTTTATTAAGGATGCTGCAAAGCAGCAGAAAAAACATGGACGCACACGAAGCGAAGGAAAAGCAACAATGAGCCGACAACACTGGCAAGCACACCTGAACATAAATAGCCATGAACTGAATGTGGAACAGGTGCCCGTAATTAACTAAGTGACAAAACTAAGAAACGGCCCAGAAAACAATGAAAATAACAACAACACAAGGAAATTAACCAAAACTGTCACGAGTTATAAATATAGAACGTGACAATGTCTTTTGTGTGCTTTTTCCGTTTTTTATTTTAAAAAAAGAACCTAAGCCTCAAACCTAAAAGTTTCAGTAATTTGAAATTAGGTCAAACAGGAGCCCTGCTTTTGAGTCACAGCACGCCACAAAAATGTAAGCTGCTGTGTTTACCCTGCATCCTGGCTGCACATTCGATTGTAGGTGACGTTAGTAGTTGAATTGAACATACATCATTTGTGTGTGTGTTATGTCGGATCTTCATCACCTACTCAAAGTAGGGGAATAGGCAAGATTTAAAACTTGCAGTATGTTCGAATTTTGGTGTGCTCTGGACAGCTGAGGAATTCTGGTCACAGTCCCTTTTTTCTTTGGATGCTGTTCGAATTGAGTACTGCGTGTTCACCGTTGGAATTAAACAAATGTTTGCATAGGTTGGATTAGCAATGGAAATTTGACAACGTATTTATTGATTTTTTTATTATTTGTATATTCATTTGTGTTTCCTGAAAATACAATGCGTTTTTTCCCCAACATATGTTTGTAAGTAAGTAACGTTGCGTCAGGTTGATTATCCATAGGTGGACGTAAACGCTTTGCGGTGAAACCAACAGCGCCTCCGCTGGTCGCTTCATTTTACCGCAGTTGCCTTGACAACTCGATTAATCTGGAAGATTCTGGAAGATCTGGAAGATTCTGCCCACTGCGAGTTGTGCCAGCTATCTAAAAATGTTTATCTACTCTGTAAACTGGGTCCTATTCACGATGCTGGAGGTGACAAAATGGAAATTATAAATCCAGGCGCTATAAAAATAGCAGCTGCAAGAAATAGAAGCAGGCTTGGTAAAGGGAAGAGGAAATTGCTCTCAGCAGTTTATCCCGCAGTAAAGCCCCCATGAAACGGTGCTACGGGTCCGTTAGACCCAGTCACCTGCACGGGGATAAGTCAGGAACAGAAGAGGAATCCTCACCTGGATAGAGTTGTTTGGTGGGGGCGCTGAGCTGGGCCTCTTTGGCTACCCTGTAGGCCACATCGGGTCCTTGTGACGACCTCCGATGTGAGCAGAAGCCTGTTGTTTTCGTGACGCCCTCGGGCAAGCTGGGAAAATCTAAAATTTTCAGGAGGTTGGCCGGTTCCGCTGCACAAAAGAGATGAGCACATGTTAGACGTCAAGTTAAAAGCTTTAATTACACCGCTTGTGCTGTGAAAAACTGAAGGATGTGTATCTTTGGGCAGCATAATTCTGCTTTTTGCTGACACCAGCACACGTAGGAGATGTGTACTGTTCAACACATGATTTAGGGTTTCACCCAGAGCACAAACACATCCTTTCATCCCGGTTCATTCCATGCTAAAACGACTGCGGTTGCCACCGTGCCATCAGCACACTTGCCGGCCGCCGGCCGCCGGTGCCGCCTGAAAGCAAGCCACCGTCGGCGTACACGCTGGGTCAACCCCGCGTGAACTGACCCTGGACCGCACCCCTGCCTGCCAGAACCGCACAGAGCAAACAGCTGTTCCTGCGGCCACAGCGACACTCAAGCATCCGGCCTCATCCGAGCCGGGAGGCGGAGGGGGACAAGTTGTGGACAGAGGTGAGCCTCTGGGTTGTGTCTATAGGGAGAGGAGGGCGAGGACGCACTAACAACATAAGGACTTTTATGGCACAGACGCTGAACAAAAGCGGGAATGCTGTTGTTGTTCCTGTGGGAGACGTCCCAAATGTCCCTTTTCGACACATGCACAGGTACAGCATTCCTGGTGTCGGCGGATAAAGGACCACACACAGGAAAAAGGGGGAAAAAGAGTGAACGTTAGGAAATGAGCGAGAGTGAAAAGTACGTTTGTGCACTGAAGTGACCTCCAGCTGGATGCCATTACACTGGGATCACGTGCCGATCGATTTGGGAAAAAAACAGAGCGGAAAAGGCAAAGGGAATGCACGTGAGATGCTACAGCTGGACGGAGGCTGGCTCACAACAGAAGCTATCCCGAGTTGTTTCATACAGAGCAGGGCGAGAACCAAGTATGAGACGGCAAGGGCTAACGGCAACCTCAAACAGAACCAGTGCTCATTGTGCGGTGGGAGGCTGTCTGCCTCAACCAATTGGGTTAGGATGGAGAGACATTCAGGAGAGAAGATTAAAATGAGCTCACATTTATTGGCCTTATGTGTTTGATTCTAATATAACTAACACCAAAAATATTATTGTATATTACTAAAAATGTCTTTTTTTCCTTTTATCCCGATTTTCGCTGTTTACTAAATTTCAACATAGTTCTACTTTGTTTTTAAATCATCTTAATAACCGTGAAATTGTAACTACTTCCCCAAACTTATTTTACAAAAAATTACAACTTTATTTAGTTTTGTTAGTTTCTTATATATCTACTAATTTAATGCGACTAAAATGAAATTATTCTTTCCCCATAACATTACGAATTGATTATGATGTTAATTTTTTTTTCTTACTAGAATGCAACGTTTTATTATATTTTGACTTTTGTTTTGTGCGATTACGGCCGTGTGTTCCATTCCTGCTGTTTTTTTTTCAGCTTTCTTCTTGTACATTTTCTTCTCATAATATGACTGTAATATTTTGACCTTCTTCTCATATTATTACATATCACTACTTAAAATAAGCAAATTGGAGTAACATACCAGGAAAAAATACCTTGCTTGTCAAAAGTATTTTAAGGAATATTCAGGTATTTACTCTGTCTCTCTGCAGTGTGATAGTAGTAGATTTTCATTCTATTGACTGTAATCTAGGGGTCAGGGAGGGGTCACCTTCCTTTAATACTTCTAGTCTAATATGATACCTGAGGAAGACTCACTCAGAGCATTTTGGCACTTTTCCTTTGCAGTAAACTGTATTGCACGTTGCAGTATTTGTCTTATGTTGCAGAAGCTGTTTATTTGTGAAAAACATCCAGTGGCATCAGAGCAAAAGAGGAACAAAAGGTCTTCATTGCACGGCATTATTTTGAGGGAAAAGCTGACAGCTATGTCGATATTGGTAATAAAGTGTTGGACAATATTGGCAAGAATGCTATTGCAACAACACATCATCATTAGCGTGTAACTAACCTGTCTCACAACGGTCTAAACCCAGCTCAGGTTCCCCATTAGTGGGTGAACAATCAGACGCTTGGTGAATTCTGCTTCACAATGATAAGAAGACATTGCCATCGAAGGATGGTTCAGAAAGACAATATCAAGCATTTTACTTTAACCCCAATCCAGCACATTAACAGCACCGTGCTTCTTGATTCAATGCCAGAAACATCTTTTGTTGAGTTTATTTGATGGAGTATCACCTCTGGATCTCGTTTTGGAAGTATTTTTGACAAATCTGATTGTCGATTTTTTTGGTTTGGTTCAGTCTTACACTAAGTGTATATTACAGTGGTACATTGGTTAAAATTCAAAGTATTCAAGTATTCAAAGTGTTCAAAGTGTTTATTGTCATGTATACAGTAAGGTAAGCAAGTTTCCCTGTAAAATGAAATTCTTACTTTGCTGTCCACACTGATTGTCAAGGTACAAAAATATGCAGAAGAATAAAATAAAAACAAATTACAAATAACAAAAACAAAATAAATACATAAATAAATAAAAGTTGTAATAATAAATAAAAAAAGTAAAATAAACAAATTAAGTATATAAACATTTAAGATCATTTAAGATAAAAATGTAAGATTTAAAATCCGCCCTCGCATTTTTTGATCAACATCCAAAAATGTTTGCCACACTGGCCAACCACACAGGACTGTGCCTCTTGGTTGGAGACACCTCAAAGACCAACATCATCCAACATGTGGCGAATGTAAGAATTGCATTGCATTCACTCTTTCCTGAAGTCCATGAAGCCAACACTTGTCTCCCAATGTTCCTCATCTAACTTTAAAACTGGACTGGATAAGATTGGAACCTCAGATTCAAGTTTGCACAGAAAGGGCAAAGCCCAAACACAGTTGATCAGACTTTACACAAACAGCAAGTTTGTTCAGGTTTGTTCAAGTATTTTAGAGGGGCAAAGTTGGATCAGTTTGAAGCGGCGTGACCTTCTAATCAGGCTGCTCTCATCTCTCGCTCTCCCCTGAGCCAACCCACACTTCCTGTCTTAGAGGAAGACCGTTATCCAAACTCTACTGTATAATTGTGCTTTAGCGCCGGGAGACACGTTTGGCTCCATGCTGAAGAGGGATTTGTTGGACGGATCCGAGCGCCGCGCCCATTACCTTCACCCGTCCAAATTTAGGATACTTAGGGTGTGAACCCTTAACCTAGGAGCAGGTTAAGCACGCTGTTGAAAGGCTGGCTTTGTCTGTCATCAGCTCACAATGGAAAGGGGAGTGACATAAGCGAACACCCCCCCAGCCTGAAAACAGTCATCATTGGTGATGAGGAGGGGGATTGTCGTTGACATACAGTACATATGCTGCAATATTGGCACTTATTGTAGAGCATTACATACAGAAGTGTTCAAACTAATAGCAGTCCAATGTGACTAACCAGCTGAATCAGTTATTAGTGTGTTTGTATGGCTACACCACCATGCTTCACTGTCTTCACTGTGTACTGTGGCTTGAATTCAGAGTCTGGCGGTGCGGCCGTCGGGTCCAAAAAGAACAATTTTACTCTCATCAGTCCACAGAATGTTCCTCCATTTCATTGTTTTTTGGCAAATTGGAACCACTTCTGCACATGCTTTTTTTTTATTTTAAAGAGGGACTTTGCACAGGATTCTTGTAAAAATATTATCTTTACACGGTTGTCTTCTAACTGTCACAGTACTTACTGGTTACTCGAGACTGTCTTTAATCATCATGGAACTGATCATTGGCTGAGCCTTTGCCATTTTGGTTATTCTTTGATCCATGTTGATAGTTGTTTTATATTTCTGCCACGTGTTTTTGGTTTTGCTGTCCATTTTAAGGCATTGGAGATCATTAGTTGAACAGCCAAAAATGTTTGCACCTCTTCATAAGTTTTCCCCTCTCCAATCAACTTTTTAATCAGAGCATGCTGTTCTTCTGAATGATGTCTTGAAGGAGCAATTTTCCTCAGGCTTTTAGAGAAAAGCGTGTTCAACAAGTGCTGGTTTCATCCTTAAATGGGGGTCACCTGATTCACACCTGTTTTTTCACAAAATTGATCACTGATTGAATCCCACAGTATTTTTTTGAACACACCCCTTTCAACTAATTACCCCATTGCACAGCCTTGAGAGCGTGCATATCATGAATGTTGGGTCATGTTAGTTTTTTGAGGAGCAACTGCACCTACTGGTAAGTTGTTTGTCATGTAGCAATAAAAAATATACTAATAACAGTACTTACTCTGGTTAGTCACACTGGACTGCTATTATTTTGAACACTACTGTATAGTAAAGCATATGATGACAATAAACCCCTGCGAAGTTCTGCTCCTAATCCATCAAAATCCATTGACTCTTCTGCAGACTATTTGTCACTCATCCAATGTGAAAATAAAGGCAGCAAAAGTGTGATAATCAGTAAGAGACAATAATGAATCATTCTCCAATCACTGTATTCTAATTCTGCACAGAAATCAAGGAAATGAAGCAGAAACATCTTTGCTGCAAACAGTGCTAAAAAACACAGATTGGTGGTTTTCTGCACAGTTAAAACAAGCCACTTTTGATATATTTTGTCTTTAAAGACCCCATACTATATTATTGTTCACTAAGTTTGTGTCAGAAGTACCACATTAGCAGGGTTGGGTACTGCGTCTCAAGCATTGATGGGAAATGGGAGTAACATTCCGATCCTCCCGTGATCATTCCAATGTTTTCATTTCTGGTTTTGATTACCACATTGCACACCGGATGATATAGCCGTGAACACCAATGAAGAAGAAGCTGGCGCGCAAGTTTGGGTTAACTTAAAAATGAAAAAAGAGCAGTTGACTCGGTGCAACATTTGCAACCCAATCAGGGAAGTCAAACATTAAACGGCGTATCAAGGGTTTCAGGATGCTAGCTGTTCTGGAAGTTTGGTATAAATAAGGAATGGGAGCACCAGGTAGGCAAGTTTATCACTTGCACAGTGCCCAACCCTACTCATAAGTGAATTGGTAGTGTCTTACCCAAAATCCCTAGAAGCATGACATTGTAGCTTTAACTTGGCAAATGTCTTTGCTATTGCACTGTTGTTTGCTTTGCCACTGCAACTCTGCACTTGTCCAGCCTAATAAGAGGCCATATATCACATACAACAACATAACATTAAGCAATGGGAGAAACATTAGCAACGTTAGCATGGCTATGTGAGCTCGTGTGCTAACATTACCCTCACATTTTTGCAGTAGCATCATTATGGGTTAACATAGTCATTAAAAAATGAAAATGTCAGATTTACAGCTCCCACGTCTGTATCTTACTGACGGAAAATTGGCAGAGTTTTCATGATGTGTAGAGAAGCCTGCTGTTTTCTTTTAATTTTTGTGTTTTTGTTTGTTTTTACAAAGCTGTGAGTGTATACGCATCCAGTTAATTTTACTAGAATAAATAATATTATAAGGGAAAATAATGTAATTTTAGTAGTATAGAATTGAAATATTAAAGAAAAATATGTGTTTTTTCGAAAAGTAGACTGAAATATTATGCAAATAAAGTCACAATATTACAAAAAGAAAAATGAAGTAGATTATTTATGAAGAAAGTAGAGCGTAGTTGATAGTGATAATAGACTTTCTCACCTATATCACAAAACTGAGATGCATTTTTTTTATTATGCATAACTTCTTGCTTTACAAAGTATCAAAGTTGCATCCTTTCATTTTTCCCTACTTGGCCCTTGCTGGAAAAAGTTTGGACAAGCCTGGTAGTCCATCGTTTGATGGCCACAGAGTAAAATCCAAACTATTGCTATCAAATCCGCTGATTAAAACCTCGCGGTCGGGACGAGTGAGTATCTAACAGCGACGGTCGTTCTTAGATGTTTTACAAGCAAACGGCGCCTTCAGTTTCCATGCGTCCTTTAATCAACTTTAGGCAGCTCTTCTGCCTTTTAAGGCTGCGAGCGTGCATGAGGCTGCTGGCGACACAAACAGTGACTTCATATATAAAAAGAGCTGTAAAAGACATTAACAACCTTATTACACTCAAGTCGGTGTCACTCTGGAGAAAATATCAAAATTAACGGCGTCTCGCGGGCATCTAATTGGTTTTAGCGACCACAAACATGCACAGTGTTTTGGGCGAGTGCAGCAACAACAACGCCCTCAAGGCAACCAGTCGATGCTAACTGAGTCCTGACCCCCAGGCCTAGGTGCGTTGTCTGTGCTAATCCACACTGACACAAGCTAATCCCCAGAAGATGAGCATTTTGGAGCAGGAAACAATCCATCAGTACCCCTCAGTGCTTCCCAAACCTGCATGAGTTTTACATTTCTATATGCAATTTCCTACTGCAGTGTCGCTTACAATCAGGGGTTTTATGCCAGCAGATCTAAGGGCCCTCTGCGAGGTCATGTGGAGGTGAGCCAAGCGGAGAAGGTGTGATGACAAACACAATGGAGCCCGCTTTGCTGAAGGACCACCAAAAAGAAGGCCGCCACAAGCAAACACCGGTGAGACACACGCCGTCATTCACCTCTGCTGTCACCGCCCTGCCCGAGGAAGCCGTCGCTGACCACATCCGAAGCCGCAGGTAAGAACCTCAGTCGCACCTTGTGTACACACTTAGCGCCGCCCGTGGACCCCCGCCTCTCTGGGGACTACCACCACCACCTTTGGCCCTCTTTACTAAAAATAATCCTCACATCCAAGAGGTTTCCCCTCGTGTGCACGCTAGGTGTTCATTTACGGCTGCTTTCATGTACGCATTCACTTCCCTGCAGCTTTTAAGCTCCAGTTGCAACTTTAACCATACAGAAACACACAGCCACGGTTTACTGGAGATATTTGGAGATATGCGTGTTTGTGCACTTTTTATTCCTTATATGTGTCCGTTTTGATTGGGAGGCTATCTGTCAGATTACAAAGTAATTGTATCAATCAGGTAAACATACTGTAATTTCTGTAGTTTGTCATGTTACATTCAAAAGAAATAGAAGCACATAACTTTTGATTTTGCTCCTATCTTTCATGGGCTGATCTTAAATATGCTTCGTTCAAATATTGTTGACAAATCTGTCAAAATCTGCCCTTCCCTTTTGCCAAGATGATATCAAGATGGTGATTAGACGGCATGATGACTGCACAGTTGTGCCTTAGGCTGTCCACAATAAAAGGCCACTCCACAATGTGCAGTTGCATCACACAGCCCAATGCCACGGATGTGTTGACAGTCGGCAATAAGAATGTCCACCAGTCCAAGATAAACCTGTGGGCAGATATTTTTGTTGAGTGTATTTATAATGTTATGGTAATGGATTATGTATTTTAGTAACTTTAATCCCAGGGAGGGTCAAACTAACTTTTAAATCGTCAATCTTGAGCTGAAGATTGATCTGTTTTTCCAAAAAGATCAACTTTCTTTGAGGAGCCGGCAGCGTTCACGGGACAGTGTATCCGAAGCGTCATAATTTATATTGAACGGCATAGCGTTCCCGACGTTTTATTTCCATCTTTCTCTAAACAGTAGCTTGAGATCCATAATCCTGGTCTCGGCCCAGTGCCAGGCCTGTGGTGGATCCCATGCCCCATTTTCTTTTTCCACACACACTCTGGCTAACAATCCTTAGGGACTCTTCAGACAGCACCACTGCTTTGACGGGAGGCAGGGGGGAACTGGAATAATGAATTAGGGCTTTTTCATGGGGGGAGGAGATTAACATTCTTCCCTCTTTCACTGCCCCACTCCTCCTTCCCCTTTTTCTGCTCCTCGTGGGCATCGGCTCTTCTCCAAGCGAGGCCGGCGGCGGACGCGTCCAGTAGGCGCATGCTTGACCTGGCGCCCAGGACAAGCAGTAATTAGCAGCCATTAAGAGAACCCGACCTCTCTTGGAAACCAAGAATGCTCAATGAAAGATCCACTCCCCTCACTTTTTCACCTCAGCTGAGTCTCTTAAAAGCCTCCAACCTTGCCATCAGTACTACTTCTTGAAAACTCCACCATGCTATATTATCAAATTAGTTGTAGGTCCTAGTTGTTCCATTAAAGCTGAAAAATATCACCGTCCACCACCACCATCCACACAGATCTGACTTCTTGTCTTGTGCTTATGTTTGTTGTACAGTTGCCTAACAACATTACTTTTGTATTTTGCAAATAGGTTCATTTTTGTGCTTATGTTGTCTTTGGGTTTTTTAAAGGGTGATCACCATAATCCTGCCTGTAGTTCGAGTCGTCATTAATGCCCAGTAGAGTATTCTAGCAGACATTGCACGAGCTTTCCTATGTCCGATTTGTCTTCACACTTTGAGAATTGGTGGAATACCACAACATTGCACAAAAACACTGGCACTTGAAACAAAGGACAGGTTTCACATCAGTGCTGACCTGAACATGTGACCAGACGTGGAAATCATACTTGAGGAATTACGTCTGCTAGATTGAGCTCATTACACACACGCCTTGGACATCCTGCCAGTCGGTCTTTGAGATGCTCACACACTTCTTAGCTTTGATCACTTCTACTTAGGTACTTGATATACGTTGCACTCCGTTAAGTGGCTGATATCCTGAAGGTAGCAAGTGCTTTCCTTCATGGTACAGTAGAGATGTCCAAAAGACACTTAGAAAATTGAAGCTAACCTTTATTACCTACTTTCTATTCTTCTAGTCTTTCAGTCAAGAGGACTGCCCCACAGAACCTGGTTTCTCTTTCAAGTTTCCATCCTAGAAGGCGTTTTTCCTTGCGTCTGTCTCCAAGGTTCTAGAGCTGGCCAATGTGTAAAGTGCCTACAGATAACTTCCGTTGTCAGTTGGCACCAAATACAGTGTTACCGTTACATATTTTTTGGCAAACATTTCCTGGTAAGCACATGATATGGCACGCATTTTGTCACTTATGTAATGAAGTTTCTGTCACAAAACATCCCTGTAGATGCAGCCGAATCAACTGCATAGGGTGGCTGGGCTCTCTCTTAGAGATAAGGTGAGGAGCATCTGGGAGAAAGAGTAGACCTGCTGCTCCTCTCCATTCAGAGGAGTCAGATGAGGTGACTCTGGTCAGGATGCCTCCCTGCCGTCTGACCGGTAGGAGGCCTCTGGGAATACCCCAAGACTCTTGGAGAGACTATGCCTCTCAACTGGCCTGGAAACGCTCAAGGAGAAGAAGTCTAGCTGCAGCGCCCGCGGAAGTCGATGGTTGGATGGATGGATGGAACAACCTGTTAGCATGCTCTTAACTGTAAACCGGAACCAGAGGTCATTATATCCCATCTATTATATCAGTCATTGACTCACAGTTATGCCACAAGTCTCTGCTTTTCTTATTGATAACGGCTGCTAAATAAGAGCTTGGTAAATTTGCGTTTCAGTTTAGGGCCCCTCATGACTGGAATATCCTCCCCGCCACTCTAAGATCTATATCCTCTTTTCATATGTTCTGTAATGTTCTCCTGTGTCATTTAACAAATGTCTGTCTTTGTTTTGGAGATTTTGATACTGTAACTGATTTTTGTTTGGGGCGGGGCTTTGAGAGCTGGTGTGTGTGCGTGTATCAGTGTGTGTGAGTTTGGATGTTTTATTTTTTTACATAATGTTGTATACTATGTTTATTATGGCACTGGTATCTGCTGCCAAATTGTTCAACTGGAAGACCCCCTTGAAAACGAGATGCTGCATCTCAAGGGGCTATTCCTCTTTAAAACGTAAATAAATAAATAACCCACAATGAAGACAAATAAAGTTGCCAACTGCATCATTTTGGTGAAGAAAGTGAGAAATCACAACTGAATTGAAGAAATAACTAGCAAAAAAAAAGATGGTGCCTGTGTGGATCTCTGCTCGTCCCTCGCCGTTGCCTCGTCGTCGGCTGAAATCCAAACCGTTTTTCACAACACTGACCCGGTGCTCCCACCACCACCCCCCAGGGCCGCGATGTGCACGTGAAACCAGCACGATGAGTATTTATAAGCCTACTCCATCTAGTTTCCCTGCGTATGATGGACTGAAAGCAGACTGTAAGCATACAATAATAATCCTCCTTATTCTTAAACAGCAGCGCTGCAACATGATCCACGTCCAGGCTGTTTTTTTAGTGTTTTTCAAGGGACTCTCTCTCGCTCACTCTCCCGCTTTCATTGCTTTTGCAGAGTTCCAGATGGTTTCGTTGATTGTCTGTGCAGCTCACAGCAGTGACAATAAATCTGTTCACTCCTGACATCAACGGAAAAACTGACTCAGTGCGCCTCGTTGGTGCTTTTTTGGTGTAAAAAGCACAAAAAGATCCTTGAAAATCTTTGCATTTTCTCCCATTCTATGTGACTATTACATGTTATTTTACAAGCCTCATTGTTTCCTCTCTCGTCGTCTTTATTTTAAGGGGTTTTTTTTCTCTCTGGTGGGGGAGTCGTTCTGTTTTTAATGGTCAAATGTTGAGATACTTGTGATTAACGAGTGCCCCGCAGCACTGACATTTTCCAGCCAGCCTCACAGATAACCATCACTCCATCCAAAAAAAATCAAGCTTTTCGCAAAGAATAACCACAGAGGAACTACATCTGCCACTTTCCAAGAAGTGTTCCATCTAGCCCACATTATCGGTGTAATAACAACAATACTCAACCAGTATGTGATTAAACATTGCACCATTCTTGCGGCAATGAAATGTCCAAGCTTTGGGATGGATGCTGTTTTTCATTGGAAGGAAGAGTCATGCATACTGACAGCTGTGGACAAACAGGAAAAGCATAATTATTTTGTAAAACTCTCCTGTTTTTAATGGCTGCAGGAAATAAAACAGACAGAGTAGTGTTTCAACGTTAGACTAAAAAACAATGAAAGCACATGAGTGTTTTTTTTTAAATGATGCCACAATTTTGCTTTGATTTTGCGTGCATTCTTTGGTTAGTGCACAATATGGCGCACGTCTTGTCATGTTGTTAATACACTGCATGAGTCCATTATCGGAAAACCTTCTTCCTTGTTGTAGCATCCCATCCAGCATAACGGCAGCTGGAAGTGAGCCATGTTACATTGCCCAATTATGACGTCATCAGCGTTTGTGCTATCACAGAACACATTTTTATACTTTTATGTGCATAAAACAATTCTAAAAGCATATGCTTGAGGAATGAATAGGAGAAATGAACATCAAAGGCATGGCTGTTCCCAAACTTGCAATGCGGCAGTGAGATCAACCACCACCACCTTCCTGTTTAGTCACGTCAAGAATCACATCTTCAGTGAAGGTAAAAGTATCCTTATATGTTCATGCATCCATTTAATCCATCATTTTATGTCTTCATATGCATTTCCAGCTGTTTTCTGCATGAAAAACTATAAAAATGTGTTTTGTGTGTGGCTTTCTGGAATGGAGTCGGACCTTCTGGAATGAATTAATGACTCTAACCAAGGTTCCGGCGTATTGTTTTACATGCAGGAAACAATGCAAAATAATTACACATGACAAATGGATGGAAGGTGTTGTTGATGCCGACTTCCCGTGCATCCCAGCGGGATCAAACTCAATCATGTTTCTCACCTTCTTTGTACTAAGCAGCAAGGGATGTTTGTTTGGGCACTCAATTTTTTGGAACGATACAATACACGACAAACAGACTAGTTTAGTGCATTATTGTATGAAAACTGAGGCAAAACTATAGCGGATCATTTTCCAAAACCGGGGCGTACAAAAACCGAGGTTTGACTACAACAGTGAGATCACCCTCTCGTTGTGGCTCAAGCAGAAGCAAAAGAAACCTCACAATCCCGTTCTGATTGTAAGGTCAGTGCCAGCAAAACAACAACTTTAACTCCATCAAAATGTAGGAAAGAGACACCAATTTTGGCCCATGTTCACATCTCAAGTATCGCTACAAACACGCCAAATTTGAACACGATCCAAGTTACGCTGTGACCGGTGTTCTGCGCACAAAAACTCAATCATTTACGTCAATAACCCCCCGTCTGCTTTTACCCTTTTGTCAAATTAAAAGTGAACCCTTTAAGTTCATGTTTTGTCATCATAAGAATCCATGAGCAATGACCAAACGCTCATAATCTTTCACCTTTTAAGGGTCCTGAACATGACTTAACATAACGTAGCTCATTCTGGAGTCCGGGTTGGTATTTGCACAACAGGCCACTGATGTATGACGCTCATCGGGAGGCCTCAGATGGTCGGAAAAAAATCACTAAAGCTCATAAACTGTGGGATCCTCCGGGTTATCCATCACTGGCGGGGTCATGCGGTGTGAAAAAATAGACGGCTACGTCAGGCTTATTGATTGTGGAAACATGAAATTCACTCTTCCTACACGTTTTTTGGAATCTTTATTTCATCTAAGCAGCTTAGCGATGTTTGTGCAACGTAATTACCAATTTAGGGAGGATAAAACTTTATATATCGTATCTTTATCACACACTGTGCAGAATTGATACTGACATCATCAGCACTACTAAACAACTTACAACTAAGCATTTCTTTTTTTTATATATAACAATTCACTTACACTTACACTTACACTTACACTTGGTTCATTTATTTTAATTAGCACTTTTCTAGGTGCTAACGGATGCAATGTAGTTGTTATTGATAGCATTCTATTATAACTGTTATAACGCAAACCAATGCACAGTGAATACTCGGCTTGTCTCCTTGGAGGCGAGAAATGAGGAAAACAGACACGTATGCACATGGCAATATTTTGAGGCTGGCAAAATGATCGCCTTCATTTTTATTTATTGTGTGAATAATTAATGAATTTTATATTGTCCCAGGCCTAGTGCCCACGAGACAGGTTTTTTCTCTGAGCAAGAAAACTTTTGACACCCCTGTTTATCACATGTGTTTTTGTAATGATTATATAATAACAACACTCATTTCTGCTCTTTATTGGAGTATGCAGGAGTTGTTGATATCACGATACCATAATCACTATATCTGTATTGTTGCCTTAGTATCGTCATATTGTTTTGATATGGTCATACGATGAGTTACAACATTTTTGATAGCTCCTCCACTTTATACTCATCCCTCATTTATCACCATTCATTGGTTCCAGACCCGGCCGCAATAAGTGAATTTCCAAGAAGTAGGATTCAATATTAATACATATAATATTTTTTGTAGTTAGAGCATAGAAAACCTGTTTATGACTTTCTACATATGGGTTTAACATTTACACACCTATTATTTTTTGCTTATATCACATTGCACAGGCTACGAGATCACTGCAGGGACATAACTAGCATAAAATAATTTCTGGATATTATCGCTATATAACCAGAAGCTATTGTGTTTCTTTTAGTTGGAAAATAAAGCAAGAGAAAGTGCTTCGCCTCAAGTGTTCCTGCGGTGCACTGTGTGGCTGAGCCCGGCTGGGGATGAGGTTGGAAAGGATGAGTCATGCCATGATTAGAATACCTCATTACGTTAAAAAAAAGGAACACTTTTTCTTGCTGGACTACAAATCCCAAATGCTGGAGCATGGAGACGTAACCGCTTCCACTCCCACGCTGCTCCGTGTATCAGAGATCCCGACTACATTCCACTCGCACCAAGCTGTAATTTGAAACTGAAATGATGGAGTGTTTATGCTTCAGCTCATCCCCACGCCAGCCAGAGAAGTCCATGTGTGCGTTTGTGGCTTCCAACGCAGCACACAGAGAAACATTTTGCCCCAGCAAACAATCACCGCAGAAAGCAGCAACGCAACAGCGCAACATGGAAACGCAGGATCTAGCGAAGAATGAAGCGTCCCTGCGGCACAAAGAGGGCTTGTACCCGGGAACGGCCGCGGGGGTCAAAAACTTGTACGCATATTTTTGTTTTATCTCGCGCGGTGGTTATCGGGTACAATGGCGGCATTTAGAGGCTCAAGCGGCACATGCAGCTCTGGTTCCTTTCTCACGTGCTGGAAACACTTTTCTCTTGCCTTTTAGCTTGATTCTAAAAGCTTGTCTTTTGGAATCCGAAACCCCACAGAGCACTTTTTTTTTGACTGTGCATTTCATACAGAATCCAGCAAAGTCGCTTTGTCTCTCGCGATCACATAATGACACGCAGTGACATTGGCCTTCAACACAAGCACATTGTGCTTTTCACACAAACATTCCTGTTTCTGTTTACTACGCCACAAAACAGGAATATTTGCGGGTCAACTTTGTCCCCTGCCAAACAGAACAGAGACGCCAGAAAAAAGCAGGGAAATGTTGGGGTAGTCTGAAAGTGGCTATGGATCAGATTAGCGATGGTATCAAACTCGCATTGGTTAATCTGTCGTGGGGAAAAGTAAAAATTTAATTTTTGATGAAGGGTGTTTAAAAACATGAAAAAACACTGAAATATGAAAATCTGAGTACTACATCTTACAAAAATTAATGGGCTTTAAATTGACAGATTTTTTAAAATGATTCTATTTTATATTATTTTTTTTTTTTTTTTTTTTTTTTTTTTTTTATTTAAAATAATTTAATTCATATTTTATGTAATTATAATTTTTATATTGGATTATTTGTGTTTCATTTCAAATACTGAATCTAACTAAACTACATGACCTATTTAAAAAATATTAACTAAGCATAACATTTAATTGAATTGTTTTATTATTTTTTGTTTATAATTTTATCACAATGTATTATTTATTTATTATATTATTACATTAAAATTGTTATTTTTGAAGATACAGTCTTTAAAAAAATGTGCGTCATTTGAAATACTGAATGACGATTTGAGTACAATATGCCCTGGGTAAACAAAATTTAAAATTGTTTAAATTCATTTTTTAAATTTGATTTTATTATTATTATTATTATTATTATTATTATTATTACTGTTTTATCATTACACACAACAATTCGCTGTGGCGAACCCTGTTGGGATAAGCAGGGATAAACCAACAGGAAAAGAAGAAGATTACTTTATTATTAAATGATAGTGCTATTTTGGAAGAATTCATTTTTTATTATTTAAATTTTTTTTTTTTACGATTACAAAGGGAAAAAAAATCAAACTTTTTACAAATCTCTTTAAAGTTTGACATTATTTGAGCAAGAACAGGCTGTTATTTGACAAATGTGTTATATGTATGTGTCCATTAACCACTTTGTTGACTACCTCACGTGTCAACATTCATTTTCATTTTGTGCTTCTTCTTGAGGTTGACTCAACAGCGCCTCTGCTGGTCACAGTCGAGTACTGCACTCCATTTTGCCTCAATTCTGCTTGAAGACGCAGTGAATGAGCATTCAATTCCACACAACGGACATAATTGGAAACAATCAATGCCCGTTTCTTGAATCTGACATCAGGAAGGTGACAACAAGGCAGTGTGCGGATTTCATCATTTCTGGGAAAAAAGGAGAGCAAATCCCCAGAAATTCCGTTTGAAAAGAAGTTAAAGAAAACCTAGATGAAGAACATGTGTAAAAGCAGCCGTACACGACCTTTAACCCCCACATAAATGTAGAGAAAATTTTAATAACCTTCATGCAAAATGCAAGGCTATCACTTTTTTGTGCTGAAACTAAACTCAGCTGCAGATGTTATTCCATTTGGAATTTTCTTTAAAAAGCTGCCACAAGAATGGTGTATTTTCTTTTTGGGGTAGGGAGAGAGAAGAAAAAAAAGAAGAAGGCAGCAGTATTCTTTTTTTTTTCGCGCTGGTCCCGTGTCGTTCCACAGAGGATTGGTGAAGAAAACATCTGGAAGAGATTTTTCCAAGCTTTTCTGAGGCTTTAGCAGACGGCACAATGGAGCTTATCAAGTCCAGATGAGACGGCGCTCGGCGAATAGCGAGCTTTTCTTCTGCTTATCCGTTTGACGTTTTAAAAACAGCGCAAGTAGCGGTTGAGCGCCGCCAGTGTCGCAGTCGACGGCTTTGGCCCAAATCCGTCCATGTTTTGATTGGGACAAACTATTCCGAGAATGTTTTTTCTTGAAGTACGAGCGAGTGTTTGTCGCAGACAAAAAAGGTTTTAGATTGATTAATCGTAACAAACCTCGGGAAGCGTTGCGAAAAGACTATTGTTTGCAAGTGGGATGACTCAGCAAACTTGTCAGCTAACGGCACTTTGGTCCTTCTGGAAGACTTCCTCGGGCCATCCAGTCTGAAGAGTCCTACCCTTCACATTTGACCTCCGACCCCTCCCCTCATTCCTGACTTTTATGTGTGACAGGCCCGTCTGTTATTAGCGCGCCCCACCTTCGCGTTAACGGAAGTTTTCCTCATTAATGACCTTCCCTAACACTCTGGAGTTCACTCGCTAACTCAACTTGACATTCAGTGCGCTAACAATTAGCCCTGCTAGCTGTCAAATGGACATTTAGCAATGACATTGTTTAGAAATGCGTTTGTTTTTGAACATTTGGGTTCATTTTTTGTAGGAACTCAACGAGCTAATACTGCTTTATCTCTGTTGAATATGCTAACAGGCTTGCTAGCTTATTTGCTGTGCTAAAACTTGGTGAAACTTGCAGAAAGGCATCCATTTTTATTAGTTAATTAATTCCCTTAGCATTTCAATACAGAGGCAATACAGAAACGTTGAACACCCAAAACCAACTGTTTGTGGGCACAAAGCTAACATTTGTCTAGCTAAACCACTAACCGCTATCCAAAACTACACTTTTGGGGGGAATTTTGCCCATCATCCACAATCCTTATGTGAACACACGTCTTTCTCTTTTTGTAGCATTCTAATGATATAAAAATCTCCTTTACTGGCGTAGTGACACTCCCCTTACCACGCTGGCTAGCGACTAGCCGGCTAGCGACTAGCCGGCTAGCGACTAGCTTCACCACGCACTAGCTCACAATGCCTCAGGCCACTACGGAAATTATATTGGAGTTTCTGCCACTGCTGCTGTGTTTTGGGGTTTTTTTTAGTTTGGAAAGTTAACGCAAGGTGTAGCGTTCCTTTCTGTGTTGCTATGTGAAACCATAAAACCTTGTTGAAGGATTTTGGAGGTGTTTTAACCACGGGCTTTTCAGGCGGAATGGGTATGGATTGTGTATGATGGGCAAAATTCCAGAACAAGTGCAGTTTTCCTTTACAAGTTAAAAAGAAGTAGAAAAAAGGCGGTTTATGGATATACGTAAGTTTGTGTCGGGTTTGACCCGTACTGTTACTGCTGGTGTTTGCCCAGCATGGATGACTATATCAGGGTCTGACTTGGGGGCTAAAAGGTCATCGGCTTTGCGGTTCGTCATGCGTACGAATGTTTTCTAATCAAGTCAGGTCCTCCCTCATAACCTTGAGAGATGTCAAGCAGCATCAAGCAGCAAAGCACTGAAAGGATCGCGTCAAGCACGTCTGCTTTTGTTCTCTTAGATCTGCACCAAAGCAACTTTTATTGGCAGACATGCCGCTTTATAAACAGCCCACCTATGCCTGGAACTAATTCTAGCATCCGCTATCTTTTTCTTTTCTTTTTTTTGTGTATATTTTTTTCCAAAGTTCGCCCATTGCACAACACCGAAGACCCGCACCATCAGCACTGCCTGCAAGAGTCCACCTGTTGGACCCAAACACCCGCGTCAGGCCAGTCCGGCAGCAGACCACCAACCATGATGGGCTACATGCTAATAATACTTAGTGGCCGGACCCCCTTTTAACCCGTGTCGGTGCTGCGTGACCTCCACGGAAGATTCTTAAATGTGAAGGAATGCTATCCCAGCTGACTACTACTACTTCTACTGCATGAATGTGTCAAACGTGCACTGCTTTGAGCATTTCGGGGGCTCCCTGTCCGACAGGGGGCTCCACCCTGCAGGCTCAGCAAGGCACCCTCCCCCTTTAGGGATGTGCAGTGATGAAAAAACCTAAAACAACTTCTTCATGTGATTTGCATGAAGTTGAATTGGACTTTTATCACTTGGAAAAGAACTTTTGGACTTTAAAATCCTCCCAAAAAGTTTCTCGTGCAAGATCAGGAGTCAAAAGGAGGAATTTAGGGCGCAAATGCAAGTAATGGGGCTCGGCTGAAGTTTGCATCTTACCTGAACTCGCCTGCGATGTAACAAAAAGCAAAATGAGCGCCAAGGAGATTTGGGCATCCCTTATCCTCCTTTTAACTTTCCATCTGATGGGGGTATCCATGACCGCCTGCCTGAGTGGTCCGCGGCTCAAAGCAACTCTCTGGGACCTGCGGCCACCACTTGTGATGAGGACGAGCACTTGACAAGCAAAAAAGTGAAGAAGAAGAAGAAAAAAAGAAGAAGGGGGAAACGGGGGGAAAAGTTTTGAGGTGGGCTCTCAAGCAGCCATAAGGGTCCGTCAGAGTGGGATCCTCCAGCTAGTTGACGGCTGCACACACGCCGGCTCTCCCACTCCGCTGCTGCGCTCCTCTGAGGCGCGTCCGGGCGTCACGTCGCGCCCCTCAACCGCCCACCCCTCAAAAAAAAATCCTCCCCTCCTGCCTCCTCCCACCTAGAAACCCACCCCGGGCTGTCAGTCATTCGGCTGCGAGCACACTTTAGGCAAATCAGAGGAGTCCACTCAGTGCAGGCAGCCCTGTTATTGGGCCAGGGAGGGGTTCGGGGGAGGAAGAGTCCAGGGGAAAGTTTCACGCCTACAATCCCCACACTTGGAATTCTTTTTCCACAAAGGTCGCGGGGTGGGGTGTGGGGGGGGGGCAGGAAAGAGAATAGCAGAAAGTTAAGCCAGACAGTAACAATTTCATTAGTTGGATTAGTTGGAAGTTTTATGTTGCTGTGTGAAATCAATGCCCCCAGGAAGGAAGCTCTGCTAATGCTTAAAATGACCACAATGTCGGCAAGTATTACATGTTATTATGAGTGTGCCTGTTACTACCTGCTCACAGCATGTACTGCATATCAAAGCATAAAACCTTGTTGGGGAGTTTTGGAGGCGTTTTATTAACAAGCTTTGTTGGTGGAATAGGTGTGTCCCATTACATGCATTACTGAGCTGCCTGTTTTTAGCAGTTTTTTTATCTTTAGAACATACAGAAAGAAAGTGTGTGTTCATGTCTCACACAAGGATTGTGGAATGATGGGCAATTTTTTTTTAAGTGTAGTTTTCTTTTAAGACCTAGGTTCCCAACGTGCAGTACGCATACCCCCAGCGGTACGGCAATTGTGATAGGGGTTACGTAAATTAAAATGAAAAGCAACTACGAGTACGCCTGAAGGCCTCATGGCGCGAGGAAAAGCAGAAGCAGAAATGAGACAGAGCGTGAAGTTGTTCATTGCTGTGTGCCAACAAACAACTAATGGGTATTGTGAATCGTGAATGAACAGTGTTTCATTCATATCGGTGTTCCAATCCCAAAAACGATGAATACTGCGCAGAGCACATTTTCTGATTCCCCCGAAAATGAGGCTCTATCGTTTGTTGTCTGTATTTTTGTATTTCAGGTACTGCTTGTGATTGTTACACTTTCCCTTTCAGTTGAATAATAAATTCAAATGGAGACTCAAACCATAACCTCGTGAGTGGACAGAAAAAGTGAGGCTCAAATTCAAGCCATTCAAACTGAAGGATTCCAATGTCAGACTGGAATCAAAGATATTTGGGATGATTACTTATCTATTTATCAGCGCTCGTGTCAAATTTTATGTATAGAATGTGACCATTCAAAATACCCATTTTTGACTCGGAATTGCTATATAAAATGAATTAATCAATTCATTATGATCAATATTTGAAGTTAAAATAAATAGGGCTATGTTTTTTAAGTGTGCAGAAGTAGGAGGTACATGGCTTCACATCAAATGTCTGAAGGGGTACGCTACTGTAAAAACTTTGGGAACCACTGCTTTAAGATTAACGTTGAATAATGAAAACACAATACAAGCCTAAACATAAGTAAGCTACACTTTATTGATGGAGATTTTTTGTTTCTTAGGTATAAATCTTAACCGCTGCTTTTGGTAAAATGCAAAAACAACAAAGCACTCTCACGTATTAACACTAATGACGAATGATGAAGGGTTAATGAGTCGTTTTGCAGATAAACCGGATGTTATTTTTCAATTGTCAAGTGTAAAAAGCAGTTCACCACCGTTTATATGAGGCGCAAAAACATGAAAACACACGTCTTACCTTTTAATGACAAATGATAAGTTGTGCTGCGAATGCATCACGTGTTTTAACAATCTCAATGATTTCACAACAGTAAAAATATATGACCCACCACTGTATATAACTGTACACTCCTGATTTAAAATTTTAAGACCAGTGGCAAAATTACGAGAATTGGATCTTAAGTTTTAAAAAGAACTTCAAACTACAAAAAGAAAAAATGAGAGTGAGACAAACACATTTTTAATAAGCTACTTATTACAAACAAGCATGAAAGTGAAATGGAAAGTCTATCAGCTGATCAAAAGTTGAAGAGCACAGCTTTTAAAAGGCAGAAATGTGGAGTGAATGTGATTTCGTGTCATGTATTTACACTGTCTTGATCTCTTCATGGCAAAAGGCAAAAAAGCATCCTCTCTTTGAACGCGCAAGGGTTGGTGAGCTGCTTTTTGCAGCTCACCATTGCTGCTGAGGTTGGACGCAGTCAGTCATTTGAAACGTCTTCATATATCCTGCGGTGTATGGAACGAAAAAGTCAATTGGTACACCCCAAAAAATGTCACTAGTCCTGAGACTTTGGATCCCAATGGCTGTCCGTCAAGACACAGGACCACTGGTGCTGATTGATGTCCAATCACCATCAGATAGGCACCATCTGCCTAGAGAAGGCTTTTAAGAACAAAAACATCTTCATAGTCTTCATCTCTTTTTTAACGCCACAAAATTGGCCATTTGGAATCTGCACAAGAGTACCAAACATGGGACACTGAAAGATGGAGGAAGGTTTTATTCTCCATTGATGGTAGTCATGGCTTCCATGGCATGACAAAGAGATCCCACCATGTTTTCCATATACAGCACAGTAAAGTGGGGGCCCTCTTGATCCTTCAATGAAACAATAGAACTTCAGGTTGTGTGGGGGCATCAAACAGAATCTGGCTATGTGGAGATGTTGCAGGGGGCATCCCTCATGACTGAAGGCCCTCGTCTGTGGGGTAATGGCTGGCTTTTTCAACAGGACAACGCTGTTCTTTTTCCAGACTTCTTTCAGAGGAATAAGCTCATCTTTTGGACTATCCTGCGAGTTTGCCTGATCTTAGGCCTTGTGTCACGATCCGTGGGTGACAGTTTTGGTTTTGTTCTAGTTGGTTTTTCTGTGTTGTTGTTATTTTCCTAGTTTCACATGTTTTTCTTACACTCTAGTTTTTCTCCGTTAATTACACGCACCTGTTCCTCGTTTGTTTGCCGTGCTATTTATGTTCAGGTGTGTGCGCCAGTCCGTGTCGGCTCATTGTCGTTTGTGCTTTGCTTTCGCGTCGTGGACTTCCTTGTGTTTTCCGCTGCTTCGCAGCATCCTCTATTAAATATTCCTCGCACTTACCTGCCTGACGTCCAGTTCTCTGCACCCTCAGGGTCGCTACACCATGCCGCGTCGAGCATATCGTAACACCTTGTCCACATATAGCAAGGTATTTTTAAAACCACATATTTCTCCCTCTCCGTTTATTACTTGTGTCCATACCCAAACGTATAACTGGCGTTTTCTCCAGATCTACACTTTGGCCGGAGGTTTTGAAAACCTTCATTTTAAGTGCTACACTGTATATCTGCGGGCTCATGTGGATGACAGGCCAAATCGTGAAAAAATAGCTTTGTTTTAAGAGGTACCCGCCTACGTGTGGACAGGGCATAAATCCAATTGAGAACAATTGGGGAAGGATGGGAAGAGAAGTTTACAAAAATGGACATCAGTTCCAGATATTGTAGTGGATGCCCACCATGAAGCCATCTTCACCACCTGGAGCAACATTCCCACTAGCCTCCTGGAACCAAGAGGCATCAAGCATGCCCAAACTCATGATTGAGTCCTTTTTTCAACGTTTTAGTTCTATTTTAGGGGGGTGGGGGGGTTAGCGATAACCTTAAACTTTTGATCAGCTAATGAACAGCCTACCAGGGCAAACTTCCCCCATGTATGTCCATGTTTTTATCGTTTGCAATATTGCAAATATTTAGATTCTAAACATTCTTGTCTTCCAGGTCAGGTTTGTCTGCGTGAATACCAAATCATAAAGCCACTACTGACTTTATCTTTGAGTAGACCGGCGCGGTTTATAAGCTGCAGTAGCCATGGCGGAGGAGGGCATGCATCCATTAATAGTGTTGTTAAAAGTGTGTCATTGGCAGTAAACGAGACGCAGTGCAGTGGAAAAGATGAACGCCTTCCCCCAGACGCTGACAGTGACCTGAAGACATAGTCACTTACTGTATGCAAGCTGTGCGGCTGTGTTTAAACGCTCCAAAAAGTATAAAGCTTGCGACATGATTTATGCGGCTTGTTTTTACGACTATTGCATAAGCCTCAGTCAGGGGCTTCCTTCTGTTTGAGCGACGAGCAAACACCTGGAATGTCCGCTCAGGAGGAGCTTAAAGGTGTGTTGTTTGAAGCTTCAGCACCACCTGAGGTCACACTGGCCCTTAACGCGCGTGCCGCCAAGTCAGCGGCCGGGTCAGTTGTAAAAGCTTCTCCATTCTAATTCGTGGCTTCTTCTTCTCCATCATAAAAGATGCTTCGGGTTCATCCAAAAACACAAACCACAAGCACCACCGAGCCAAAACATGGTTAAGTGGGCAGGTTTTACGAGCCTGAAGCTTTACTTACTCTTAGGCTTTGACTTGACTAGGACTGACTGGCTGGAAAAAAAACTTCTATGTTGTCTGACTTGGAGGGCAGCTGATGCAGGCTTCTGAAACGGTTTTGAACGCTTTTGATTTCTTGTCAGTCAAGATTTTGAGATCCTACAAGGTTTCCACTAAAATGGACATTCCGCATCCATTTTCGCATAAGAAATCACAAAAATCTACTTAATCCATTCCAGAAAGCCAAAAATTATAACAGAAAAAATATTTTTATAGTTCTACAATTATTGTTTTACAAACAGAAAACAAATTGAATGCATATCAATTCATGTAAATGATGGATGAAAGGGATAAATGAACATTCAAGGTTACTTTTACCTTCAATGAAGACATGGTTCAGGAAGGAAGGGAAGTGGTGGTTGATCTTGCTCCCGCGAGATCACGAGATTTGCTCGCTGGCAAAAACAACCTTACATGTACATTTTTCCCTTTAATTCCTCATTTATTAATTTTCCTCAATTGCTTACAGAAAAAAGTCATATTAATGCAGTATAGGTGGTTATGTGTGAGTTCATTTGCAAAGACTGTGATGTAAATGAAAAACAAATGAAACACAAAAATGAAACAAAGCAGTAATAAACAATGTTAAAACAGTCAAAGCACAAGCAACCTTTCTATGTGAATAGTAAGACTCCTCAGCTATTACTGCCAATATCATAGGCTCCAGGATACTGTAGAGAGCTGGCGGTTGTGTGTAGCATTAAGGAGTTTGGAGAGAATTTGGTGGGCGAAGAGAGACCTACATTTGTATGACTAAAAATAAGCGCTTCCACCGCCTTGTTCAAGTTCCACGAGAACCGCAACAAGTAGAATTACACGTATTGCTCATTGCTCTTTCACCTTTCATTTCCCCAACACGCCATCATTTTCATGACATGGCATCTAAGTTGAGAAGGGAGGAAGAATTATGGATGCTGATTCTGTGCCTCTTACACTTTAATGACAGCCTCTTGTGAAGTACAAAGAGAAGATAAGTGCAAAAAAGTGCTGGCAGCTCTTCCTCGGGCTTTTATACAGTGTTCGACGTCACATTCTGCATATTTTAAGCTCAGAGAAAAACACATTCTCTCACATTTTTACATGTTCAGTTCTGGCTTTTGTGGGTGTTTGTGGCAGCGTTGGAAGTTCTGGGGCACAATGGAGGCGAGCGCCGGCAGAAACCCAGTTGTTGTTGTCTTTGGGACGTTCAAACCAAAAATGAGCAGTCTACTCTTCAGTCTTACCTCGCCACAACATGACAGCATACAGAATGAGTGGTTGATGGATGCACCATTTTTCAGCCATCTTTATCACACCACAAACGTTACAAAAATGATACTATATATTGTGGAACCTAACAAGTGGTGCAGTGGGAAATTCAAGCAACATTTCATAGAAAAATATGCTTCACAAGTCAACAGCCATCAAAACCCCACAGCAGATGTCTTCAAAGTTAGCAGTTTTACTGTATTTTAGTTTTATTGTACAGTTAACTTCTCCTTATGCGTATGACAGATAGTTAAAGGAATGTTAAGGGGTGACTTAAAACCATTAATGACGCCTCTATGATGACGACAGTTTGACTGGGGAACAGATTAATATAGCACCACAGAACCAGTACCAGGGCTA
Source organism: Oostethus manadensis (assembly GCA_024372805.1). Taxonomy (NCBI): domain Eukaryota; kingdom Metazoa; phylum Chordata; class Actinopteri; order Syngnathiformes; family Syngnathidae; genus Oostethus; species Oostethus manadensis. Next base: position 2,325,617 of record QODF01000095.1, on the reverse strand, counting down.
ACACCGTATGCAGCATGCGAGTAAGAAATGAAAAGAAACATTTGAATATACAGTGTACACATTTCTGACCCAAATGTTAAGAATGAGAATGTACATTTTGCACTGTTATCTTAAGTATGGAGTTAATGTAATGCCAAAATTAAAAGCAATACCTGGAGAAATATAAAGACAATCAATACTTAATAATAGAAAATATACAAATGTAGTCATATTATGTTTTCATTTTGTCATGGCTTTTTCTGTATTGTCTTTGTTTGTTTTTTTTCGTTATGTTGTTGCAGTCTTGATTTAGTGTCAGGTATTCACGCTGTCTTGATCTCTTGACGGCAAAGGTAAAAAACGTTCTCTCTTTGAACGTGGTGGGATTGTTGAGCTGCATAAGCAAGGCCTCTCGCAGGTTGGACGCAGTAAAACATTCATTCAAACTTCTTCAAACATCCTGAGCCTCATGGAATAAATAAGTCAAGTGGTACATCCAAAAAAGTGTCAGCTGCCCTGAGCCATCAAAACACGAGACCCTCCTCGGCCAAAATCAAGGTTACTACTGGTGCCGAGTGCAGTCCAATAACCATCAGACGACAACTGCCCGAAAATGAAAAAAACCTACTCAAACGCCTTGTCTGCTTCAATTCCACAAATTTGGCCTTTAGGAATTTGCAGGAGAGCATCAAATAAAGGACATTTAAAGGTGGAAGAAAGTTTTATTCTCTAATGACGAAAAATGAAACCTTGACAGGAGATGTTTTCCACACGACACCGTGGAGAGGGTGAAACTTCAGGTTGTGCAGGGGCGCCAATTGGCGCTTGCTATGTGGAGATGTTGCAGGGGCATCACTCATGACTGAAGGCTCTAGTCTGCGTGGTAATGAATGGCTTTTTCTACAGAACAACGCAAATATTAACAAAAACGACAACAATCACAGCACAGCGAAAACATCTTCTCATTCAAATGCACAAACTAAAACGGAACAACATAGTTATTAGTCATCATAATCATTGCTGAGTTTACGTCTACTTTACATACACTAACACAAAACAAACAGTAGTGCCATTTTGTTGCTACTTTTTATATACTGTATGTATATATATATATATATAATATCATTTAGGAACACACAAGAGTTAGAGGTATGGATCCCAGTTTATCCATCCATTTTCTATGCCGCTTATCCTCATTAGGGTCACGGGGATGCTGGAGCCTATCCCAGCAGACTTTGGGCGAGAGGCGGGGTACACCCTGGACTGGTCCCAGTTTAATCCTATCTAATTTTAATCAAAGGATGATTTATTATGTCAGCTATAGTTTGAAAGGAAATATGTTTTAATGTCTCCAAGTGAAACAGCTGCTGACTTATAAATCGCACCTACTGTATATCTGAGTGTGAACCCACACGAGCTGTTGCACAAACCCGCCAAAAATTGTCAAGCCAATACCATCGTCTGGCATTGTCCTACATTATTAAAGCTGTAGCTCATCATTCATTTTTATACAACACCATGCTTTCCATTCCATCATAAACAAGCAAGATTTTATCGTAGGGTTTTTGCCTCAAACTCTGGCGAAGGTTGCTTCTGTGAGAAACTACAAAAACGACAAGAAGTAAAATATACACGACTTTGGCACGTTGGCAGCACAGCGGTGCGGCATGTCTCTTTTTCACGTGTTTCATCGTAAGTCAGAAAGACAGAAGGACATGCCAGCGATGTCATAATGGTTGAGCGTTGAACGAGAAGCAACATGATCTGACGCCTCAAATGTTCCATGTTAGAAATGCTAACAGGGTTGAAGAAGTGTTCCATTATTTCACCAATAAATGGATTCCCCCATTTAACATTCAGTCAAGACATGCTCTAGTGCATTTCCTGCAACTTAGCGTTACGTTTTGCGTTTGGATGGTTGCAAGTTAAGATGTCGGTGGTCCAGGCGTGGTCAATCTTTTTCCAGGGAGGGCCAGCTATTCAAAGAATTTATAAATATTTCAAGAAAAAGGAGTTGCATTTCAGCTTTGTGATATAACTGAAAAAGCCTTTTATTAGTAGTATCAAGTTCGCTCTCAACTCTATGCTACTAAAATTACATGATATTTTTCCTTCTATTTTCTGTTTATTCTCGTGAAATTGCAACCTTTTTCTCAACTCAACATTTTATTCCTAATCTTTTGACTCAATTATCATAAAATGACTGCAGTTTTTTTTAATTCTGCTGTTTTATTTTAAATGTAACATTAATTTCAACTTTCTCTTTGGAAATGTTCTTTTTGTAGTTATTTTAACTTTATTCTTGTAACATTTACATTTTTTACACAATCTAATTTTTCTAAAGTTATTTGTTTCTCATAACATTATGACCTTTCTTTTCTCTAATATTTTAGGTTTATGTTACTAAAATGACTGTATTTTTCCTAATGCTAAAATTAGTGTTAATCTTTTCCTATAATCAGCTATGTTGCCTTCTTCAAATGACCTTCATGTTGTTATGTTTTCTTTGTTTTGGGCCTTACATTTGGACATTTGGGTATTCATTTTTGATAATAAAAAATCTTAAACTGCATCCAGTACATGATACCCCCCCAACCCTAATGAGGATAAGCGGCATAGAAAATGGATGAAACACATTTAGAAGGAAAAACACAAACCTTGGGCTTTACCTTTAATTATACATGTTCATTATGCATGGTTATGCCTCCTCAGTCTGACTTTTTAACATTATTAACATGTCAAACAAGTGTAAAAGAAGTGATGCGGTGGAATTAAAAAAAACCATGATGAGCATGTGAGAGTACGCATGGGTCTGACGTCCTGAAATGTTTGACATGCCAAACAAGCGTAAAAAGAAGTGAAGCGTTGTTACTGGAAAAGGTGAAACCAACACATTTTGTGTCAACTAAGTCTTGATGTTGACACGTCATTCATGAATAAGAAAACGCAAAGCACATGCAATCCCTTTTTTTTGCAGAACCAAGGTGTGGCGCGCTATGTTAACGTATACAAAGTTTAGTTTGGCTTTCGGGGCATATTTTTCCACCAAAGTTATGCTTGTATTGTGAATTGACGGGCCATTTTTTCAACAGAAGAGTCGATGTTAACTTTGATGACAAATGGTGCATGTCATTGCAAGGCAACAGCTGAGGTGTAGTTGTCATGAAAAGCTACGGTCTACCAAACCCTTCTAGCTACTAAGGTCATCATTTTAACCGCGCTGAATATACACGTTCGTGTTCCTGCAGCCTGTTCTGCTGCTGTATTGTTCATGGAGGGACGCCAGTCGGCTGCACGGAGCTGAACTGAAACGCGGCGGTGTCTTTTCTATTTTTCTACTGCTGGAGTCGTCTCCAAAGTACATTTTAACGACCGCCCGCTACGTGGTCGGTGGGTGCGAAACGTGCTCCGCCTCCTGAATAGAATTTGACTTTCGGTGGCGGCGTCTTGTGTGCCGGCGTGTCAGCTTGGTGTTCAATACAAGAGAAAAAGCAACAACAACAGAAAAAACCTAAAACCGAGCATGAGCAGGCCCGCTTTCACACACTCGAATGAAAACACACACACTGCACAAACACCACACACTTTGCACGTAGTTGAGAACTCGCCAGCTGCCACCTATCAGCTGGATGTTGTTGGTCCGCAGCCACTCTCCTTTGCAGGAGTAGGATCAAATTAAGCTCTTAGAACTTTCCGGAAAGACATCAGGTGGCCTGTGCGCGACTTACTGTATGAAATACAGAACGTGGTCCGAATGCCAACCTTTCCAGGAGTTCTTCAGAATCCAAACTGTAAGCAATGTAAAAGCATTACGTCCTAAAAGTGTCACATTCTTAATCGAAATGTAAGTGTAAAAAAAAGTAAGCTACAAATATAAGCTAAAGTCGGCCCTTGCCACTTTACGGTCGAGCACATTTTTTAAAATTAATTAATTAATTAGGATTGTAGGCTGCACGGTGGTTAAGTGGGTAGCATGTTGGCCTCACAGTCAGGAGATAAGGGTTCGAATCTCCGTTGGGCATCTTCGTGTGGAGTTTGCATGTTCTTCTAGTGTGTGCGTGGGGTTTTTCCGGGTACTCCGGTTTCCTCCCACATTCCAAAAACATGCATGTTAGGTGAATTGGCGACTCCAAATTGCCCATTAGAGTATGAATGTGAGTGTGAATGTTTGTATATCTGCCCTGTGATTGGCTGGCGACCAGTCTAAGGTGTACCCCGCCTCCCGGCCAAAAGTCAGGTGTAGAAAAGGAGTGAATGAATTAGGGATGTACCAAGATTTTTGGATCAATAATTATTGGGCTGATTATCCCTGATATGAGGGAATTAGGAGGTGATACCGATAAATTGAAAAATTCTTTACGTACGCGATAATTTGGAAAAACGCCCCAATGCAGCAAAACAGCCCCAGACCATCACACTACCACCACCATATTTTACTGTTGGTATGATGTTCTTTTTCTGCAATGCAGCTTTACCTTTATGCCAGATGTAATGGGACGCGCATGATCCAAAAAGTTTAACTTTTGTCTCTTTTTGTTTTCAGGCCAAATTGAGACAAGTCTTAATGTTCTTCTTGTTCATCAGCGGTTTTTGTTCTGGAACTCTGCTGCGCAGGCCGTTTTTGCCCAGTGTCTGTCGTATGGTGGAGTCATGAACACTGATCTTAACTGAGGCAAGTGAGTTGTTTTAATGATGTTGTGGGGTCTTTTTTGACATCTAGTAGTCATTTCTGTGCTCTCTCCGGGTATTTTGGAGACTCTTGGGAAGGTTCACAACTGTTCCATGTAGTTGCAGTTTGTGGATAATAACTCTCACTGTGGTTTGCTGGAGTCCCACAGTCCTACTGCTTACGTTGGTATTTGTAATGAAGTGAAATGAATGTATATATATTGGATATACTGTATGTAATGCAGACAGTTTCTCTATTATGTACTGTGAGTAATGAAAGGGTTGAGGCTACTCTGTCTTTTGGAATGGTGAAAAGGGCGGCTCAAGGAACGTCTTTGGGGACATCACACTTGAACAGCAGCATTTTGTGTGACACTGGACGTTGACTTCTCGGATTTCCGTTGTTGGAAGCAGCTGATTGGATGAAAGAGAAACATTTGCCACATCAATTTTGAGTGAGTTTGGGGAAGAAAACAAGGCATGCACTTTGATTTGGACCATTGTGTCATCAAAACAGAGTCTTATTAATACCAAACCCTCTACATTAGCATTCCTGTGCACCATGTGTAAGAAAGTGAGCGCCCTCCATGACCTTACTGTTCCTGTCTGGACACTGGACCCTGCTGGTCTAGACGTTTTCTTTCCGTCACATGTGGCACGCAGCCCTTCTTCTTGGCTTCTTCTTGGCTTCTTCTGAAACCTCGTCGTGTCACCATTTGGACAAAAACTCTACAAAATGCATTCATGGTGAAACAGGGAAAAAAGCCAAGGGACCACTAGAGGAGGAATCTGCAAGCACAGAGCAACATGCCCTCATGTAATGTTTACCAATCTGTGTTAATCTTAGTCTTAACTTTGTGTCATGCTCAAATAGCCACCTCTGCTAGCGCATGTTAACACGCATTAGCAAGCAAGGACGCCCCTGAATTGCCCTAAATCTAATCATAGTCCCCCCCCACCGTGCGTTATTGCTTTTGCAGTTTCTAAACTCCGCCTGCACGGATGTGAGAAGATCCGGCAACCAATGGACTTCTCTGAGCCTTTCATCAGACCTTCCAGGGATGACACATTGTGGGCTCCGCGGGGAAGGCTGGAAAGAGTGAGATACATGCTGAGTCGGGCAGCCTGCGGTCGTCAGGCCGTGGCTCCATTACCTCGCTGACGGAGGAGGCCAATCTGAGGGTTTGTATTCAGACGGCCGACACAAAATGACTCAGACACGTCTTGTACCTTGTCTTCCTCACGTGCAGGAAAAACTGAAAGGGTCTGGCAGGAAAAGCAATGTTTCCCCTAAAGAAGCATGTTTTTGCCTACTATGTCATCGTATTGGAGCGTATTACCAACAGATCTGGAAAGCCCACAATGAGTGCTATCATTTGACGTATGACTCCTTGTCATTTGTTTCAATTTCCTTTTTCACCTTGGTACTCATGAACTTTGACCCGAGACCATTCCTTAACGTCAACCGGCACCAAAAACGCATCTGCTGAGCGGCTTTCTACTAACTACTTGTTCACCTAGTTTGGAGACGATGGGGTATACAGTGCAGGATCTTAGGCTTCCACCTGTGAAGACCTCTGAAACCAAAGAACATACGTGGTGACTGTCAAGTTTGTAGGACAATGACGGAGCGCAAGCATTATTGACTTATCTTCAGTTATATTCAACAGGAGACTGAGGGCAGATACTGTGGACCCATAATGTACGAGGGTACATTTCTTCCTTTTAGTACCAAAAGCTTTTTTTAGTCACTGATTTTTTGCATTTGAATTTTGTGAATTACGTTTTTTTTGCTTGATTTTATGCTGAAATTTTTAATGAATGAGTAAATGTTAAGCCAAATCCATGTTTTGAAATTCACTCTAGTAAAATATGAATTTTAAAATATTAGTTTGCTAAAATACAGTGTTTTGAAATTGACTTTATGAAAATTCAGTTAAAAAAAAAAAATCAGTACATATAAATTTGACATACACTTCCAGGAAATAAAAAGTCAGTCTATTGATTGTGTCTTAGAGGCAGCTAATCGGGTATAAAGTGCATAGTCACATGATACGGGTCTTGCAAAAAATGACACCGTATATTTAGTTTTTTAACATCAAAATGGTTTGCACTGAATTTTTCTGAACTGAATTTTTTTTTAACAAATATGCTTTTTTTAAAACACACATTTTCTTACAAAATTGTATTGAATTCATTATTATTTTTGCATAATTTAATGTGAAAAAATGTAAATGCAATAAATTCAGTTGGACAACTTCACTGCCTTAAAGAAATCTTTGGTAATAAAGAAACCTGCAGCGCAGGCGCAGCTACAGCTAGTTTTGCAATCTACTAACAGTACAAGCACGAGTAAGTAGAGCTGTGTAGAGTAGGTATCAGTGTGGAAAAGGTGCCTTATTAAAAGGGTCTTAAGGTCCTGGAGATGTAAGACAGATGGACCTTAGCCGTCCTCTCATATGAATCCAGTCTGCCCAACAGATGTTGTCACAGATGCACGCTAAGCACAATTTTCTCCTCGCGTTAAAAGTTTTTTTTGGTCTTTCAGCGGATAATGAGTCTTTGTCGTCCAGGATCCCACCAGCACTCGTCGCAGACATCTAAAGTATTTCCCTATGGGGGCGCTTGTGTGCTTCTTACCTCGGCACTCCCGCTTGTGCTCGCTCAGCTTTTTTGCACGAAGCAAGCGTGCTCCACCATAAAGCTGTCAGACCAAACAAGAACGGTTATGGTCGGTAAACGCTCAAAGACTGGCAGGTAAGTTCGCTCTGCCCAGGCGAGATGTGCTGGTTCACCTGTTGAACGTGCTTATTTCATCACCCCCTCTTCAGGCTTGCCTGGGTGTCTTTCTAGTTTACGACACGAAACAAAACATCACGGCGTTCCACGGAGACCAATGACTCCCGCTCTAACCAACCAGTCAGCCAACAATATCCACATTTTTCCTGGATTGAACCACTTAGCTCTTTGTTTTGCTCCCACCAGACTTTTTTTCAGACCAAAATATTTTCAAACCTCCTTTAAACGTCAGTGGTGGTCTGTCCGCAGGGAATAATGCCACTCAAACAGCCATTAAAGTCATGAATGACATCATGTCCAAGTATTATGTTATTGTACAGTAGAAGGACTCCAAGGTGTGATTGGCAGCACACCTGCTGCGCTCTGTGAGGTGAGCAAATGAGCTACTTAACCTCTGATTTATGTTTTTTCAAGGAGACCATTAAATGTCTGTAAGCATTCAGCTTAACATGGAAAGCACGATGTCATTATTCTCATTTTTGAAAACTGTGTGCCCCGAGTGCGTTTGGATATGTAACATCCACTGCTGGTCGACAGTGGTTGGTCAAAGGAACATCTAATGTCTGAAAGTTACATTAGATATAAGTTTTTGTCGACACCATCTAACTTTCCAGGAAGAAGATATCAAATAAAATGACCTCAAGGATTTCTACCTGATGTAGTGGAAAAATCCTGAAGTTTTCATGCATCACAGTATTAACTTATGGAGTCCCTGACATGATTTATCTACTTTGCTTAAATACGTTGTATATTGGTTGTAATTATGTGCTACATTTCCCAGTTTTTGCAAACTGTAAATCTGCAAAAATGACATCCTTATTTCATGGCAGCAGCCATTACAAGATAGCGCTCATCGTTCAATCTCATTTCCGGAAGTGACGCTATGGGAGTACTATTTACTCAGCTACGCAGACTTTGCGGTTTAGACGGAATATGTTTACAGGGATTATAGTGAAGATTTGAGTGACGTGTCAATAGTTTTTGAGAAGAAATGACAGGACAAACATTTGAAGATAAAACAGAAAAATGCAGATCATGTTTCGTTTATTGCGTTTATCCATTTGCATTAAATACATTTAAATTGGATTAATAATAAATAAAATATTTTCTTAGAACATAGAAAACTCACCTTTGCAACTCTTATGGTGCAGGGACTCGAGATGACCGCTAGCTAGCGAGCTAACCAGTTAGCCTCAGATGTATTATATATAATATTTAAGAAGCTAAAAAAATACCACTTCCACATGGGTTGGGAGGATTTTTTCCCCCTCGATCACGTAAGACGGTTTTCTCCGGGTACTCCGGTTTCCTCCCACATTCCAAAAACATGCATGTTAGGTTAATTGGCGACTTTAAATTGTCCATAGGTATGAATGTGAGTGTGACTGGTTGTTTGTCTTTGTTTGTCTATACGTATGTGTCCTGAGATTAACTGGCGACCAGTCCAGGGTGTACCCCGCCTCCCGCCCAAAGTCAGCTGGGATAGGCTCCAGCATACCTGCGACCCTAATGAGGATAAGCGGTATAGAAAATGGATGGATGGATATTCCAAGGTGCCAAGGCATGCTTTTGTTTTTTTTGTTTTTAGACCGTCATCTCAGGATTTATTGACTTCCTCAGCCCCCCACCCTTCCCCCCACTACACACCCTTTTTGTCCTTCCATTCATATTCCTGCAGCATATTTTCTTTTTTCTAACAGATGTTACAGATGTTCAGTCATTCTCATTTTGCTCATACCTGGATGCTCAAATATCTACTGTAGTCCACAGAACTGTTCTTTCAGAATAAAACATGGCAGCGGTAATACTAATGGCTCTAGCAACGCAGAGGAAAAGTAAACATGCCCAACAATGGCGCTTTTGTACAGTGGAAACATTTGAGCGAGTCGCACAGTGAGGTAGTGCTTTCCAGAGAAAGTTTAAAGAAGTGCAGAAGGTCAGAGGAGGAAACTGCAAAGCAGGGGTGTCCAAAGTCCAGCCTGGGGGCCAATTTGGGCCCACACAATGTTTTTTTTATTGCCCTTAAAAAGAAATGATCGATTCTTGCATAATAAATTATTTAGCATGTCTTGAATTACTTGATGGTTTTTACATGTTCATTTAACAAAAAGGTGAAAAATCTTAAAGCTGTCCTCCCGCGTTTTTGCATTTTTCTGTGTGAAGTTGAAAGACCTCGGCTATAAAGGCGTACCCGGGGGGTAATATGAGGAGAAAGGTATCTTCTAGCCTTGCCCATTGTATCCCTGGGGGTGTAAACTGCCGTTAAATAGCCCATCAAGTCATTAGCGCCTGCACTGTGGCCGCAGGCACTGAAAACACTCAATTAAAGAAACGGTAAATAAAGGGGATGACTTCAAGGATTGTGTGGTCAGCTGATGGTGCATTCATGGCAATCCAGACGACTCAGCACATGTAGCATCAGTTACGTTCCGTCAGACAGGCTGCAACTTGGAGATACACCCTACAAGTGCATGCAATCCATCTTATAGTGAGCGTGTTTGCTCGATCTGATGACAGCTAGAAGGTCGTATCAGCTTCTCTGGAGGAAATCCAAGAACAAAGCATCTCAACTCTTTCGAACAGCTCACTTGTTAAAGGAGGAGGTCTTCGAGTACGCCTCGAGTACAAGCGGCATCATTTGTGTAGAATTAGAGCAAAATGTATAACATAGAAAATAAATGACAATGCAGTAGAAAGAGGAAAAGTGTTGCGATAAAACTGCACAAGCAAAAGAAGGTGTATCACTGGTCAAAAGGGTACTGCAAAATGGGGCGGTTTGTGTTAAATAATTTTGCGGTTTCACTCTATGAGGGTTAGGGGTCATGAGACCAGACTCCAGGAGGTCTAGGGGAACGAGATGAGATTTTAACATTACTTTTAGGAAAAGTACAATGAAAAAATAAGTGGCAATACAGGATACTGCAATCTGCTAATTCCATTTCTACAAAGTTAGCACTACAATGTATGCTAGACAAAGAACTGTACGGCTGACAGAAGGGCTCGCTCTGTTCATGCCGTTGTTCTATTGAACAAACGCACCAAGGGGATGAAACCGATGCTCAGAGTGAATTCTTGTCCTGCCTGCCCTAAAGCGGGACACGAGGAAAACAGACGCGCATTCACATGGAAATATATTAATGCTAGAAAAATGATCACATTCATCGATTGTGTGATTCCTTTATTTATTTATGACCATTTATGGCCAGAATTTTTTTTCTGAACGAGAAATCTTATCACGTTTTAATATTGCATGATCTTGTGACACTCATTATGTCGTTTATTCAAAAATATAAGAGATAATAAATCGCGCTGTTTTGTGGTTGAATATGGCCTGTTATTAGTCTAAAATATGCACATTTACAAACATTTTACATGCATTTTTTTCCTAAATGAAGCCTTTATGAGCATAAAAACAAACTAAAAGAATAATATAAGACACTTATTGTGTGATTTATTTATTGATTGATTAACATCAAAACATTTTTTTCTGAACAACAAATCATCTCACATTTTAGTCTCATGATATCTTATGACACCCCTAAGTAGAAAGAGTGTGTGACAATAGGGATGGTATTTCACGTGTGAAAGATCTAATAATGTTAAAGCAGGTATTTAGAAGCCTGTGAACGGGTTTTTATAGTCTTAATATGAAAATATTCCATGTATAAATAAGGAATCCTACTTTGCAGATTTCACTGAAACTAATAAACCACAATAAAAGAGGGATTACAGTACTTAGATTGCGATCAAACTGCAATAACGTTTTTTAATGTATGTTTTTAGCTACAGTTTTGTTACTCAGTACCAGATTTTATCAATGAAACAAAAACTACTATATTGTTAGAAAATGCAGCACTCAGGTAAACACAAGTCAGGAACTGTACACCTCTGCATGAGCGCCACCTTGTGTTGTTGTTGGACCAAACGTGAGCTACATGGAGAAGTTGCTTCCAAGTACAACTGCTAGTATTTCAAATGTCAGTGTCTTCGCATTCCGAGTAGGGACTGCCTTGGGTAGTAAAATAGGAGTCTGGGAATGACTGCTATGTCCTTCTGCACGACGTCCGCCTCTGCAAAAATAATCAGTCGTCTTGTCTTGATGAACGAGCTGGAATGCGCTCCTCAATTTTCTTTTACTCCTCTGCTGAGATCTCGGCAATCCGCACCACCGGCCTCTGAGGAATGGCCTCTCTGGAAGTTGGTCTGGTCTTCACTGGGACACAGCTAGAAGTTCCATAGTCAGCCCAGTGGTGACACACGCAACCTGCTTTCAACTTGACACTTGCCTTTGTGCTTTACCTGAGGCAGCTCACCTTAAAACAACCACAGAGTGTGTGGACTGGTTCTGCGGCCATGTGGACCTCTACTCTGCATGTGCAGGAATGGAAGGACTCTGGGTGGGAGCATAAAAACGAAAGGGTCCAGTTTTGATTAGCTGTGCGCACTAAGTGAACCACTAAGCAGCTGAACTGTGTGTGATCAGAAGAACTGAACAAAACTTGGCCCGGGAGCAGTAGGAGGAAGCAGAAAATCTGGATTCTTCCAACCCAGCATTTGCAAGAACTTCCCTGTTACACCTGATCACCTGGCCATCCAAGCCAGACATCAGTGATCTTTGTGATGATGATGACACAAGAGGAGTGTGTTGTCAGTGAAGACTCTTTGAACAAACGGGGGGGGGTGGGACTGACAGAGAGTTCCGCCTCCATCTCCTCTGTCTCCCAATGCCCCCACCCCTCCCTCAGATAGGACATTTCTATATCCTCCGCCTCTCAGCCTATCACATAGTAGCTGCAACATATGCGCATGAGGGGGATGGCGTGCATGTGGGGGTCCATCGGGAGGCTGAGGGCTGCACGGTGCACGGAAAAAACACTCTTCCTTTGCTCTGTTTGGAATTCCCCCACACACCCTCTCCTACTTCTTATCTTCATTGTTGCATTTATTTGCTATTTCCACCACCTTCTTCCTTCCGTGTGCTCGTTGCTCCCGGTCTTCTCTTGCGTCGAAACAAGCTGAGCAAAAGGTGCACATTTGCTTGGGCTTCATGCACTCCCCAGCAAATTCCATTTGCATCACTCCCTGCTCCGCCTGCCTCGTGTTCTCACAGCTTGCACGTTTTCTCTCTTTTTTTTTCAATCTCTGATTCTTTTTCTTATCTCCCGCCACCTTGCACTCTGTAAGCATTTTACCAAACGCAGCTGCCAATACGACTAGATTCCTTATGCTCACAAAATAGACAGTATTTACCCCAAAACCCCCAAATTGTCATAGCTTCCTTGTTTCCATATGCAATCATTTATTATTCATATTTACGTGCCGTAACCGTTGTCGGGCAAATTGCTTTCAAAAAGTAATTAGCAGAGATGGGTGTTTTGCAAGTCCAAGTCACGTCTCAAGCCAAGACAAGACTTGACAAGACATGACTTCTGATTTATCTTTTTTTGTTCTATTTCTACTTCACTTTTCTTGATCAATTATATTTTTACAATGTGCCGCGGGCCGCACTGCCGTTCCTGGACTGGCAGTGGACCCAGTGTTGTAAGTAGCGCAAATTCTTACTAAGAGTGCCATGTTCAGAACAAAAATAAAAATAATTGTATGAGACCAGAAACAACACCACTTCCACTATTACAGTCACAAAGTGATCTTTTTTACTTCAGCAAAGCATGATGGGAAATGTGTAATGCGTTCATTCCACATCTGCAAACTCTTCCAGGTTTTACGTCTCGTGGATTGGGATGTTTTTTGTGTTGATATAAAATGGAGACAAAAAAATTGAGACAACGTTCACCAATCTGGTGTTAGCTTCAGATTGGGGCTCCCTTTGCTTCCCTGCTTTGTGTATGTTTTATAATAAATCTTATATTTGGGTATTTATAAGACTTGCTCGTTGTACATGGTCTAGCTTAGCAACACGGCGAGAGACTTCTCCTCCATCAGCTGGTCTGATGTTTTGGGGTGGCTGCAGTTGATTTTCCTTGAGGTTTGGACCTAATGGGAGATGGCTTTGACTCACAGTCTGGTCTCCAGGACGAGAAGCAGACGTGCCCTCCTCTCCCCCCAAACAGCGGGGGTCGGAATGTAAACAGCAGTTTCATAAAAGTATTTTCTCATGACATCCGTTCGCGCAGTCAAATGAGAGTTAAATTGGGTTGGATGATTATGGAAACATCTGTCATTGGAGAAAGTACATAGACGTGGAAGACAATTCCGCAATAACAATGGTGATCTTTGATTCAAGGGTTTTTAGTGTCCAGTTAAGTGTGGTTTGGACTGCGATCAACCCATATTTTCAACTGTGGTGCTGAGGGGGTGCTGGTTTATGGAGTGGAATCTCAACCCTCAAAGGTTCTGCTTGTGTACCCTTGACATTCGACATTTCGAACATTTTGGTCCCACCACCGTTTCCTGAAAGTTTCGCAATAAAATACTTTGGAGATGTTTACAAACATCTTGGATTGTCATCTTTCAAAGCTCAACGACGCAGTGCGGTCTTGAATACCAAGAGTCTCAAACACGTTAAGGATATTTGGCAAATAGCTAGCAACTTATCTCCCCACCATGTACAGTCAGCCCTTGTTTAGAGCGCTTAATTGGTTCCAGACCCGACAGCGATGAATGAGTTTCCGTGATATAGGATTCAGGGTTCAATGGAATATGTTCGCAGTTATTGCATAGAAAACCTGTTAATGACTTTCTAAAAACGGTTTTAACATTGTTAGAGCCCTAACTATAACAACCCTACAGTAACCGTTACACTCCCATTATTCTTTGTTTGCAACACATTGCTCAACTCGCATGCCGCAGGTACTCAAGACGGTTGCTAGCTAGCGGGGTAACCACTAAACATATTTATCTCTTCTAAACTTAAGAAGCCAAGAATGTACCACTTCTACTTGGAATGGGAGGAAAACCTTCTTTTTTCACTCTATCATGTCGGACATACCATGGCTGACGTCATGACTTCATGCAGTGTTAAGGCAATGTAATGTAAGGTAATGTCATTACTGCCGCTTAGTGAACAGAATACTACATGCTTTTATTTCCATATGCTTTGACTAATAATAGACCATAGTCCACCACCAAACAGCCATCATTTATTAATTCAGTCATTTCTGGAAACATGCAATATAGTGAGGCGTGATACTCGAACCTTGGTTTTTGTACTTGTTTTTTTGTTGTTACTTTGTTCCAAAAGGTTCAACACAAACAGAAACAACTGAGACTATTTTTCCCATAGGAAATTATGTGACTCCGTTCCAGACACCTACAGTATATATCATACATTTTATAGAGAATCATTTGGCATAATTGCAGAAGACAATGTGAAATAATTACAAATAAAGAATAGATACAACTTCTTGTTCATGCAGACTTCCTTGTGTCGTGTTTATTACATAAATATTTAATTATTAAATATTGTCTATTTGGGCCCTGCGATTGACTGGCGACCAGTCCAGGGTGTACCCCGCCTCTCGCCCAAAGTTTGCTGGGATAGGCTCCAGCATCCCCGCGACCCTAATGAGGATAAGCGGTATAGAAAATGAATGAAGGAATGAATATTTATTAAGACAAAAATTGCACAAATGGTGACTCAGCAACATGGTGGGTGTGTTGTTCGGACTCTCGATAGAGAAAGCGTATGAAAAGTGTTAGACAAAAACCCAATTATATGAATAGTGGGATGAAGGAAAACAAAGGTTTGATTGTATATAAAGTAGCAGATGGTGGTACTCTCACAGGCTCTCCTGAAAACCTGCGAACATCTGGGTAACTTTCTTTCCACCTCTTTCTGGACCTGCTGAATCCTTGAAGTCCATACGTTCTGATTCTTTCAAGAAAGTTCAGCCAAAGAGTCTCTCTTACATCCAAACCTTCGAGTATTATTACCATGATTTTTGGATTCAGAACCAGTTTTGGACCTTCAAGCGTGTTCTCCTTGCAGGTCAACAAGAGTGTCAGGGCGTCTTGTTTAAATGATGTACTAAAGACATCGGAGTCCGACACTTCCAGGAATGCGTACCTATTTAACACACCCCGCATTTCCTCTCCTGGGAAAAAGGGAGGATTACCAAGTATGTTCTCCTTCCAAATTATCACTTACACTACAGAATTTGTTCTGTGCTGAATCCATCCCCGAGGAGCAGATAGAACCCATGCATGCCTCCCTGAATCTGAAAATGATCTTATTACAACTCAGCAGTTCACTGCTGGATGCTTTCCAGGGGATGTTTTGTGCTTGAGTCATCCCAGCAAAGGGGCCACCAGTGCCCTCCTCCTACTGTGATTTACACTTTGCTGGATGCCACCCCGCTTGGGAGGTCATCCCCACCAATACTAGACCCCACGATTCAGGAGGTGGTTGGCTCTATGTGGAACCCGAGAAGATCCCCCCAACTCCCACCCTGTGGAGGATGGAGGAGGCCATTGGCTGGACGCACACAAGCGAACGGGTGTGATCTGTTTTAGTGTCATTATCAGGGCAAGGGGCCACCCCTGGATAATATTACCAGTTTATTCTTGTAAAATTTTGACTTTTTTTATTGGAATACAACATTTTTGTCTCCATATTTTTACTTTATTTTTGTAAAATGACAGCTGTTTTCTGCTGCTAAAATGTTTCCAATTATTTTAACTTTTATCCATCCATCCATTTTCTATTCCGCTTATTCCCATTAAGGTCGCGGGTATGCTGGAGCCTATCCCAGCTGACTATGGGCAAGAGGCGGGGTACACCTGGGAATGAACGCCAGCCAATCGCAGGGCAGACAAACAACCATTTACACTCACATATATACCTATGGTATTGTAAATTTTTTATTGTAATTCTGACTTTATTCTCATAATATTTCGACATTATTCTAATATAATTCTAGCTAGGTTTTTTTTTTTCATTTCTGCCACTATTTTAACTTCTTGTACATTTTTTCTAACAATTATGACATAATTTTGATAATATTTTTTTACTTTATTCTTGTAATGTTTTCAGAACTTTTTCTGAAACCTAATTTTCCAAAAAATTCCCACATTTGTTGTTTTGTTTGTCTTGTATAATATTTCAACTTTAAAAATATAATGGTAGCTAAAGGACGTTACTTCTCTTAATATTACAACACTGTTCTCATAAAATTATACATTTTTCTTATACATACATACTTTTCATATTATAATTTTTTTCTCGTAATTATGACTTCATTCCCAATATATTTTGATGTTATTTTAGTAAAATGACAGCTGTTTTTTTTTTTTTTTGCTGCTGTGTTTTATTCCAACTTTTTCTGTGTATTATATTATATTATGACTGTTTTTCTATATTTTGTTCCCATATTGCCCTCCTCCCATTGTGATTTACACTTTGGTGTATGCCCCCCTGCTTGGGAGGTCATCCACACCAAGACTAGACCCAATAACTCAGGAAGTGGTTAGCTCTATGTGGAACCCAAGAGGGTTCCCCCTACACCACCCAACTTGTGGAGTATGGAGGTGGCCATCAGCTGGACGCAGACAAGCAAACAGGTGAGGTCTGTTGTAGTGCTGCTATCAGGGCAAGGGGCCCCACGCCTACACGTGTGTACTCACACACACTCATACATGCACATACTGGCTGGGTGGGCTCGCTGTTTACTAAAACAACAGGAAACATGAACATTTCAGTATTGGGATTGTTTTTGGGTCCCCTTGACCCCACCCCCATCCCAGTATCAGATCCCATTAAGGAGAAAGTTTGCCTTCTTGAGCTGCTTGACAAAAAATAATAATAATTCCCAGTCTTTCCGGCGACAGCATTCCCATTGCCTGGAGTGTATCCATGACACTGTTGGCAGGCAGATGTTTTCCACCTCCATGCAGACCACTTCCTCCTGCTTCATTTTAATTTATCCTCCGTGTTTTGCTGATTAATCACAAATCTTTAGTTTGGAAAAAAACCCTCAGAAAGTATGGCTGGAATGTAAAAGGGTCCACTATAGTATTCCGTAATAAGCTTATGCTTGTACCACTGTTTGTTTGTGAGCAGGATTTGTGAATGGATCCAGGATTGGCGTCCAAGATGTCGCTTTCAGTAGAACAAAACTCAAAGCTCACTAGAAATAGTCAAATAACTGGGTTTTTTCTGTAGTTTTTGGCAAAAATGTGCCAATTGTGACGTGAATACATGATGTTTCCTCCTCCCCTGAGCCACCACCTTATCGTGGTGGAGGAGTTTGCGTGTCCCAATGATCCTAGGAGCTAAGTTGTCGGGGGCTGCCATGCCCCTGGTAGGGTCACCCATGACCCACAGGTCCTATCGGAGGGACCAGACAGAGAGCGGCTCAAAAGACCCTGATAATAATTAAAAACATTGGACTTCGTTTTCCCTCGCCCGGACGTGGGTCACTGGGCTCCCCCTCTGTAGCCAAGCCTGGAGGTGGGGCACCATGGCGAGCGTCTGGTGGCCGGGCCTGCACCCATGGGGCCCGGTTGGGTCGGGTGATAACGAGACTGGGTGGCAGCCGGAGGCGCAGGCCTTGGCGGCTACAGAAGCTAGTTGTCGGTACGTGGAATGTCACCTCTCTGGCGGGGAAGGAGCCTGGGGTGGAGCGTGAGTTGGAGAAATTCCGGCTAAATATAGTCAGACTCACCTCAACGCACAGCAAGGGCTCTGGAACCAGTCCTCTCGAGAGGGGCTGGACTTCATTCCACTCTGGTGTTGCCGGCAATGAGAGGCGACGGGCAGGGGTGGCAATTCTTGTTGCCCCCCCGGCTCCAAGCCTGCACGTTGGAGTTTATCCCGGTGAGCGAAAGGGTAGTTTCCCTACGCCTTCGGGTGAGTGGACGGGTCCTGACTGTTGTTTGTGCTTATGCACCAAACAGCAGTTCAGAATACCCATCCTTTTTGGAGTCTTTAGAGGAAGTACTAGAGAGTTCTCCCTCGGGGGATTCCCTTGTTCTACTGGGTGACTTCAACGCTCATGTTGGCTGCGACAGTAAGACCTGGAGAGGTGTGATTGGGAGGAACGGCCCCCCTGATCTTAACCAGAGCTGTGTTTTCTAATTGGACTTCTGTGCTCGTCACGGATTGTCTATAACAAACACCATGTTCAAGCATAAGGGTGTCCACATGTCTTGGCACCAGGACACCCTGGGCCGTAGTTCGATGATTGACTTTGTGGTTGTGTCGTCGGACTTGCGGCCACATGTTTTGGACACTTGGGTAAAGAGTGGCAACTGATCACCACCTGGTGGTGAGTTGGTTACGATGGTGGGATGGATGCCAGTCAGACCTGGCAGACCCAAACGCATCGTGAGGGTCTGCTGGGAACGTCTGGCAGAGTCCCCTGTCAGAAGGAGTTTCGACTCCCACCTGTGGGGGACCTTTGACCAAGTTCCGAAGGAGGCAGCGGACATTGAGTCCGAATGGGCGATGTTTCGTGCCTCCATTGTTGATGCGGGTGATCAAAGCTGTGGCTGTAAAGTGGTCGGTGCCTGTCGTGGCGGTAATCCCAGAACCTGTTGGTGGACACCAGCGGTGAGGGATGCCGTCAAGCTGAAGAAAGAGTCCTATCAGGCCGTTTTGGCCCATGGAACTCTGGAGGCAGCTGACAGGTACGGGCAGCTGACAGGTACGGGCAGGCCAAGCGGTCAGAGGTGGTCAAAAAGCTCCTTGGTCGCGAGGCCCCGGGAGTGGATGAGATCTGCCTGGAGTTCCTTAAGGCCCTGGATGCTGCATGCTTGTCTTGGTTTACACGACTCTGCAGGATTGTGTGGGCATCGGGGTTGATGCCCCTGGACTGGCAGACTGGGGTGGTGGTCCCGCTTTTTAAGAAGGACCGGAGGGTGTGTTTTAACTGTCGTGGGATCCCATCCCTCAGCCTTCCCGGTAAGGTCTATTCTGGGGTTCTGGAGAGGAGGATCCGCCGGATAGTCGAATCTCGGGTTCACCTCTATGCTCTCGGCAGGGTCCTTGAGGGTGCATGGGAGTTTGCCCAACCAGTCTACATGTGTTTTGTGGACTTGGAGAAGGCATTTGACTGTGTTCCTCGGGGAATACTGTGGGGAATGCTCCGGGAATATGGGATATCAGACCACCTAATCCAGGCGGTTTGTTCCCTGTATGACCGGTGTCAGAGTTTGGTTTGCATTGCCGGTAATAAGTCGGACCCGTTTCCAGTGAGAGTTGGACTCCGCCAGGGCTGCCCTTTGTTACCGATTCTGTTCATGTTCATGTTCATGTGAGTCCGTGGTTCTCGCCCAAAGGAGTGGAGTGCCATCTCCGGTAGGGGATGACGTCCTGCCTCAAGTGGAGGAGTTTAAATACCTCGGGGTCTTGTTCATGAGTGAGGGAAGGATTGGTGCAGCGTCTGCAGTGATGCAGACTCTGCACCGGTCTGTCGTGGTGAAAAGAGAACTGAGCCGAAAGGCAAAGCTCTCAATTTACCGGTCGATCTACGTTCTTACCCTCACCTATGGTCATGAACTTTGGGTAGTGACCGAAAGGACAAGATCGCGGGTACCAGCGGCCAAAATTACTTATCTCCGCAGGGTGGCGGGGCTCTCCCTTAGAGATAGGGTGAGAAGCACTGTCATCCGGGAGAGACTCGGAGTAGAACCGCTGTTCCTCCGCATATAGAGGAGCCAGATGAGGTGGCTCGGGCATCTGGTTAGGATGCCTTCCAAACGCCTCCCTGGGGAGGTTCAGGGCACGTCCAACCGGTAGGAGGCCTCTTGGAAGACCCAGGACACGCTGGAGAGACTATGTCTCTCAGCTGGCCTGGGAAAGCATCCGCCGGGATGCTGGACGAAGTGGCTGAGGAGAGGGACCTCTGGGCTTCCCTGCTTAGGCTGCTGCCCCCGCAACCCAACCTCGGATAAGCGGAAGAAAATGGATGGATGGAACTCATGTTCCTAATTTCAAATAATTATTATTATTATGTATCTGAAAACATTTTTTTGCCATAATAAAATTATGAGCAACAGGTATTAAGATAAAAAACTATGCCTCATCAGCCACGAACCTCACCACACGTCACAGGTAAGAGGTTGTTTACGTGGTGTTTGGATGCAACAGAAGAGGTTTAGAGGTTCCTTCCTGTAGTTTTATGCTAGAAATATAAAATTAGTGCACATTTGAACCACAGAGAGTGTGTTAGTTTATTACTGTCGGTTTTCTGATGTTCCTCACATTTGGTCCTATCCCTGTCGAGCTTTATGCCATTTTCCTTGCCATCCATGACCTTTTCCATCCCTCCTCCTCCTCCTGTTAACCTCCATAGTGGGTGAGGTGGGTTCAGGACGGTGGGAAAACTTCTATGAAGCCCCCCGGCCCCCACCTCTCTCGTCTACGTTAACGTGTTCGCCGGCTGCATTGCACATTCTTTCCACCTCAGTCGGCCTTACGGGTAATGCAGAACCAGAACCCCCCCACCCTGTCCACCACCTCCTCCCCAATGATGATGATGATGATTCTGCAGAAGCACCAGCGGCAGCCTCTCATGTGGCAGAGGACATTTTGGACTTGAATCACACTTTCCAGCGACTTCCTGCCTCCTGTTTCTCTTTCATCAGGTGCTCCGCGAAATGCCTTAAACATAAACACATGTGGCCGAGCAGTAACGTGAGTCTTTCCATTCCAGACGTTGGATTTACGTCTGCCAGGGAAAACACAGCGTGCCATTGCTGCTGGTGATGATGAAGGGGAGGAGAGCAAAGATGGTGGATTTTGGGCGCTCTCTGAGACCATGTTCACTCTAAGCACGTGAAAATGCTGTCACATGTCGTGGAGCGCGTTCAAAAACAACAGGTGAGGCGGCGCTTGATCCCAGCAGAAGACCATTTGTTAGCCAATCAGAAAGAGGTAGAAAGTCATGTGTGGTAAAGGTGCAAAGACAACAACGGTGGGAAAGGAAAGATGGCCGAATCAGTCGGTCACGTCCACATAGTGAAACATGAATGGATGTAGTTTGGACCTTTTGTAAAGCAACACACGTAGCTACGCTGTTAATGGAGAAGTGTAGTATTAATATGAACTTTGCCCTTTGCACCTTTTTTCCTGTTTATTTTCCAAGTAATTCAACTTTCTTTTTAAAGAATCTTTGTAAAAACATTTTACGATAGTATGACTTTATTCCCATAATATTTTGACTTTCCCATGTTATAACTTTTTTTACCAATCTAATTTTCCAAAAAAATAGTACTTAGTTCAGGTTTTTTTTTTTTACTTTTAAAAATACATATTTTTTCTTTATTATTATTATTATTATTATTATTATTATTATTATTAATCTATGCTAGTAAAAGGGCTTAATTTTACCTCATAATAACACATGTTTATTGGCATAAACCACAACTTTATTCTTATTAGTGTATAACTTTTTATAATCATATTTTGACTTTATTCTTGTAAAATTACAGTTCCATTTTCTATTTGTGTTGTTGTTGTTTTTTTAATTTTTCAACTATTTAAACTTTCTTTTTGCTCTGTTTTTTCATAATTTAGATCCACAACTTAATTTTCCAAAAATGAACCTTTTTTGTTTCTCATAATATTATCAAAAACATGAGAGGAACACTTTGAAAACACATCAGATCCAAACAGGGGAGAGGGGGGGGGTAATGATCTTGAATATCTTTCCTGATAATAAGGTATTAGGTGATGTATTAGTAACAACAACTTGGGTGACAATTGATAGGGTTTAAAATATTGCAACACAAATCGCTTGCGTCATTCATAGCCCAAAGATTTAGTTGCGCTGTTTGTATGCCTTAACATTTACAATGGTTGATTTCTTTTTACACTGATAATGACCACAGTTTGACACTGGAACAGACCATTTCTATGTACATTATTTCCAATGGGAAAATGTGGTTTCTATGCAAACACATTTCAGGTTTGCATTGTTTAGACACATTTTTAAAAACACCCATGTAGGTGACTTGACTCAAACTGCTGGAAGCTCAAACATCTGCAAACATCTGTGCACCCTCACCACCAGCCAACACAATCTCGCCCTCAGAAGTGCGCTAATTATAATCAGTTTAGGCAAGGAAAAAGTGTGTATGCACACTTTGTTCTTGTGTGGACTTGAAATGGGCGCGGATCGCTGATAGCGACTCAGACGCTGACTAATCCTGATGGGAAGGAAGTTCCACAGCTGTTAGAGTAGAGAAGAAAAAACAAGATTTGTCTGATAGGATGCTTTTTTTTACACAGCATGACGTCTTCTGGTAAACCGTGCTTCAAAATGATGATGTTGAGGCATTAACTCCCACAGCAAAAGCCCTTGTCAGACATCTGTGCATCATTTTTAACATTTCTAGAGTGTTCCTCAGCTAAACATGCATTGTTTTACATCTGAAATCGTCCATGAGGTGTATATGAAGAGAAGAAATCCATGAGTCCACTTTGACTTTTTAACAGCCCGAGATTCCGTCCTCCAGTATGTGCTGTTTCAAGTCAATACAAAACAAGTCCAGTATTTCCATTGGCTCCCTGAACATATGAAAGTCCTTTTTAGATTTAACTGTATATTTTCACTCAGACACAAAATGGCTGCTTAATTTTGATAATAATTTTTCATTCATTCCTTCATTCATTTTCTGTACCGCTTATCCTCATTATGGTCACGGGGATGCTGGAGCCTATCCCAGCTGGCTTTGGGTGAGAGGCGGTGTACACCCTGGACTGTTTGCCAGTCAATCGCAGGGCACATATAGACAAACAAACATTCACACTCACATTCATACCGATGAACATGCAAATTCCACACAGAGAGGCCCAATGGAGATTTGAACCCTGACTCCTGACTGTGTAGCCAATGTGCTAACCACTCAGCCACCGTGCGGCCACAATAATAATTTTAAGTCTTTTTTTTTTATTGTCGTAAATTCTTTTTTATTACTCCAGGAAAAGAAAAACAACATTGTGTAATGTAAGGAACTTTCCCACGTAGAATTGTTCTTCATGCAAAGGTCAATGCCCATTTTATAGGAAAGAGTTGCCAAGAAGTGCACCGTGAATCAACACATTTACAGTAAATTAGGAGTATTCAATTAAAGCCATAAAATGTAAAAATGACCCACTAGGCAGCTGACGCGTGGATCAACAAATACAAATTAGGATTAAACCTACTGGGCCAAGGAACACAGGATGTAAATAAATGCACTCCAACCCACTAGGTAGTGTCTCTTTGTAAACCAACATGATTTTTAAAGGACATTGCACTGCAAACAACTTTAGGAAAGAATTGCCAAAAACTGCTCTTTGCATCAATAAGAAAAAATACAGACTAAACCAGCCAGCGTAAATAATCACAAGAGGTAATAAAAATGCACTTTCAACCACAAGGTGGAGCCTCTTTTTAATCTGAAAGGATTTTTTTTTAGCAGCAACTGGCAAAACCTTCACCTTGAATCGCCAAACATGCATTTTTCACAACTAGGTGGCGCCCATTCTTAGCAAAAAGCCGGCAAAATGAACACATTGCATCATCAAATGTAAAGCGGCACTAAACCAACCGTGGCCAAGGGACACGAAACGTAAAAATGCACTCCCATCCACTAGGGGGCGCCTCGTTTGATAGGGAGATAGGTTTGAAAAGCACGAAAGCCATGTGCTGTCCCTCCACAAATGGAAATTGGGCTTAAAAGAAATGGCGGCCATCACACAAAATATAAAAGGGTGTTCTGACAAGGCCTGGTTTGGGAAATCGCGTATTTTAGTATTTTTACGGGGGTCAGAAGGTAAAAGCGTGGCGATGTTGCCTGGTCCAGATAACTGATAAGAAGAACTTTAAATCCACCAAGACAGGAAACATTGCAGCTCTCGGGGTCAGGCGGGGCTGTCAGGTGGAAACGGAGCTGAGGATGCTGTGCTGCGTGGGCGGGGCGTCCGGGAACGACAGCGTCAATCTGCGGACGATGAGAAAGCGCTGACTTGTTGGCACTTTTGTTACAGAGGGCTTGACCCCAACACTAACGCTTTGATGGCGACGTCAACGTAACAGCAGTTTTCACCCAAGTGTCCTTTCTAGCGCGTTTGCTTGACAGCCAGCAGACACGAGGCGAGAAGGGAAAGAACGCTTTTCCCTCATTTTCCTGCACGTCGTGCTGCCGCCTCGTATTACAACCTGACCGAGCTCCTCTCAGTTGTCATCTTTGCAGCCTAGTCAGCCGTCATGTCACTCGATTGGACCTCAGCAGTGGCACAAACCCCTTAAGTGAACATTGTAAGGGGTGTAAGAGTGGTTAACTTCTTTTTACACTTTCTGCATTGCACTTTTGTTGTTGACATGAACATTAAAAGGTTTTCATTGCCCTTGGGTCTTAATAGTAAGCGTGGTTAACTTCTTTTTACACTAAAAGTTTCATAAACTGAGATGCAAGAGCCACAATTTTAATGAACACTATAAGGTTTATATTGCTGTTTGGCCTCAATATTTAGATAGGTTAACATTTTTTACACTTGAACAACAGCTAAAAATGCTATTAAGTTTGTTGAAATTGTGACATAAATCAACTTTAAAGTGCTTATTTGCTGTTAAAATGAACATCAAAATGATTTTATCATTTTGTCTCAATATTATGATTGGTTAACTTATTTTTACACTTGAGTGGCAGTTAAAAATGTTACCAAATGAGATGAAAACGTCACAATTGCAACATAAATCCCCTTTGCATTGCACTTTTGTTGTTGAAATGAACATTTAAATGATTTTGTTGCTGTTAAGTTTTAATGTTATTTTTGGTTAACTTCTTATTACACTAGAGTTACAGGTAAAGAGTTATAAAATGAGATGTAAAAAGCACAATTGCAACATAAATCCCCTTTGCATTGCACTTTTGTTGTTAAAATGAACATTAAGAGTTTGATTGCTGTTAGGTTTTAATATTAAGAGCGGTTAACTTCTTTTTACACTTGAAAGACCGCTAAAAGTGCTCAAATGCGATGCATGAGGCACACTTGCAGCGTAAATCACTTTTGCATTGCGTATTTGTCGTTGAGATGAACAATGAAATGATTGTATTGTCGTTTTGTCTGAATATTATGATTGTTGAACTTCTTTTTACACTTGAAAGGCAGCTAAAAATCTTGTCAAATGAGATGAAAGTGTCAATTGCGGCATAAATCACTTTCACACGGCGCCTTTGCTGTTGAAATGGACATTGTAAGAGTTTATAGGCCTTTACATTTCAACATTTAGAGTGGTTAACTTCTTTTTACACTTGAAAGACAACTACAAAAAAGTTATAAAACGAGATTCACGAGGCTCATTTGCAACCTAAATCACGTTTGCATTGCGCATTTGTTGTTAAAGAGAACATTATAAGGGTATTTTTGACAGCATCGTTGCACAAACAAGCACAGCAGAGTACTGTAGCGTGCGGGAAGGTCAGTCTGGATGCTGATGAATCATGAAAATCGTCAGAGCACATCACCAAGGGACCATTGTCTTAAATCCAGGAAAAAGATGTCAATTAGCTACTTTTCCCCAGCAGGAATTTGGCTGCAGGTCCTTCTGCTGAATACTCTACTGCAAATGTTCCACTTGTCATTTCTGTTCCATGTCTGCTTCAGTTAGACGTTTCAAACATGGCTTCCTGTGTCCATCAGAGTGGTGATGATGGTGTTGGTGGTCGTCTTGTTTCCTTTCAACCCACAAACCAAAACCAAAATGACTACTCTTCTGTCACTCTCATCAATCAATACAAAGTTGTATTTAGAAAATGCATTAATTCATAAATCACGTCTTTATTATAATACCATGTTGTGTGAGAGTGATACATTTTTGGCTTTTAAGTTTAGAAGAAATAAATTTGAGGCTAACCGGTTGCTAGCAAGCCACCTTGTCCCTGTGTCTTAAGAGTTGCAAGGTGTTGTATAATATGATATAAATAGGAGTATAAAGGTGACTGTAGGGGTGTTATTTCATGTTTACAGGGCTCTAATAATGTATACAACAGTATTTAGATTGTCATAAACAGTTTGTCTGTGGTCTAAATATGAAAATATTCCATTTCTTAACATGAATTATATTGGTGAAACGTTGGAGTCTGGAACCAATTAAACACTATAAACGAGGGACGATGCTTATAGTAGGCGGACCTGGCAACAATTGCGTATGTGTTATCTATTTATGCTTTATATGTTTAATTTTTTCTTATTATGTCCATTATTTTGAGTAATAGGAGTGTAAAGGAGACTATAGTGGTGTTATTTCATGTCCAGAGGGCTCTAGAAACGTTAAAAACCATTTGTAGAAGGTTGTTAGCAGGTTTTCTTTATTGATTGATCTTTATTGATCTTTATTGATTTAAAGATTGACTTTATTAATAAGAAATCCTACCAATTAACCACAATAAGGAATATTTTGCAAGTAATCGAACCCCTGTAGATACTCCTTTCCAAAAAAGTGGCGAAGAAAAAGAAATGATGGTTGAAGTCTTGAACTACATTTAGTGTTCTTTAATAATACAACACCCCTACAATTGAAATGCAAAATAAAAAAGTAATAAATAATGTCATCTTATTATTATTATATTGCACACACATGTGATTTAAAGCGTAGGGAAGCACAGTCCACCAGAGAAAAGCGCAGGTATGTTATTTTAAAATGTACGAAAAGAATGAGAGTGAATGTAAACCCGTTGTGTAAATACTGTTCTCTCTGTCCGCGTGCTTATCCCAAATCCTAATGTTGTAATAAAAAACACACTGTTGGGAAAAAAGTCAAGTTTCTTCCCTTTTTCAGGACAGCATGTGTTTTTGCTGGACTTCTTTCAGGGGAGACGTCCAGATCACTATTTGAGGCCATCAAGTATCAATTTCACTTTAATGTGAGTAATACCCATCACATGAGTGATTTGCTCAACTCTTAAAGTGACCTATTTCCTTCAGGGACACCGGAGCCTAGCCCAGGTGCGAGGTAGCAGTAGCGTAGCATCACTGCATCATGTCAGGCGTCCTCTCCCGCTACTGCACAGAGGGCGTGACTCAAAGCATCAGCATCCCGACAGGCCCTGCACACCGTCTCCCTTCATCCCTCATCGCCATAGAAACGCACTGTGGAGCACCACATGGACTGGGGGGGGGGGGGAGTGGGGGCAGCAAACGGGGCGAAAGTGTGGATGATGGAGAGCAGATTGTTGGTCTTCATTAGCGTGATGTTGTGAAGACAGATGTATGAAGGCGAGGCCCGCCGCAGCTGCGACCTATTAAGCTCTCTGGACCAGGTTCAGGTCCCACCAGCTGGCTGGGATTACCCGCTGAACCGGCGGCGGCGCTGTTGCTGGAATTCACCAGGTGCCAAACCCAGAAAAAAGCAGCAACTTTGGTTGCTGTCACTCATCTGTTGCAAAAGGTCAGATGAAAACCAAAACGTAGGAAAACCGCCTGAAAAGGTCATGTAAATCCAATGAATGCTTTCCAAGCACCCAAACTCAGCTCAGCCAAACTCAGACTAGTTTGTGTGAAAGCTCAGACAATCTTTAGCAAGATTTTTTGCCGAAAACTGAATCATATCAAAACCGGGGCCTATGAAAACTGACGTTACTCTCTAATTATTATTTCAAATGGCAGTAGTGAAATGTGGCACATTATTATGCATATTTATGTCAACAATTATGCTTGACTTTGTTGGCCGTTGTATTACTACACAGGAAACTAAATTCAGTCATCCCTCGTTTATTGTATTTATAGGTAAGTGGTTCCAGCAAATTTTTGCCAAGTAGGATTTAGTATTAATACATTAAAAATGTTGATAGTTTTGGCGTAGAAATAATGTTTACAATAATATACATACAGTTTTTAACATTATTTGAGTCTTCTAGATAGAAAATAACACCCCTACAGTAACCGTTACACTCCTATTGCCAAATAATCAGAGAAAATAAGACATAAAAAAGATACCGTAGACTCACAAGTTAGCAGTTCCTTGTTTTTTTCTGAACAGTGTACTTCCTGGGGTAGCTGTTTTCTCATCAGCGTATTGTAAAAGGGGCCACTTTCACAAGTTTCCACTCATATTACACAATATTGTAGCAATAATAAGACCAAATAAGCCATTTAAGAAATAAAAAAAAACTCCTGCTCTTGTGTGTCACAATAAATGTGTTCTTTAGGGGACCTTAGAGTCGGGCAGACAGATGTGAGGTTCAGAGTTGAGTTTTAGCTTGTGGTGGGTTATGGCACCAACAGTAGCCCTTGTTTTTATGATTAGTATGCTATTATTATTTTGATTCTTGTGAAATAATGACACCTAATGGCCATTGTAGCATATTACATTCACAATTAGAATGCTTCTTATGCCTTGTATTTGTGTTTTTGTACTTCATTTAGCCATTTTTTGCTTGCGAATGCTTCAGTTAGGCCGAGAATTATTACTATTTGCTTAAATATGCATGTTTTTACTAAAACAGCAATCATTTATTAAATAACTGCTTTGTGAAAAAACTCTATATAGTTCGGGTGCGATGTACCAGGAGATTCTTATAGCTAGTCATAAATTGTGGTTGTTCACGCTCAGGAAAATACTGCCCCCTAGTGTATTGGTGGAGAAGAGCAGCTTTAAGCTTCTCTCAACAAAGCTAAATCCCAATTTGTTACATATTTGATGGTTTGAAACAACAATAACTGGTAACTAATTACATGTATTTACCAATTCAATTGCTTTCTGGGGAAAGTAAGTATAAAAGTGTAA
This sequence comes from Oostethus manadensis, assembly GCA_024372805.1. NCBI lineage: Eukaryota > Metazoa > Chordata > Actinopteri > Syngnathiformes > Syngnathidae > Oostethus > Oostethus manadensis. Next base: position 2,296,497 of record QODF01000095.1, on the reverse strand, counting down.
CTAATCCCAAGGCAGGCAAAAAGTGGAGCAAAACTGGTATTGCATGGTGGTGGACTACTACCATGTATCCCCCATTACGCCTGTTTTTCATATTTTGCTGACACCAGAGGTGGCTAAAGTCCTTTCCGTTTTCCGCTCTCTTTTTTTCTCGGGGGTGTCCAAACTTTTTCCAGCAAGGGCCACAGAGTGAAAAATGAAAAGATGCGAGGATATGCTAAGAAGTTATACATTTTTAGAAAAAATTGCTTCTCTGCTTATATTCTGTCATTTGTATGAACTTCAGTCTTTATGCTTTTTTCCCTGTTTTTTGGGGGGGTGTCTTCTAAATAATTTTTGTAAATTTTCTTTTTGTGATATTATATTCCCATAATACTCCCGTAATATTATAACATTTTGTCCACCTAATTTTTCAAATTAATTTTGTTTTGTTTCTCATAATATTTTTAAAACAAATTCCAACTCTATGCTACAAAAATGACATTATTTTTGTCCTGATAATATTACAAGTAAAATTGTAAAATTTCCCTTAGAATACAGCTTTTTTCTCTTAATATTTTGACTTAATTGTCATAAAATTTCAGCCTTTTTTGACATTTCTGCTGTTGTTTCCCCCGCCCATAATTTTGACTTTTTATACACAATGGAAACTCGACTTAAGAAAATCTTATTTTACAAAAAAATCATAACACAAATTGGGCTTCAAAGATATTTCCTTCCCATTTAATGAAAAAATAGTCCAAATATGGCAATAAAAATGGAAAGTGCTGACCAGAATTTTGAATGTACTGCACCGCCATACAAGTTGCCCTCACCTGTGGCTCTAATACCCCAAAGTAATGGAAGGAGAAGAAGAGGAAGCTGCCCTCCCATTATCTCGCTTATCTCCCATCATCCTCTCCTTTCCGAAATCCCTAACGATGGCTTAAATACAGTGTATATATACAGTACATATATATAAACGTTGTACTATTTTTCCTATATCATCATAGCGTCAAAGCCCAGCAGTCATTTTGTGAGCAAATCATTCATGAGTATTGTAATTTTGCATCAAGTCATTCATCCATTGTGGCGAGCGCCATGGCGCCCTCGGGGAATTCGACGACATTGCAAAGGAATCTATCACCCTGTGACTCAAACATGGTTTTTATTTCCATCTCCTGAAGTCTGCGGGAAGGGAAACCCCGTGGCGGCGATATTGACTGGGGGTGGAAGAGCAAAGAGATCCATGAGGGCACAAATGAATGCGGTCATGAAGGAAAGGGATGGATTTGCGTCGGCAGTATTGAAGGCAAAAGCGAGGATTTTGGTCCTCAGGGCAAGGATGGAGGGAGATTTTCCTCAGACCCCAAATTGACGCACCAAAGTTGCTCCTTTGTGAACCTCCAGCATCTCCTGAACCTGGACCACAACTTCCTGTTTCTTTGACGTCCATCTTGTCTTACGTAATACTTGTAGACAGGCCCACGCCCCGCCCCTTCTTATCAGGGCAAATCCAAAGCAGACGTGGAGGACATAACATAATCCCATGAAAAGAAAGGTTGAGGTTGTGAGTGTTTGTTTGTTTCAGCATGGCTACAAACATCTGGCAAACACATCTCGTCATCCACACGCTTTCCAAATCCCACCCCTTTGCCTCCTCCACGCAGCTCCTCATCTTCCCCTCACACTTTTCTGCACTTTTAGCAGGAAATGGAAATTGGGGATTGAGGCTCAGCGCCTTTCTTGTTATTTTCTTTGAATGCCTTTCAGCTGGATGGAAGGACGCACATGAAAGAAACACAAAGTCTGATTCTCGTTAGCGCTTTCTCATGACTCTACAGGCTTTGCTGGCGGACCACGTGGGTGTCCAAAGTGTGGCACGGGGGCCATGAGTGGCCCCAAGCTCTTTTGGACCCCCAAATTGTTACTGAGGCTTCACTGCAAACATCTTTTCAGTACACGGAAGTGACCACGGTAGTTGATTGTTATTTTGCAACTATTAATTGTATATTTGATCATTATTGATTGTATTCATATTATAAATATTCATTCATTCATTTTCTATACCGCTTATCCTCATTAGGGTCACGGGGATGCTGGAGCCTATCCCAGCTGGCCTTGGGCGAGAGGCGGGGTACACCCTGGACTGGTTGCCAGCCAATTACCGTATTAATAATTAGTAAATTAATAATCATTATTAATGAATTAAGATTACCGTTATATGTTTATAATTATTCATTTTTATTCATATTTTTACTAAAAAACAGTTGTATAATTTATGTATTTTATGTTTATATAATTATTTATGTTATTAATTGTGATAACAAACAATTATTACGAAAAACTATTATTTATGAATAAATATTGTACTCCTGTTATTCATTTTTATTCATGTTTATTTATTCATTCAATCATTTCCTGTACCACTGTAATTACACAGTATTAATAATTCATAATAATTCATCAACTAATTCTTATAATGACTAAGGTTATAGTTTTTTATTAATATTAGTTGAATTAACATAGATTTGAAATAATAATGAGGCATTCGTATGTTCCTTTTGTCACATGCTGTACCTAAGCTTCTTTTTCTTTTTCTTCCTTATATTTAACATAACATACAGAATAACCTACAGCGGATTTTTTGGTTATAAATGAAAGATAAAAAGAAGTGGCCACGCATCATATTTCCCTTTTTGGCCCTCCGAACACGTTTGATGGCAGTGGTGGCCTTTGTGTTTGTATTTATTCCGAGATATTATTATTCCGGAATAAATACAAACACATATTATATTATTGATTGACAGTACGTTGGATTACCTGTACTGGTAAAATACTCCGTTTGTGGCGGACACCTTGCGACCAGCGAGTTGTCGCCCTCTAGTGGCGAGGACGAGCAGCGGCCAATAATAAGATTTCGACGCTGACGCGACGCGACAGATTTCAGTCAAGATTTGAAAAGAAACGCATCTAAGAAGCTGGCAAAGTCTCTCTTGCTCTCCCACAAACGCTCCTTTCTTTCTCCTCGCATTTGATGTGTCCACGGCGGCGCTATTCTTTTCTACTGGCGCTCGCACGCAGCGTCCAGCGGTTCCAGATGTGCGCATGCATGACGTCATGGCAGACCGGAGGCGCTGCACTCCCTTCTTTCTGCTTTGCCTTCCCCTTTTCTCTCCTGCCTAAGAGGAGGAGGGATCAAGGTTGGCTCGTGAGTCACATCGTCCGTCGGAGTGTCACCCTCCCTGGCCAGCTGCGTGACGTCATTGATTCGGCATCCACGTGTAAGGAAGTGACGTGTAACGTCCAAGGGGCACGTGGGGGGTGATGATGATGATGACGGCGAGGAAGTGTTGTGTTGGTTGCTGGAAAACTGCCCTGCAAATACATTTTTTTTAAAAACGAGCCTTTAAAGTTTACATCGCGGCGTGAGGTCTGGGGGGGGTGGGAGGCATTCTGGGGGAAGGGGCCGGTCCGGACCCCCCACCAGCTCCAGTTACATCCCTCAGCTGGACTTCCCACATGTAAGGTCCTGGTCCACCTGGAGGAGAGACAGACGGCTTCTAATAGAAATCATCAATATGACGTCATTGGCGGTGGGCGATACCAAACACTTCCTTATCCATGCGATACCAAGCAATACAAAACCAGTATTACCGATAGTGATACCATGTAGACATTTTTCAAGGTCAGGGAATAAAACTCTTGACAAAAATATTACAACAACAACATGTATTAGTTTGATGATGATTTCAAACAATGAATAAACACAATAAAGTAAAAATAAACATCAACTAAATGATACTTGTGTTTCCTTGTATAACGCACAATTGTTTGAGCAAAATTGTTCAAAAAGAACTAAAAAAAAAGTGCTTTTATTAAAGATACTGATAGCAATTCTGAACATTTTCAAGGTGAATGAATAAAACACAGTTTTTGACAAAAAATATTTTTAGCACAAAAACAGCAAATGTATTTGTTATTTTAAAAATATAATAAAAAATATATATATTTATTTTTCCATTCCATTTTCTTCTGCTTATCCGGGTCACGGGGGCAGCGGTCTCAGTAGGAAAGTCCAGACTTCCTGGTCTCTGGCGACCTCTTCCAGCTCTACCGGGAGGACATGAAGGCGTTCCCATATTTTTTTAATACAACAATGTAAAACTAAATACAAGCAAAAGAATAAAATGTTTTTCTCATTTTCGACTTAATTAATAGTTATCATGATTATTAAGAACTTAATAAAAAACTATAGGTCAGAGAATAAACAAAGAATTGTAAACAAAAAAACTTTTTCCAACAACCAACAAATGTATTTATAGCAAAAAAAAAGTATATACTGAAGTTCAGAGTAAAAAACAACCCTTCACTTTCACTTTCAGCCTTTTCTTTGGCCCCCAAAGCTCTCCTGTGTGGACGTCTTTCCTACATTTACAAGGAATACAACAAAATATAACATCAACAATGTGAAAAACACAAATATTTGAGAAAATAAACATTGAAAAAGAAAGTATCAATACTATTTGAATTGATCCACAAGCACCGATGGTATAGAAATAGTCTGTTCCAGGGTTGAACTGTGACCATCGTGGACGTTTAGGCAACGTTTTATGCCATGTCTGAACATTATTTTTGGTGTTAAAAAAAACAACGCTGAGGTTTCCACCTGTGTCGCCTCCCATAGCTTGTAGAGCTTGGCTGGTGCCATGCTCATGTGTCCATGTGGTCATGTGACAGCTTTAGAGAGCCACAAACAAAAGGCTTCTGTTGTATGTTCGGTGAGCATTGATGTGTTTCCCACATGGCGAGGGGGCAGATCTCCAGACGTGTGTTTTTGCCATCAGCTTTCCAGACAGGAAGCTCACGGTGGGGAAAAAACGGCCCCACCGACATGGAACCCTCATGTCCTCGCTTGGGTTCAGCTTAGCGGCACTGCGGGTATTTTACTTGTACACGCCGGTGCATGCTGACCACAGTTTCACCTTGGAACTGATTATTTCTAAGCTCTCCATCCACAAACCTGGAGGACGTGGCCAGCCCTTGTCAGTCAGCACACGGCTGCAGCCGCTTAGCAACAGCATTGTAACCGTGGCAACCAGTTGCTCTCTCCACCGCGTGGCTTGGTGGAAAAAAGATCCAACGAGGCAGAACATCACGCCGTTTGAACGACACGGGCAACAGGAAAAAAACAAACGCTAATTTAAATGCAGCTTTATGAAGCTATAAAGTTAGCGAAGCAACTGATCACCTTGGAGTACAGAAGAGGCTGTGGGGAGGGCGTGAGAGGGGTCAAAGGTGAACAAAGCTGTTGCAGGAGAAGCTGAGGGTTGCATCTGCGCAGCACAGCATGCGTCTGCTATTTGTATGCAGGGAGTGGGGAGCAACTGGGACCGGCTGAATGACCTTGATTGTCAAACCAGATGAGTGTGTGTGTGTGTGTGTGTAGTACGTATTAGTCACTTTGTGTCATCGAATAATTTCAAAAGACTCCAAACGTGACTTCAATGCAGCGCAAATAAAGCCAACAAAATGCGTGAATCACTGAAAAAAAATGTTAAAAGAATGGCTGACGTCCACTTCGTCAAAGTCCTGCCAGTCCATCAAAATCTTTTTTTTAAGGCCATTAACTCTTGGGATGCAACGTGAGCGCCCTCTTGTGGCTGGAAGGAGAACTGCACTCTCCCATGAAGCCAGTAGATGACGTCACGCATTGCGTTGCAAAAGGTTCCGGTGAGCTGACCGGCGCAAATATGCCAGCTACGGCCACATAAACACTCTTTTGTGCTGTATTTTGGAGATTAAAGCAAAAAACGCTGCATGTCGTTTAAATGATCACATGGTGAATAAAATGCAGACATGAAACAGGCCAGTCGAAAAGCAGCGGAAGACAACTCAGTCAGGTACATGAAAGTAAACGTCTGTCCTGTCAATGTGCCTTCTTACACACAATCGCTGTGCATGAATACATTCTTCTATTTGTCCTTCGTCGTTTCGCTGTACTGTTCTGAGCCCAGTAACCCCATTTCCGTCGGATTTGAAGCACTCCTTGCGGGCTGCTAGCAAGCGCAGACTTCCTTCCAAGCCGTTCCTTTTCATCGGGTGCTGGATAAGCGGCGTAGAAAAGGAACGAATGTATACGGAGCCCCCGGTTGGACACGGAGAAAAAAGACTTTCGTTTTTACATGGATTGTTTACATGAAGCGCATTGCACTGCGGATGTTTGCGTTCAAACTTCAAATTAAGAGCAGCACCTTTGGGACGTTGGGTTGACTTTCCCAGATATTGGCAAGTGTTGCTCGAGATGGGAAACTAGACTCCTTTTCGAGACACGAGTTCTTATAAGTGAATCAGGTACTTCTCTCGAGTCACTCGTCACAGTGCGCATGTGGACAAGCTCGCACATGCGGAATAGGTTGTGAATCGGGTACTTGATTCACTTACCACAGAACATGTGCACAAAAACCCGCGCGAATCGGGTGTTCAGAGTTCCGTCACTAGACCCGTTTCCCCCTTTTCAGCTAAACAGTCGCGAGTTTTGAACGGCTCGTTCATGACTCGCACATCTCTACCGCCGACTGCCTAGCGGACGGGAAGCTGTTCTACAGAATCCAGGTGGATGTTTTTTGCTTAGTGCTGGTTTTAATACAGGAAAGTACGAAGCTTTTGTGAGAGCTCGCAAAAAGGTTTTGCAAGATAACGGGCGTTGCAATACCGCGTTCACTTCCGTGTTATTTGCGGTGAAACTCCAAATTAAGAGCAGCGCCCCAAGAGAACGGGCACGCCAAAGTAAACATTTTGCCAATCAAGTCTTTCAGTTGTGTGCTATACCGCTTATGTCAACTGTGATCATTCTTTCAGTTGTGTGCTAGGACCTGTCTTAACAGTCATATCACAAACTCAACGAATGGGTTGCTCTTAATTTGAAGTTTTACCGCAAACATCCGTTCACAACACGGAAGTGCAACACGGAAGTGACCACGGTAGGACTTAAAACTTAAAGCGTTATGCGAGCTCTACCAAGGTCGTTTAAACCCATCATGTCTTCTCCGTGTCCCCTCGGGGGCTCCGTAGGAAACTACTAAAACGGGAGGCCGACGGTGAAGAAGGAACACAACGACAGGACACAGGTGACTTTCCAGGCATATTTAATTGGCACAGTAAACACAATACAAAGTATTCAGTGCTCCAGAAAACACAAGCAAAGGTCTACCAGGCGGAACACAGGAGACAAAGTGCAAAAACACACCATGTGGTATAGTTTTTAACTTTTGCAAACACAATACAGGGGAGGTCACGCTCCCCTCAAGAGTTAAAATAAATGTTTTATTCCATTTTCATCTCTTCATATATATACTCTGTCATGTGTCTACTGCACAAGCCGTTTCATGTTTGTCGTGTATTTGTCATCAGAAGTGGTTACCAAGGAGCATTAGGGCCTCACTGAACAGAAAATAACAGAAATACCACAACTTTTCCTCAAAATAAGTGGGGGGGAAAGGCATAATGTTGCCAGAAAACAATTGGAATTTTACAGGAATAAAGGCGACAAAGTTTCATCATAAAAATAGAATTTATTTCCTCGTAATATATGAATGTTAATTCTTTTAACATTTTAACTGTTTCTCCTGATATTATAAAATGTTTCAAACATTTGTTGCTAGTAAAATTATGTCTTTTTTTCAATACTCTGACTTTATTCTTGTAATACTAGATAGTTTTCAGTTTTTTTTAAAAAAAGGAAAACTGCACTTTTTTGGAATTTTGCCTGTCATCACAATCCTTACGTTAGACAAACACGCGTCTTTCTCTGAAAAGCCCCTAAAACATCTTTAATATACGGTGTGTCAAAATGACCTCAGCATCCTTCATTCTCTATGTGACTCTTGGTGGATAAAGTTTGGGCACTCCTGGTGTAGCTTAGGGTTACGACTCCATAGAGTAGAAGGCATCCTAATGCTGATTCTTATACGCACCTACTATTACTGACATAATGCATCTGTTGATTAATATTGGGATATCTTAGATGTACAATGACGTGTAAATTATCTTTAAAATTAGTGCACACTTAAATGAAGCCCAGAAAACGTCATGAAGTTTTTAATACTTTAATTTAAAAACTAAGGTTTAAATGAAAACTTTTTGCACCTTATCCACAATCCTTATGGGATATTTTTGTCAATTTGATATAAAAACAGCTAAAAAGATGCAGCTAAAAATGCATGTAATGGGACGCACCCACTCTGCCTATAAAGTCTTCTAAAAAAAAAAAAAATCCAAAACAACCAACTCCACTTACATAATGTTGCGTGCATTTTAACCAAGCTACAGTGACATTGTTAGGTCCAAGAACTACCTTACTGTCGTAGTGACACCTTGCCACACCAAAGCAGCTAGCTATTAGCTGGCTAGCGACTAGCTTCACCACACAAGGTTGCTATGTGAAATCAATGCGCCCAGGACGGAAGTTCTGCTAATGCCTAAAATGACCAAAACACTTGAAGTATTATTTGTTATCGTGAATGTGCCTGTTACATGCTCACAGCATGCATATAAAACCATAAAACCTTGTTGGAGGTTTTTGAAGGCGTTTTAATAGCAGCATTTCTAAGCGGAATAGGCGCATGCCATTACATGCATTCTTAGCTGCCTCTTTATATCTTTAGAACAAACACAAAAAGAGAAAGAAGTGTGTTCATGTCTTATATAAGGACTGGGGATGATGGGAAAAAAATTAAAAAGCGTAGTTTTTCCTCTGAATAGTGTCATCAGATGACTGTTTTCTGGTAGTATTACCAGTAAAATTTTAATCATAACAGTAAAACATTATTCTCATAACATTACACCGTTATTGTTGTAACATTCCGGTGTGATTCTGCTGACATTGCAACTTTATTCTCTGACTTTTGTTTTTCTTTTTAGCATGGCCCTGACGCTCCTGCATATTTGTGAGTCGTACGCCACCTATTTGCAGTAAAAGGGTTTCAGTCCTGTTCTGGGCAGAAGACGCAATAAACACGTTTTCAGCTCAAAATAACTATACAACAATGTCAAAAAACAAAACATATGTGCCGTTGCAATGGTTGGACATAACTGGCTGAGTTAGTCTTGGCAGTGTAATGGTTTTGGGGCGAGTGAGCCGGAAGAGGCTCACGAAATATTCTCATATACAGTAGACAGAAGCGGGTGGTTGTTTGTGATGACAACATACAAAAGTAAATACAGCAGAAGACAAAGCAGTCATGACCTCACTTAGTCCTGCTTGTGTTCTGACGCAAGGATGGGGTGGCTGACATGCTCTCTGGTGGCATTCAGGTTACGTGAGTTTGATCAGGCAATGTGGGGTTAACTGAACCTAAGGGCTGGAGAGGAGGAGAGGGATGACTCGGCACCCCAGCACCACCAACTCCAACCCCCGTGGGCGCCCCTTGGGCCAAGGGGGACGAGGAGGAAGACAGGGCAAGCATGCAGCGCACCACAACGCGACCTGAACGATTGCAAAAATGGCAGCCAAGGTGCTTGCCTGCTTGGGTTGGAGGGGAAGTGGAGTGGGGCAGCTGTGCAGGTGAGGGAGGGGAGGGTGGATGGCGGCTGGGTGGCGTCAGGTCAGAGAGAGGAGCAGACACCAGCGACATGATGGAGTGATAAACACAAACACTGTGAGCGCCTCTGCGTCTTGCAGTGGGTGGAGTTCCTGCAGTCACACATTCACACAGCATGTTGGATGGGATGGGGTTGGGGGAGGGGTCTTCTTCAGTGGTCCTCTCTCTGACCAAGCCCACTGAGCTGAGAGCGAAGAAGGTAAGTTGCAAAGCGGAATTCCGTGTTGTTACGGCAGGAGCTGTATTTGGATTTCTCCAAATAGTGTGTGTGTGTGTGTGTGTGTGTGTGTGTGTGTGTGGAAAATTCGTTCTAATTGGCTGTCTCGGTGATTTCTCTGAGGCTGCTTGCCCTGCCACTCCTCAGCCAGCCTTGCACTTTTAGGAATCTGCAACGCAGGAAAGGAAATAACAAACAAAACAGGTGACAAAAAGAAAAAACAACGTTAGATGGAGATGGAGGGAAAATGACAGCAACCCAACTCCAAGTGAGTCATTGCATAGAGAAACTTTAAACGTACACTACGAAAGAGGGAAACTACGCAAGGAACAATAGCGTCTGGTGTAATACCGCTTTCCTCCTCAGGGCGGTGACAGTGAGTCACACTACAGCATCTTATTCAACGCAGTGAGCAGCTACGTAGCTCATGTTAGCATTCTTCACGACATTTTTCTGGCATTGGATGTGAGAAGATATCATTTGGCGCCTTTTAAAGAAAAGAATAAAGGGTATTTCAGCTTTGAAAAGACGAGGTACAGCAGTGTTTGACGTAATACCACGTTTATCCTCATGGGGGTGACAGTGAGTCACTGCAGTATTTTATTCAAAGCAACGCAGTCCATGCTGTTTTTCTGACACATGGATGTGAGAATATTCTTTCGCCTCTTAAATAATGTAACAAAGTGTATTTCAGTTTCAAACTTACAAGGAAGGTACTGTGGTGTAAGACGTAATACCACTATACTCCTTGTTACAGCTAGCGTTCTTCTTCACGTGATCTTACACTTCTGATTGGATGTTTAAATGTTGTCTTCAAAGTCAATGATAATAATAAAGTGTGTTTCAGCTTTTATTTGTTGTTTTAAAATGTGTCATGTTTCAACTGAACCTGCCTGACTTTATTTACAAGGCTCATTTTAAACAACGGTCGCTACTTATTGTCATTAAAAAGTAAAATATATTATAGGTCTACAGCATGCCACACTTTGAGTTGGGGTTTATCTATATTTAGTTGCACAGTAACCTACAAAAATAAATTTTCACATATCTGAAAACACTTTACAGCAGATTGAAACAATGTCATCGTTGCACGTTTAGCATGCGTTCCGATTAGCAGTACAAATGTGCACCTTACATTCATGTGTGTGTGATATTTCAATACAGCAGTTGAACGCTTGTCCCCTCAAAGTAAAAGACGTCAAATACAGTTTGTAATGAGGTTGTCTTTTAATTACTAGGTAAACTGCAGCATGCTTTTCTAACACTGAGCTCAATGAGGCACAAAGGAGGATTTGTGTTGGACTGCCCCTTCCCAGACAGGACATGGTAGCAGACTGTGCGAGTGGAACTACAGCATTCTGACTGACGGTAAAAAAAAGAAAGAAAAAAAAACACATATATACACTGTCTGTTAAATGTATGTCATAGCACCTTTGGCGTTTGTTCCCAAAAAGACCTCAACGTAGGACGTGGGGACGTATCCCTCCTCATCCTCATTCCTGCGCACTCGCGTCCAGCCGTCGCCTTTGTCCTCCTCGATGACGTACAGCAGCTCGCCCTCCGCCACTGAGATGGTGCCCTCGTTGTGCCCTACAAAGCAACAACTCTACTCGTTAGCAAGTGTTTTTATCATGCAGCCCATTGCTAACTTATTCCGTCTTATCTTTGCTTGGTAAAAAGACCTTTTGTCACTCGTGGGGCTCGTGTGTCTCTGCCCGTATCAATTGCGGGTTCTCTTTATTCCCACCAAATTTTTGGCTAAATTTGGACTTTTTAAATCATGCGCTGGAGAAATGAGCAGTTCTATTCAACACTCCTCTGCACATTCACCAACGAGGTCACACTCCTCCTCACATTCCTGCGCATTCGATAGCAATCGCACGGCCGCAGCCCGATACTTATACGAGGCTCTAAAGAAAAAAATCTATGACGCAGCTGATCAACAGCTTGGATCATTACCAAAATATTTGTGAGTGTCCATTTTTGTTTTTTATTATTATTTTTTATTATTTAATAGAAATAAATTAGAAATAGAATATTAATCATTCCTATTTTAATGGGGGGTAAAAAGCGTAATGTGACAAGAAAAAGTGGATGCTATTAAGATTAATGATATGCTTTTGTCATCTATTACACAAAGCTGATATGCAGAATGTTTTTTTTTTTACTTTGTAACATTTTCAGAATGTAGCTCATTTTTCATTGGCCTGTGGCACATTTGAAAAGTATGATTAAAATAAAACTATGAATGGAGGGGGAAAAAAGGATATTATGCTACTAAAGCTAAAAAAAAAAAAAAACTACATTTTGTCAATTGTAACTCAAAGTGAAAGTGTGTTTTTTAAAAATATGTATAACATCTTCTTCAGGCTTTATTTGTACTGTTTGAAAAAAAACTGAAAAGATCCTCAGCATAAAATGTATTTGGTTGTTATGTTTAAAAACCTTTATTTGCTTTTGAAATATTGAAAACCAAAACACAAAGTTGACATTCATGTTTTTTTCTTTTCTTTGTAAAAATTTTTTATAGAAAAAATGTTTTCTTGTTTTTTTAAGACAGGTCGTCTAATTAATCCCTTTAAGCACTGCACCTTGGATAGGTTTCAACATTTTTAATATGCAAGTTGTGTCAAAATGGTCCCCGCAATTCTGTTGGTGACCCTCGGTGGATAAAGCTTGGCCACACCAGTGTAGCTGCATCTTATAGTCATACATACTACATATAGTACTACAACTGACTTGGTTGCTATAACACATCTGTTGATTAATATAGTGATAGACTACATGTACAATGATGTGTACATTATCTTTAAAATCAATGCACACTTACATGTAACCTAGAAAATGAAGAGATTTAAATTAAAATTCTACTTAAAATTAAAAAAGCCCATCATCCACAATCCTTAGGTGAGATGTGTCATTCATATATAGAAAGAGCTAAAAATATGCAGCTAAGAGTGCATGTAATGTGATGCGCCTATTCCACCAGTTAAGCTTTCTGAACAATGTTCCATTTACATAACGTCCTTAATCAAGCTACAGCGACATTGTTATAACAACCGAACATTGTTACGCCCAAGAACTACTTTATTGGCGTACTGACACCTTGCCATACCACACCGGCTAGTTACTAGCCTATTAGCAACTAGCTTCACCACACTCTCGCTCACCATGCTTCAAGACACTACCAAAACGTAACGCTACATATTGGAGCTGCCACCACTGCTGCTATATTCTTCTTTTTTTACTTTGGAAACGCTGGTTTAGCATTCCTTTCTATGTTGCTATGTGAAATCAATGGGCCCAGGAAGGATGCTGTGCTAATTCTTAAGTTGACCAAAATGTGGCAAAAATACTAAATATTCCATGTTATAATAAATGTACATGTTACTGCATGCTCACAGCAGTGATTTAAATAGCGTGTTTTCTAGGCATAGAGTAAGTGGAGTAGGTCTCAATACGTGCAATAATTATCTGCTTCTTTATAGCTGTTTTTATATCTCTAGAACGCAGAGAAAAGAGAAAGACGTGTGTGTTTATGTCTCACATTGGGATCATGGGTTATGGGCCGGAACCCAATGTGCATGCTGCAAGCCTGATTCCTGATATCAAATTACTACTTGATAATCCACAGGTACCTTTCCTAATTATGAATGTTATCAAATTCCCATCCTAGTTCTGACCTGCTTTCTTGTTTTGTCTAGTCCTGAACGTAACTCACCGTCAAAAGGGTACAAGGCTTTGCAAGTGCCGATGGTGGGTAGCGACTCCTCGTCGTCAAATTCGTCGTCAAATTCCGGCGTGGTGGACGTGGGGTTGGCGTTGGCTTTGACGTGTGTCTCCGAGTTCTGCTCCTCCGTGTAGCTGCCGTCCGGGCTGCTCGAGGGCCAACACACACACAGTAAATATGCCGTGAAAATGAACGCCGGGTTTGTCTGCGGCACCCGAGCCGGATCATCTGTCCGAGTATACCTTACCTCTCTCTGTCTTGGGCGCAGTTGTTGTTTACCGCCGTGCTGTTCTGGCTCTCGTAGAGTGTGCTTCTCCGGTTCGTGTCGCTCTTGGTCGGCATGCTCTCCTCCACTTCAGCTAGCCAACCCTGAAAACACAACACAGGCACGATTAGCGTGTTGCACAGGCGGCTATAGCCTCAAAGTTGAGAGCTGCGGAGCACTTCCAGCTGCATCGCAGCTTTTCCTAATATGGATGAGGAGGACGCATGCTCCTTGGAAGGAGTCCAGCTGGAGATGTTGGAATCTCATGTAACTGCCTTCCATAAAACGAGCGAAAGTTGTAAAGAAAGAAGAAAGCCTGCCTCAAATTTCTGCACGTCAAACTGGAGCTTCTCAATGTTCTGCCCGATTTCTGCTAGCCGAGGGTCCACACTGGTTGCGTCTCCCATCTGAGGATTCTTTACATAGACGTCTTTCATTTTTGTCAGCGCGTCCCTAAGAGAACAAAGCCATGTCAGTCTGCTGTGGACCGATGATAGCAACCCCAGCATGTTCGGACAAATACCTCTGGTCCATCTCTTTTTGGATGTCTTTGTTGAGTTCGTCTAGCTTGGCCTGCAGCTTCTTCCTCCTCTGCTCTGGTGGAAGGTGGCTGAAGTCCTCAGGTCCAGAACCCTGAGAGACAGGAAATGGACCAAAAAAAAAAAAGGAAACAAAGATGACCTGGTGAGGATTTTTGACAGAATGTTGCTAATTATATGGAGCATCTCTTGTTGTAATGAGGGATGGAATGCAGTTCCACTCAGTGGCGCTAAACAGCACAAGTGATCTGAGGGAGATACTGGATATACTCTTTTGGTCATACTGGGAGGACTTTCACTTATTCAGTTGCCACGTATCTCTCTCCTTCTGTATTTCAACGTTGTTATAGTAATGCGTGTACTCTAGGGGTGCACGATATAAAGGAATTATGACATCATAAATATTAAAAATAGCTCAGATAATCAATAATTTAAAAAAAACCCAAAACGATCCAATTAGGCAAAATTCTTTTACTGTGCGAGTGAGCAAATCAAGTGCTACTTTTTTCACCTGCCCATGCCTGCGCTGCAGCCTTTGAAAAGTGCAAAAGCTAAGTCTGAGACCTCTGTGGCATTGTCCCGGGTGCACTGAGTATGTGCCCAAATACAGTGCACCTTGCCGGGCCACGCCATATGGCTCCTCCCGCTCTATACTCTGGTTCTGCAGATAGCAGTGATTTGGTAGTAGTAATGATATTTGATTAGGACAAATCAACAGGTACAGTTGGTCAAATCCAAATTTGTTCCAGTCCTTTTTTCTTTTCTTCAAAAAAGTAGATTTAAAAAAAAGTTATCAATTATCAGTCTCATAATCGGTCTTGAGAAGCTCAAAGTTAGTAGTTGGTATTGTTTTTTTTTTTATTTTTTTTATTTTTTTTTTTTTAAAGGCAATCTCTAGTATATTCATTTGCTTGCATTTCTAAACCCGCACAGACTGGGTAGGTGGAGGCCAGAAAGTGGATCTCATTGAGTTTTGGAGCTACAGACTTGACTGGAGGTCAGGATGACACGACACATGTTCAACGCCACCAGGTCACCATGGCAACCTTACCCTTTCTCCAAAGCATAGCAGCATGCAACACTTACCAGGGTATGCAACACAACAAAAACCCATGTCAGTAATCATGCACAACATGCCAACGCGGTTGTGTATTAGTGTTTTTTTTTAATAAACATCTATGACGTCACAATGAATCAAAAACTACAACTACTGCAGGGATTGTGTTGGTACGATTGTTCTGTATCATAGCCAACAATGACAACTGTAGCTCTTCGGTTAAGGATGTTTATTATTGGTTTTCTATACATTTGTTGTCTGTTAGGTTAGCATATCGGCAGCAGGAATAGCCAGTCTAGCGCTGTCCTGTCAATATTCCTGATTTGGAATGGTAATCAGTCAACTTCCCAAAACTTGAAATGACACAAACAGAATTAGTTGGACAGCATTCCACAACAAAAACAACAAAATAGGCATGCAGTGAGCATCTACGACTCAAGATCAGATTAGTACGTGATACGAGGACATGCTGCCGTGTCCACTTGGTGGACTAACAGACAAGACTAGCAGCTAAAACACAGTAAATGTGATCACCTCAATGAGATTCCGGATGTGGGAATTGAGTGTGATCTGGACCACGGAGACCACACACAAAGACGGATGGGGTTGGGGAGATACACAGCCGTAACATAAAAAAAAATATATCAAAAATAACAAATGAAAGCCATTGTTATGTCAGAGCAAAATTAATTCAATCAAAGTCCAAAAAAAAGAAAGCAACATGAAGACTTTTGAGAGAATTTATAGACACATTGTGTTAATGGGAGGATGTGACATGCGTGCAATGGTCATGCCGCTACGGTGGTGTGGTTATCATACGGTCATGCTTACCAGCTTGAGAGAAAGCTTCATGGTGGGGAGGAGGGAGAGGGTGGCAAGGGGAGGCGCAGGAGAGAGAGAGAAACACAAACACTGTCAACATCCAGGGAAATTATGAGGGACATTTTCCTTTCATAAAACAGCACAAATTAAGATGTCTTCAGTGAGCCCATTCTTGTCTGCTATTGTCTACTTGAAGATGGCTGTGTGGTGCATGGCGGCTACGTAGAAGGATGAGGATGGTGAAGGCAGGTGAGGAGTACACGGAGAAGATAAAGGGACAGCAAGCGCCACCACAGCAAAAGTACCCTTTTAGGACACGAGTCATGAACGTCATTCAAAACTCAAATGTTTTTTTTACTGACTTAGGACTCACTGGTACTTGATTCCCTTTAATTTGTTACCTTGTGTAACTGTTATTCAACCTGCATTTGTAGAAATGTGTCTACCCTATGGAAGAAGAAACACAGACTCCACGAAACCAGCAGTTCACTCACTCACCCTGCAAATTTCACTGACTCACGAATGCGCGACATATACTCGCGTTTCCCAGACTTTCTTGCTCAACTAAGACTCAAGTTTCATCGACTCACAGGTGCTCAGCAAAGACTCGTATTTGACTGATTCAAGGATGCTTAATGAATACTCACAGGTTTATGAAGGCCAGATTTTAATTGACTCACGGGTGCTTAACAAACATGCAAGTTTCATGGACTTACATGTCCTCAACAAAGATACTAGCTTCACGGAATCATGGGACAAAGACACTAGTTCCATTCACTTACAGGTTGACTAGACCTAGGTTTAATTAGCTCCCGAGTGCTCGACGAAGACTCTAGTTTTACTGATTCACAGGTAATCAACAAAGACTCAAGGATCACTGACTTACTGGTTGACAAAGATTCACTAATTCAACAAACTAACCTACTGTTTCCTCAACTTACGGGTACTCAACAAAGCCTTAAGTTTCACTGACTAATGGGTGCTTGAAAAAAGACACTGACTCACAGGTTGACTAAGACTCTAGAGTTTCACTAATTCACGAATGCTCGGCGAAGCTTAAAATTTCCCCGACTTACAGGTACTCAGAGAAGTCTCAAGTTTCACTGACTAAGGGGTGCTAGAGAGGAAAGACTTGAGGGTCACTGACTCACAAGTTGACTCATGGTACTCTACAACCAAGACTCGAGTTACTTGACTTACGTGACTGACTCACGGCGACGAAGTCTCAACAACAGGTGCTAGAGAAAGACTTTCACTGATTTATGCGTCCTCAACAAAAACTCTAGTTTCATGGACTTAAGGGTGCGTGGGTTTTACTGACTCAGGGTGTTCTTCAATCAAAATTTGTGTTTCAGTGACTCATGCTACTCTACAACAGAGTTGTAATCGAAGACTCGAGTTTCAACAACTCACAAATACTCAATGAAGACTCAGGTTTCACTGACTCACGGTACTGTACAACCACATTCAAATTACACTGACTCACGGGTTATTGACAAATACTTGAGTTTCAACAACTCATGAGTGCTCCTCATGTTTCACTGACTTACAAGTACCTGATTCACTTCAGTGAGTGACTCATGAGAACTAAGTAAAAGGGATCGAGTTTCCCATTATTAGCGCCTTCACTTCCTTCCTGTACCCCCATTCTGCCGATGCTGTGACACATACTGGACAGCAAAAGGCGCTACAAGCACGTTAGTCACATCCTAGCCAGGAAGCAGACTGGCCTGAGTCATTACTGCAAAGAGACTGAATAGAAGGTAATCTGCACTGTGGTTTTTGGAGGAGAGGGAATGTTTTGGATCCAGAGAAGAGAGCAGGGTAGCACTACAGGCTGTATTTAGCTGGAGCAGATGACTTTGTTATCCAGTTAAGATGTTCAGGCTGGTGCACTCTGGAGTCTGCTAAAAGTAACTGCCATCAACCTGAACCCCCCACAGTTACCTTTTCCCCGCTTTACAACTTGAAGACATTCTGCCTTATCCAACAATAAAACCGATCGACCATAACAATTCCTACAGACTTAAAGACATACATAGATAAACATGTATATCATGGGTCGCTGCAGCAGTGTGCCAAACAAACACATGATGCACGGGAGGGATGAATTCCGAGCACCAAAATCAGAAGTGCCACCTGAGAGCAGGTATCAAACAAAGAGGATGTGCTGGATTCTCTCGTCCGTGAGCCCGCATCCTCTTTGTGAATTGACCCCCTTGGAAGAAGCTCGCCGGTGAAATGCCCGGGAAAAACAGCCGTGGAAGGACACGGCGAACAGCACGGGACGTCAAGCTGGCACATGTGATGCGTGAAGATGAAGTTATCGTCTCTGATCGTTTGTCTCGGTCACATGTACCGAGAGGAACGAAGCAGACAGTAGCCTCTTTGATGGGAGCGTTTCTCAGCCTCCTCGCTCACACACTTACGACGTATTGTCTCGCTTCAAACGCGTACGTAGGCCGGCCAAGAGTCCTCTTCATGAGCTCTTTGTGACAAACGAGTGAGCGCGGCGATTGCTGCTGCTGTTGACGGTCGTCGGAGAGAAAACAGCCTGAGTCAAATGAGAGCTCAGGTGACAGCACGGGCATCTTAAGCTCTATGACACACTTTCTCTACGCACACACACACTGATGGTGGACTGAACCGCTAATGTTCTGACAGCACAAATGTGATGCCGTCATTGGAGAGGGTAGTGTTAATTTAAGGGTGCTTTCACCTAAGCACACTTATGTCCATTTTAAACGAACTTGTTGCTGTTTGGTCAGGTGTGAACAGTACGGTTCCAATCCAATTCTGTAAACAAAGTTGGGTGTTCAAACTCAAACATAGAAGATGCATACTGTACAAAACTACAGACTTCATCATTCGCAATCCAACCGGTTTGCTGTTGCAATCACTTATACACCGCCGTGTAAAAACAGTTTCCTGGATTTGTGGATCATTTCCTGTCTTATTTTCGTTTTTTATTTGTTCTGATTATTTCTACTGTGCAAGGTGGTGGAAGTCATTAATTCCTTGCAAAGATCAGACTAATTCAATGTGAGTTTGATTTTTGGATTTTATTTATTTATATAATTTTTTCATAACAGGAAATGTGTAGATTATCATTAAGAACTTGTGAGGAAAAAGCACATGACAGTTCATTTATGACTCTGCAATGTTTTGCTATTGTGCCGTGGTCCAGCCCGCCTCTTCCAATTTGAACTAGAGGACTTGAGGCATAAACTGGTCCTAAGCACAGTAAAATTAAGTCTTGATTAGACAAAGTCTCCAGCGACCTCTTCCTGTTCCACCAAGGGGACACCAAGGCGTTCCCAGGCTAGCTGTGAGACATAATCCCTCCATCGTGTCCTAGGTCTCCCAGCTAGCAATGCTCAGACAACTTCACCACGGAGGCCACCTCAACTGGTTTCTCTCGTGAAGGGGCAGCAGTTCTAGCCCCTCCCAGATGGCTGAGCCCAATCTAGCTACCCTATGGAAGAAACTCACGGCCACTTGATTATTTAGTTCAGAACCCAAAACTCATGGCCAACAAAGTGAGAGCTTTGCCTTACGACTTAGCTGTCTTCAACACGACGGTCCGGTACAGCGACCACATTACTGCAAACACTGTATCCACAATCCGCCTGTCAACCTCTTGATCCAACCTTCCTTAACTTGTGAACAAGACCCCGAGGTACTTCAACTCCTCCACTGGGGCAAAATCTCACTCCCAATTTAGAGGGTGCAGTCCACTCTTTCCCAACTGAGAATCATGGCTTCAGATTTGGAGGTGCTGAGTCTAATTCCAGAACCTTCACACTCAGCTGCAAACCACCCAAGTAAACACTGTGCCTACAATTCGGATGCAAGTCACCATGACCAAACTCTACCAGGATTAGTTTGGAACCGTACAGAGACTACCTAAACTCTGCTTAAACTGTGCCATTGGGACAGGATTATCTACTAAGGTTTGATCTAACTTTTTTTTATCAGTCATTACATTAACATCTATAAACATGAAACAAATCAAACATGGACACAGTAAAAGCTGACTCAGTTTGATGAAATGAGACATGGGGAGAGACCGCAGCCTAATTGAAATAACATTTATGACTGTACAGCACTTTCTCTACACAAAGGTCAAACATGAATGGTCGGTTGAAATCTGAGTCAAACACAATGTATCAGATTGAGGCCTTCTTTATCCACTTCTGAAGAACTGTCACAGCACTTCCGCTTTCAGAAATCTTCCACTTCCTGCCACACGGGGAAAAAAACACAGGCTTCCTTTTTCTCTCTCTGCAGACTTTCATTGGTTTTCTTTATGTTACATACACTGTTGCATTGTTCTTCTCAGATGTTCACACAGATTCACGCACAAGGTTGTTGTACTTTGAATAACGGCTGCCCTTTCAAAATACAAGCGTAAACAAAGAATGCTATTTGTGGAGTGCGGAAGGAACATGTGAGTTAACACCCATTCCTGAGGTCAGGGTGGGTGGGGTAGCGGGGCAATGCAAGGTGCGTTTTGACCTTCAAAAAGGGAATGGGCGATAAGGACAACCGGTGAGACCCTGCTTCTGCTGCTGCTGATAACGCCAACAAGCAGGAAAGACCCTTTTTTTACTCCCAATAGTGACATAGCCTGATGCAAAACCTGTAATCCCCTTTTTATTTTCTACATGTGCCAAGGGAAAAGAAGATCTGCCCTCAGGAAAGTCAGAAAAGAGCAAGTACGGTCTGGTCTGTTCATGCTAGTGTCAAGGACAGCTCAGGCGTATTGCTGGTGTCTGCCGGGGGGGGAGGGAGGCGTGGTGAGTGGGAGTGTCACAGTGAGTTATTTTGAAAAGGAAAAAGAATGATGACACAAGACGAGGACACTGCGGATGAGTCAGACAGGTACCACTGATTCATGGCGCTTCGGGAAGTATGGTACGAAAAAAAAAGAAATACGACATCCTCACTGTATGAGTCAAAGCACCGTCACATCTGTTGTGCCGCTACTATGCCATGCCACAATTTACAAAAAAAATATTTTTTACAAGCAGATGACACCTACGAATGGAAGAATTTGTTGATGCGCATAAAATGTAAAAAGGTGGGGGGCAAATTGGCGAAAGTGGACCATCAACCGATTGTGGTCGGCGATCATGTTTGCTGCGTACTGTACCGTGTTTCCTCAAACAGTAGCCTTTAATATTATAATATCAATATAATAATTTTTGAAAAATGAGGATATGGAAAAAGTTAAATGTGAATCAAGTCATAATATTACAAAAAGAAATATCACAAAGGTGTTTTAGAAGAAAGTTTAAATATTTGTAAATTAGAAAACAGCAACCAAGAAAAATGTATAACTATATGCTTTTTCACAGATATCACAAAGCTAAGATGTAGTCGGTATAACTTTTTAGCATATCTACATGTTTTGCAGTAGATAATGTGCCCTCCGCTGGAAAACGTTAGGACACCCCTGTGCTAGACCGAACTCTGATTCCATCTTTTCAGCCATCATCTGTTATTGTGGTTCATTAGTTGGGAATGGCTATACATTTTATAATTTGAATACCTGAATTGTGCTTCAATGCATTTAGCTTGTTAGCTGGTTTCATCGCGAGTGAACAATGGCAATTGAAGAGAAACAGGGACGGTTCTAGAGATGAAGCTAATCCTGTGGGGATCTACTGTGCTTTGAACAAAATAAGGCTTTACCTCTATTAAATGCCAGATTATTTGAGGGAATGCAGTAAATGGTAGTGGTGACAGACGGCTCCGAGGCGAGCTATTGATCTGCGGTAGTTGACCCATACAGTGTGGAAGGTGTGGTGTTCAAAGCACTAAGACACACAAGCATGCTCAAAGCTTGGCGGACAGACAAACACGCACACTTACCCCTCGCCTCAGGCTCCGGAGGCAGTGCATTTTGGGTTTGGACGCCATGAAGTCGTTGAGGCGGTGGGAGAGGGGCTCCTTTTGCTGCTTGGGAGACTGGGAGTCGTTGGGAACAGCAGAGGGTGAGGGCGGGGATGAGGCTGGGGGAGCAGGTGGGGGCTGGCGTGGGGATGTTAACAGGGACATAAGCTACCGGTAAGAGAGGGGATCCGTCACGGACAAGAGGAAGAAAAAGGAAGAAGGGGGCAAGATTTCCATGGTAAAAAAAAAAAGGACAAAGGAGGACAAGGAGGAGGGAACACAAAACCAAATAAATAAGCCTCCTCGACAAATTTTAAAATAATTAACAGAAATCCTTATCAATGAGGGAATGTCAATATTATCAGTGGAAATGCATTAAACAAAAAAAACTTTTAAAAAAAGAGCAGCATGAGTAGAATGCGTGGATGCGTCAAAGCAAGCAGCCATGGAGATTGACTCAAAGCGCATGCAGGCTTCCAGCATGGGAACCCATTTCTACATTTTTTGTTTAAAAACTCGGATCCTCGTCACGGCATGCCAACTAGGATGAGACGTTCTTTCCGAAGGATATGAGCAGCTCATTTTGAGGCCTTTGTCACAGAAACCAAAAACTTGTCCCAAAAACTGTCCCCAGCAATTCAGTATAGAGATGCGGAGTGGAGTTTTAGTGATGCCATGCATGGGCCAGTCATTCCCCAAACAAAAGCAAACTAGCAACAAGTGAGTGACGCGGATAAAAGAAAACGTACAAATTCTTTGCTTGAGTTAATTCTTTGCTCTCCTGTGCATTCTTCCATACAATATGTGCGTAGATGGTGTAAATAAATTCACATACACCTCATGAAAGCACTAATCCTAAATAGAACAAGCACCAACACTAAATGACGTCCTCCGCCAACGCACTCATGCTGTGGTCTAAAAGCGAAAGTACCACCAGCCCGTAAGACGAGTCAGAACTCAGCTCATAGTGGACGGCCAGTGGAAAAGGGAGAGAGACTGTTACTTGGGGTCCGATGGCAAGTTAATTCGTGTTGGTCACAATGAGTCGCTCCACAGCAGAGAGGTGGAAATGCATTAGTGTGTGTTACAGTGGGGGATGCTCCGCGTCAGTGAGGGTGGTTGCCAAATAGGAGGAAAATAAATCACCATCAAAATTGCCAACAATCGTTGTCAACCTGCAACCTTTGCTGTGTGTTACCTTGTTTTTGTTCTTAATGAAAGGCCACAATTTGCCCTTGCTCTTGCCCGACGGCCTCTCCTTGCCATCCCGCGAGTTAGTCAGGCTCGTGTCAGACACCGTCCTCTTCATGGCCTGCCCGTAGTCCTCAAACTCCACATCTCCTGGGGGCTCAAAGCCTGACTTGTAAGACTCCACCACCTGCTTGGAGTCCTAGGGACAAGAAACAGAAATTGGAAATCTGCAATATTCCATGCATAGTTTATCCACTTTTAATTATAGATTCTGGATGATTCCAACAAATTCAGATAATGTATGGGGATGTCAGTCCAGACCAAACTGTTATTGTTTAAAGCAAGGCTCTCAAACTTGTGGGCTGCGGCCAGATTTTGTGGCCCCCTACATACCTGACATCAGCTCTTAAGCCTATTTCACCACAGGTCGTACAGACTTCCACTTCTATGTGCAAAAGAAACACGAGAAATGCTTGGAGGGCGCGTGTGTGACGTGCTGATTTTTAAACTGTAGACTGTTGGCGGAGGTTATTTGTCATGTCAAACGAACTATATGGGCACTTAAGTTGTTTGAAAAATAAACTTACGCACTTTGGCCAGTGTGTGTCTTTTGTACATTCTGCTAGAGTCAGGTTTAGGCTGGTTGTGCCTAGAAATTCTGTCCATAAAAGTTATGAACAGAATCGGTGACAAAGGGCAGCCTTGGCATAGGCCAACGTTCACCGGAAACAGGCTCCACTTACCACCTGGCTATGCAAACCAGGCTCCTGCTCTGGTTGTACAAGGACCGAATGGCACGTAATAGTGCACGACCAATCCCGCACTCCCGGAGAACCCCGACGACGACACGACGAGGGAAACGGGCAAATGCTTTCTCCAAGTCTACAAACAACATGTGGATCGGTTGGGCAAACTCCCATGAACCTTCTAATACCCTTGCAAGGGTGTCTCAGCTGATGCTGTGTTTCACAACTGCGACGAAAACCACACCGGCACCTCGTCCTGTAACCGAGGTTCGTACCCTTCTCTTTAGCTCCCCAGAATAAACTTTTCAAGGGAGGCTGAGGAGTGTAATCCCCCTATAGTTGGAACACACCCTTCGGTCACTCTTCCTAAAAAGGGGGCCCGCCACCCCAGTCTGCCAATCCGATGTTGAAGAGACGTGTCAGCTAAAACAGTCCCTTCAACATCGAGAGCCTTGAGGAACTCAGGGCAAAACCCGTCCACAGCTGGAGCCTTTCCACTGGGGAATGTTTTGACTACCCCAGATACTTCAGCCACGGTGATGGAACTGTCCACATTTGTGTCCTCAGGCTCTGCTTCCTCTTTGGGCAGTATGTGAGTGGGATTGAGAAGCGTCCCAAAGTATTCCCTCCACCGATTATATTCTCAGTCAAAGGCAGAAGGCCTCTGTCGTCACTGTAAACAGTGTGAACCGAGATGTTGGACGTTTCGCCAGAACCTCCAACCGCCAAACGAAAGTCGTGCTCCATGGCTTCACCAAACTCCTCCCACACCAGAGTTTTTGCCTCGACCA
The DNA here is from genome assembly GCA_024372805.1 of Oostethus manadensis. Classification (NCBI taxonomy): domain Eukaryota; kingdom Metazoa; phylum Chordata; class Actinopteri; order Syngnathiformes; family Syngnathidae; genus Oostethus; species Oostethus manadensis. The sequence goes on along the minus strand of QODF01000095.1, from coordinate 2,271,663 downwards.
CCACTGAAGCCGCATGCTTCTTGGCTGGAGTCACACAAGCCATCAATGCTCAACAGGACTCCTTCTTCACCCTTAAATAGTATTTGTATTTTAGTTCAATTAGTCATTTTCATGCTTTTAAATGCTTAATTTAGGCCAATGATACGCAAAAATTTCTTAATATGCATATTTTAAGACTAATAACAGACGGTAGTCGACCACAAACAGCTGTCATAGAGTGAGGGCACCATGTCCAAACCGTGTGGCCAGTTGCTTAAAGTACACGTTTAGCATTAAGAGAAACGTGATTCCGGACTAAAAACTTGATGCCTCATCCTGACTGTACCACCTGCGGCCCTCAGTTGAGTGTGAAAGCCTTAGTTTAAAGTGTTATACTTCTGTGCTGTCACTGCGCAATGTTTCGAGTATAGTTGTTAACCTAAATTTTGGTTCTGGTACACTATACAGGTTGTGTCAGGGATATAGGTCACTAGGAATTAGGTTTACTTAGTGTAAATGTGTGTGTATACATACAGTATATATGTATCTATATAATTGTGTGTGTGTGTTTGTGTGTATATGTATATATATATATACACAATACACACTGTATATAGATCGATATCACGGGTGCAAGCAGTTTTCTCTGTAGGGTGGCTGGGCTCTCCCTAGCACTGTTATCCAGGAAAAACTCAAGAGTAGAACCGCTGCTTCTCGCATTAAGATGACCCAGATGAAGTGGGTCGTGCATCTGGCCAGGATGCCTCCCAAACGGCTTCCTGGGGGAGTGTTCAGGGCCTGTCCGGCCGGTAAGAGGCCTCAGGCAGACCCAGAACATGTTGGAGAGACTATGTTTCTCAACTGACCTGGGGACGCCTCGGGATCAGCCGGGAAGGGCTGGACGAAGTAGCCCAGGATAGGGGAGTGCAGGCTTCCCTGCTTAGGCTGCTGTGGTAGAAGATGGATGGATGGATAGATGGATAGAAGGATGGATGGATGACTGGAGATCCATTCAAATCCATCCTAAATGGCTGGATTAACCAATATGAAAACATGGCAGAAGACACGGTTGTGTTGGGTGTGACCAACGGAGGCAAATTACTCTAAACTCTTAAAAAAAACTTTGATAAGACTTTTAATTACTTTTTGGTAAGACCACATTGCAGTATTCACCTGGCATGAATAATACAGTTTCAGTTTGTGTTCAGTGTGTTAATGGGACGTATTTGCTGTCATCTTTACTAAAACAAAGACAAAAACTCCCATTTTGTGCCAGATTGTTCTCATCTCAGTGTGCCCAAACGTCAAGCTGTATCTTAACGCGTCGCCACATGCATCCTGTGATTCTCCCGCTAATCAGCAGGTCTGGAAAAAAATGGTAACACAACACTGTCCTGTTGACCCTGATGTTTATAGCTCCTGGTAAAGAGTGAGGACCGTGAGCAGCCATGCCAGAGAAGAGAAAAAAAAAAAACCCTAAATATGTCAGCCATCACAAAAACACCAGAGTCAGAACCCCACTGGGCTTCACAGACGCAGGAAGAGGAAAATGAATCACGTGCAGAAGATAAGAGACGGAAGGCTGCAGTTGAGATGGAGGGTTAAAAGGCCTGCAGTAAAGAGTCATGTGACATGTTGTTGCTTGCCGTTGTTTACTGCAGCACGACGCTGGGGGACACGCCCACTAAGTGCTACTATGCAATCCCCTCAGGATGGTTTTTAGTCACACGGCAGGAAGCCGACATGTGACATCCAAACAGATAAACACGCCGTTGTTTTGGTTTTTCCCCCTCCTCCACACTCACTGTCTTTGGCTCGATGGACTCGGCGGCCGTCGTCATGCCGTCTAAACATTTCCCCACGATGGGCAGCACCTGGCGGTCTACGTCAGCAAACGTCTTCATGCAGACTCCTAGCCTCTCAATCCTCTTCTCCTCCATGTCTTGAAGTTTCTGCAAAGCACCAGAAAGCCTTTGGTTTGGGAATATGAATAAAACAACAAGAGCTAACATTTATAGCTGAGCATGAAAGGTTTTTGATCATAAATATTTTTTGTTCGAGTTGCTAACTCGCAAAAAGTAAACCATAATACAACCCAGACTGTTGAAAATTAATTTTTAGGCGTGAGGCCAAAGAGCAGGCTTACCAGTGCTGAGGAATGCACCATATGAGATGACTTTACGTCAGTTGGCACTTTGAGAAACTTTGCACTTTCTTCTCCGGCTAATAGCAGAGCTAATGACTAAATAATGGGACTCTTCCAGAAATCTGTCTTTTCACGTTTAAAATGCCGGAGGTGAGCTACGTATCATCTTAAAAAGTAACAAAGTAACATACCATATTTCCTCAAATATTGTGCTAATGTGCGCTCTAGTGATTGCCAGGTGCGATGTTACTTAAATCAGGGGTGTTCAGACTTTTTCCTGCGAGGGCCACATAAGGAAAAATTAAAAGGTGCCTAGGCCACTTTGTTATTTTACGCTAGGAAGTTATATATATTTTACTCTAAGAAATTATATGTCAAGAAAAAAATTCATACCAGCTTCTTGATATACCTGTAGGTTGGTATGAACTTCAATTTTTACTTTTTTCCCTATTTTTCCGTTATTTTTTTTAATGAATGCCTGGAAGAGCAGACTATGATGTGGTGTTGTACCTGGAAAATGTTGGGGATGACCGTGTAGTAATGTTCATTCTGCTCCTGGTTGAACTTTTGTAGGTAGGACGAGTAATCGCTCTTGCTGTCGGACGCCATCTGGTGCCTGACCTGAGCTTGCTGCCGTGCCTGCAAGAAAAAAAAATACAATAACACAAATATATTATAATGATGCATTAGCACAACAACCAAAAAACAACTTTAATCATTTGGGTATCTCTTCGTGTATATGTGTAGTCATGCATGAATGCTGACACATTTAAACATGGTCCTTGTGGCTTTACAGTAGCAGGGCAATGGCAAAAAGGAGACCCCCTTGGCTGCACATTAGTGGGATTTTGAGACTTGCAGTTTGATGATCATGCGGCTAATTTTGGCCTTCTTGCTGGTGTTGACCATTTTGCAGCTAGCGAGGTAGTGCAGGGTTAGGAGGGGGAGACGCAGCAGGAGCAGGCCCATTACAGATCCCGGCAGATGGAGATGAGATTATCTCAGCTAGACAGCATGTGCGCCGCCTTTGTGTGCCTGCTCGTGCCCACGTGTGTTTGTGTATTTACGTTCAGTGTGTGTGCTTGTGCCGCTAAGTAGTCAGATGCTTCCTCTTTCCATCAGATTGGACGGCCAGTCCAACACACTTGTTGCTTTATCATGTTGATGCTAGGCATTGATACGAACGAGCTTAAGGATCATTTCAAACCCACACACACTCCTCTCAGACACACATGGCTAAGCAATAGCTGACATCATAGAATAAAAAGAGGACACATCAGAGTGGAGACAGTCATCACGGACATTAATTCCAGCACAGAAAGCGAGGCGGTTATATTACCTAAGTGGAAAAGTGATATGCAGGATAAAGCTAAAAAAAAAAAAAAAAAAAAACAGTGCACGTGTGAGCATGCACGCACAAAGTAGTGCAATGCAAAGTGATGATGTGCATAACAACGTTGCCATGGAGCCCTGCTGGCTACTCAGCCAAATGACATCCTGTCTTGGTTTCCTGTTTCCTGTCATTATCGAACGCTGAAGGATCGCGAGCAACTCAAACTTAAAAAGACAGCTACATTTGTTTTTTTATTGCACATGTATACTTGAAGACAGTGAGGCAAGCCACTGACGTCGAGAGAGACACAATTGAGACAGTGTGTATGTGTGTGCTCCCACAGACATTGTCCACTGGTCCTACCTTGAGGGAACTTCGCTTCAAGGCATGGCATAAAAGTGAAATATACAAACACAAACAAAAACAAAAGAATTGTTAGCCGTTGCCAGCTAAACAAGAAGTTGCTACAGAGATGCTTCCTGGTGCACCCTAGTGCGTTATGACTCAGGGGAAGCTGGGTACACAATCACTTTATACATTTTATACACAGCGAAACCTCCAAAGATCACTGTCAGGAAAGCTATGCCTCTGAAGTCGCACGAAAAGCAGAGTTGTAGATGTCATATTACATCAGCTGACATTACGCTCCTCTCCTGATTCGCTGTTGCGTCTCTGTGGCAAAGTTAAGTGGAGAACAGACGACTTATAGCGACACACGGAGATGCAACTTTCATCTCTGTTATTCCGATAACGGACAAACTAACTCAGCGGTAAGACACCGATATCTAAAACAAAAATTATCTGTTCACTGGTAGCGGCTAGTTATGTAGAAAAAAAAGTCAATTGTCCCGAACTCCACTACAGAAATGTGTGTTTGTAAAACTATTAGTCCACAATGAATTGGAAATTGTGCCCATTCCTGAAACCGTTGTATTATGTTGCATTGACTGCATTGTCTTTTGCATAATTACCTTTCATTTCTTGTATATCTGGAATGTTTGATAGCAAATGCTAATACGTGAACCACTGGTCTACGCTAAAGTTGCGTAGCTGACATGACTGACTGACATGACATACTGTATTACTGAGGTTATGTACACAACTACTGAAGAGTTATGTGTAATTATCTCTATTATGTGTAATTATCTCTATAAATCGTTTGCCATATTGAACTCAATCGTTAATTATTGAATGATATAAAGTATTTTGATTTACTGGTTAGATTTTATATGTATGTGTTTTGTAGTAAGCAGTAGATTGTCACTTGCATACTAAAAAGTGTGTGCACCCCTGATACACGAGGTCAGAAACAAAATGTCCATTACTGTTTTCTAAGGTCAAAGCCTACAACACAAAGACAATAGGTCTGGTTTCATGGATGACTAAGGAAATGAAAAAATATTCACATTTGAGAAGCCAAAGTGAGAGGATATTTACCTTATGTTTACACTTGCCTGCACAGTTAATACAAGTTACGCGTTCCAGTTTGACCCTCTAGAGCAGATTAATTCAGTTTGAATGATTTCCTATTGGGGAAATATTGTGTTGGACCTCTATAAGTAGAAGTTAAACATCAGCCAAGTTGGTGACTGTTCTTGCGTTATGACTGAAGATCTCCACAAGAGGGAGTTCAGGAGGCTTTGGGGGATATCTGGGATGTGAAGCCAAACCCCAAATTGAGGGATCTCTTTGCCAGAGGAGGAAAGGGACCCATTTGAGGTTTGCCCCAACGCCAGACTAAAAAGGCAACAACTTGAATAAAATAACATTACTGACAATATAAGTCAGGCGCGTAACTTGAATAAACACACATGGCATGGACCCCTTCTTCTTTTGACCTCAACTTAAATAATTTGGAACTCCTCTGCCATAGACATAAGACTGTATTGCCAAATGAATTAGTTTTGAATTTGTATTTTAGAATGTAAGAACATTGCGTTGGGCTCGATGTGTGCTTCCGTGTAATGAATTATGTGTGACGCGTGAGGCTCATACAGTTGCGCTTCTAGACATAGGAGGGACAACGCAGCTCTTGTTTGCAGGCTTGTTCCGTCCATCCTCCCAGCAAAGTTCAGCTAAGTTAGCCTAAGCCTGCTGAAGCTGTTTGGCAGCTACGTCCACAGAGCTGAAAGGGTCTTTATTCCTGCTATATTTGCATAATAATCGGGTCTGAACTGTGTCAACTCGGAGCCTGACCCACTGCTCCCGTAGCTAAGGGAGGGACGAGACCACGCGCTGCTGACCCATGATGCCTTGCAGGCGTGGGAGATGTGTGTGTGTGTGAGGGCTCTTTTAATTGGATGTGACAACAGGAAGTCATGAGAATCTGACAAGTGCCACATTGAAGAGAGAAAACCCCGCTTCAATGGCGGAAGAGGTTAAAAGCTGGGGGCAGGCAGGGGGAGTGTATGCCAAAGAAGATGACGAGAGGCGTGTATGGACGACCGGCAGTTTGGCACATACCTTTTCCACATCAGCCTTAGTCACGTTGATGTCAGCATCCATCCTCTCAAAGTACTGCTGTGCTTTGTCCGCCTCTTTGCAATCCCGCTCAAACTTCCTTTTGCACTGAAATGAAGACAGAAACCTGATTTAGAGTCATTGAACTTCTTTTTGCACTGAAATGAAGACAGAAACCTGATTCAGAATCATAGAACTTCCTTTTGCACTGAAATGAAGACAGAAACCTGATTCAGAATCATAGCAACAACTGGGACAGGAAACATTCCAAAAAAAACCTTTTTCTCACTGTGCAAGGTGACCTTTCCATGAGTGCACTCATGCGTCATATATACGTTTCAGATACAGTCCTGCACGCAACACGCTCATTTCATGACAGAGTGGAAGCCTGCAGATTAAACAAATGTTCATAGTGGTCGTTTTGTGTGCAGAAAAACAAGCATTCATCCGGGACAATTGTTAGTTTGTTGTGCCTATCTGCCTCACGCACAAAGAGATCATTGAATGCAAACACACAAGTCGAGAAGGACACGGCAGCAAAGGATGGCCATCACACAGTCCCCTGTCAGAAAAAGGGGGTGGTGCTTTAGATAAGTTGTGGTGTTCTGTGAAAACTCTAGACTTAAAGCAAACAGAAGTGACACGGCCGCATCAGCTCTTGTCCACTTTGTCACCGTGTGGACCGTGACTGCACTGAATTATACGCTGGAAATAAACCCGGTGGACCCCCTCAACCTGGATGCTTTTGTTTGATTTAATTTTAATATTGAACCATCCATCCATTTTCTATGCCTCATCCTCACTAGGGTTGCGTGGATTTGCTGGAGACTAACCCAGCTGACTTCGGGAAGGGTCAGTTACACGCTGGACTGGTCTAATGTTGAAACAAACATATTAAATAAGTTTCAGGAATTATATTAATTAAAAAAATATTTTGTTGCAGTGGTCAAGCTTTCACTCTCCAAAAATAAAAAATAAATAAAATACTATAATTTATAATACAATTAATGAATAATTTATTAATTTTAATTACTATGTTAAATTAGTATATTATTAAACTACTAATATACCTTTATAAATATTATTTTATTTAACGTATATGTCTTATAAATTTTTTTTTTAATTGTTATAAATAATAATATAATGTAATAATGATAATTGTATGGTTTAAAAAATGTAATCATTCCAAATTTTACACACAATGTTATATTGGATTGTCTTATAAGTAAAGAAACATACAATTTTGGAAAAGTCTGATACACCGCTGCCAAATTATCTATCTTATTATCTGTCAAATTATTCTCTCTGATTTTACCATTTTTAGCTATGTGTTTGAGAAGAATTGAACATTTGTTTTTATTTTGTAAGCTACTGATAATCTTACAAATTTTACACCTCAGACATATAGAGGCATACAAAAATAAATATACAATATAGTTAAATATAAACTGTATATATATTTAAATTATACTTATTTATTTATTTTGTAGAAAGATTGTTATAGCAAATTAAAAAGTGATAGATATTTAAAGCTTTATCGTTAAATACACAGCTTTGTGTTATTATTGGTTGTTGTCGACATTTTTGCCTATTTTTTACCATTTTTGCTGTTGCTGTTTTGATGCAATGACAAATGAGCCATGGTCTGAAGATGGCCCCTGGACCACACTTAGGGCTTTCTTTTGTGGATCTTCATCAGGGTCAGGGTAATGGCGTCTGCTCTGTTAGCGAACTATACTCTTTAGCTTGTTGGCGTTGGCGAGTGCTGGTGGCTGAGCGGCTGCGGTACAACAGTAATTACAACGAGCAGCGTACATGAATGGATTATTGTAATAGATTATTATTTTTGTTTTATTATTATATTTGTGTCTTCATTCTGAGGTGGCAAAGGCAGATTTTGAGTCACATTAACGTGCAATAAATTCTCTTGCGTGAGTAGACACCTGACTGCGCTCTGTCACTCTCTCTCCCCCTATCGTTCGACCTGTGAGCGCTGCGGGGGGAGGAATGTTACCATCGTAATAAACTGCCACGCATTCATCAGTAGTTATAATTAGGAGAAAGCTAGCTAGTCACTCACATTATTCTTAATCACATTTGCGCTACGGCAATTTTACTTTGTCTTGGGTCTTGGAGATCTGTTCTCCAGAATAAGATGCAACATAAGAGACGTGCTGATGTGGTATGTTGATGCCACGTTACAACAGATACACACCACGGTGTTCAACTTGCTGTTAAGCCACATTTTCTGTCTGTTTTTTACATTTTGCTTTCCTTCTCTTTCGTTGCCAGCAGCTGTGTGGTGTCACTCACCAACTCCAGCTGTTTCCACGAGCTCTCAATCTGCTGCTGTGCTTTGCGGCCATCGTGAAAGTGCTGTTGGAAGAACAAAAAAGACACAAATATAAATGCCATTCACAGGCTTACTTGTCCTGACCTAATGAGGATAATATTTCCCGTAACCCTCCCCGCGACAACATGAGTTTTATCAATATTAATCACAAAATAATGGCAGGGGGGAATAAAGTAGGACAAATTCAAGTGGATACAACTATACTGTACATAATAAATATATATGACCTCATTCCCCACAAGCTTAACTTGAGAGATTTGTACGAGGTTGGGCAGATGGCTGTGAGTCAATTTGATTAAAGAGCAGCCAGAGCAAATCCTGGCAACAACAACACACACACACACACACACACACACACACACACACACACAAGTCTGCACTGTTACATTCACTAATTGTTGGTTATGTCATATGCATATTCAAAAACGAACAGAGATTTCAATTGGTACAAAATTAAACCTGCTTTGAGAAAGTCAAAAGACATTAAACAACAAATTTCCAAGGATGTTAATTACTTAACATAGTTCCACAAAACTTGGTGGAGGGGCATGGGCCAAGACTGGTTTGATTTGGATCAAAGAATGTTTATTGAGTATTTTTTAGCTGTTAAAAAAATAGAAGAAACCTAACTGTTTACATTTGCCAAGACTGCCAATGCTGTCGCCCTTGGTTACGCCATGTGTGGAACTTTGGATCAGTGGCTTGAGCTGAATATCGATGGCGCGACACAATACCGAGCCAGGGAAAGTGGTTGCTTCTACCCAGTATCAACTTTTATAAACGCATAGCATTTTTGGACTTGTAGGGGTGTCACAAGACACCCAACTCACAATATGAGATGATGCACAAGATTGGGATTTTAATATTACTTTTAATAAAAGTACTATGAAAAATGAGTGCAGAATTTTATTTTATTCTGATCACAAAACAATGCAGGTTTTGGAATGTTTGCTATCCCACAAATTGATGCTAAGCAATATTATTATCTAAATGTTTTAGCCCAAATACTAAAGTTGCGGAATTGGCATTTGTGGCATGTATATTCTCACTGGCAATTGTCTGGCTTTTCTTCAAATACTGGAACTGTATTGAAGAGCAGCATTTCTTTGGGAGTGTATTAAACTACACCTCTCTGTGGATGCTGGGGTTGAGCATCGAGTCACCAGCATCAATGTGAACCGAGACTAACGCTCACATTCTCCCGAGTTCGTTCAAATGTTTCAATTCCAATTACCACTTCTGATGCCCTGTCCACCGACCGGACGAAATAGCTGCGAACACCAACAAAGAAGAAGCCGGTGAACACCGACAAAAAGACGCAGCTACTAAGTTTGGATTGACTTAATATAAAACAAGAGCGGTAGGCTCAGTTCATCATTTGAAATGGAGCGATATCAAACTTCTGGCCTTCAAAATAAAGACTGTTTTGCACTCAAAACAGACATGCATGCACATGGCAATATAGCAATGCAGGGAGGCTTATCATGTGATTAGTTCATGTATTTATTATATGTATATATATATATAAACATATAATAAATACATATATATGTAATAAATACATACATATATATATAGAATAAATACATATATATATATACATAATACATATACATATATATATATTAAAAACTCGTCACTTTTTGCATCGTGACCTTTGATGATTTGCAAAACTCTTGAGCCCAAGATGCAAATCTCAGCTATATTCCGGCCTTCAAAATAAAGACTGTTTTGCACTCAGAACAGACAAGCATGCACATGGCAATATAGCAATGCAGGGAGGCTTATCATGTGATTAGTTAATGTATTTATTATATATATAAAACACGTCGCTTTTTGCATCGTGACCTTTGATGATTTGCAAAACTTTTGAGGCCAAAATGCAAGTCTCAGCTACATGGTGTTAGTGATTGCAGGTTTACCTCACAGAGTCTCACTTCCCTTTGCCTGAGTTTTTTAGGGAAGCTGGCAAAAACAAGGAAGCTCTTAAATGTTTGAGAGGAAGTATTTGGCTGCAAGCAGAACACACTGTGGATCTGCTCAAAACCTGGCACGTGCACAATGTCAGCCTGGCCTTCATTTTCACTTAATGAAGACAAAAGGCTGATACAGTAAATCAGCCTTAAGACTGGCTGGCTTCATTGTGCATGTGTGGAGCGTTCCGACAAGCAAATGTTTCCCCATTACGGCATTTACGGAAAATATCTTGACGCCGTGTCTCCAAAACGATAATCAACACAGATGAAGCAACTTCACTGTGATCACAAGATCCTGAAAACAAATACAGAAAATGTCCACAGACAAAAGAATGCTCCGCTCCACAGCGTACCCCACCCCCACCCCCACCCCCCAATCCACCGCCCCGGCGCCCTCCAGGTTATCAGACTGGACCAGAGCTGTGATGGAATGCCTGCATAGATCTCAGAGGCAACGATTCATCCTCTACAACCCCGCACTGTCATCCACACAGGCTATTTATTTATTTTTGAATTTTTAAATACTTGTTTTATTATTTATTTATCCTTATTCAGTTTTCTTATTTGTTTATTTGTACTGTCCTGCTTTACTTTTTATTATAACATTTTTTGCAGAGCTGCTGGAAATGTGAATTTGAATCTATTACAGTCCTTATTAGCTTCCACTTCACTCCATGTCACTACTTCCTGAAGCTGCACTCTAAGAATCATGGGAAATGTAGCTTTTAGCCATAAATTAGCTATATCACTGTGCGAATCGCAGGGTTCAAAGCACGAGAAAAAAGTGTCTGGACACATAACACTGGAAATTATGGTAATTATGGAAATATGATAATATTATTTTTACTTCCAATGTTGAGAGCATAAAAAGAGCCCGGGGTTAACAAAATATGCTTCCAAAAATCTGTTTTTATGTAAAGTCCCAACCGTATTTTATTCTCTGAGGGGAGGCTCGCTGTAAAAAGCCCTTCTCTAAACTATGGCAATCGTAAAAACTTCATTATGTGTACAAGCCATCTTTTAAATAACCTTCTTAATCAGGGTTTACCCAAAATGGGGTGCAAGTCAGTTTTTTGTTGAATTCCAATTTGTATGTCAATCAGGGCCAATCGATCTTCCACTGTACACATCTGCATGCAAACAGGCCAAAGTTCTAACAAGACTTTGTTGACATGACATGGTACATAGGAATGTACACCTCCCACCTCCCCCACTCCTGCAAAGCTGTCAACACACATAATAATCCCTCTAAACTGCAACAAATCATAGAAGAAAAAGAGGCAATAAGGGCGATAAAAGACTTTGTATCAAAACTCCCCACACTTGGAACGCACTGCTGATGTCACCGAGGTTATTTTAATTGTGTGTGTGCAGCAACAAAGGAGTAGGCTGTTATTTATTAACACGCAGAAGAGTTACAAAAAAATAATTTAAAAGGAAAACAAAAACAAAACAGGAATTTTTGGAAAATTAGGTTGCAGAAAAAATTCGTATTAAAAGAATAAAGTCCAAATATTACGGGTATGAAGTCATAAGCAGAAATTGAAAAACAGCTCATTTTCAGAGAATAACATCAAAATATTAAGAGAAAAAAGTTGCACTCTAATGAGAACAAGTTATAATTTTAGGAAAATAACAGAAAAATAACTCATTTTAGTTGCACACAATTGAACGGTAAAGTTAAAATTTGTTTCTCATAATACTACAACTTTAAAAATATTATTTATTTTTCCAAATTGTAATAAATGAATATTCGGAAAATGAAGTTGTAAATAAAGTTAAAGTATTACAAGAATACTTTAGTATTTGTAGTTTTTAGAAAAAACGGTTGCAGAAAATGTTATAATATTGTGGGATTAAATCCAAATATTATGTAAATAAAGTGATAACATTACTAAACTAATAGCCTAAAGATTATTTAAAAATAAATTTGAAATATGTGAGGGAAAAAACTATTAAAACTGACATTAATAGTTGCTTTTTCGCCTTTATTACAAAGCTGAGACTCTTTTTTTCTCGAAATATACAAAATATCAAAGTGGCCTTTACATCCTTTTATCCGGTGGAAGACACCCCTTCCGCATCCCACCGCTTACTCCTGCTTTAAGCGCTTATGGATGGGGCCGGCATGCATGGCACCAATTTACAGATGTTTTCTAACACATTGTGGTTCAGCTGCTTGCACGCTAAATGCATACTTCCTGAATTTCAGATGAGCAGGACATCATTTTATGTGTGTGAACAAAACACAACACAAACTAAACAGCAGTCAAGTAGCTTAATCAGTTGTCATTGGAGATGACACGTCACTAAGCCTGGTGAGGACAGCACTTTGCTGACAGAACACCTTCTAATCAATCATCAGCATAATCCCACTCCAAAGGAGCAGATATAAAGCTCCTATGCTGTCCTGCGTGGACCTGGCCAGGAAACAAGCATCGTATTGTTGCGGGAAAGCCAAAGTTTTCTGTGATTGTGTCATTTTGTTTCTTTCTGGGGCCTGTTATAATCCAAATCTAATTTAATATGCTTGCATAACATATTAAATCCAGTAGCCTGACCTGTAAAATCAGGTCTGTGATGTTGTGAAAACAAGTGCTCTCTGGAAAGCCTTTAGGACAACATTCTTGGTCTCACCTTGCATGCGGAAAATGAGCTTCACTCTGGGAAACGGTCAAGGCAGGTGGATGAGAGAATGAGATATTGTTTTTGCTTGTCTACCTTTTGGACGAACCTGTCTAATAATCTCACAACAAAGTCTGTGAAGGTCGCTGATGATGGACCTGCCTTGGTTTTCCCTTGCCTCCTACTTAAGTGGGGTTAAGTTTGAGGTGTGATAAGACACTCAGTTCACGAGACAAGATGATACACAAGACTGGGTCTACGAGAACGATACAAGACTTTATGAGACATTACTTTTAAGAAAAGTGCTATGCAAAAATATATGATAATAGTGTATTTTGCAGTCTACTAATACTACTTCTGCACTCTGTGCGTATGGGACCAGTCCCGCCTCCACCCACCGAGACAAAAGGGCTCACCCCGTTCATGGCCGCTTCCTGCTTATTTGGAGGCAGGAGACAAGGAAAAGAGAAAAACCTGCACGTGGAAATAGATTGAGGCCAGTAAATGTATCAAGTTAATTTTCACTTATTGTGTGATTAATTCATTTAATTTCCCAGGTCTACTGCATACAGGCCTTTTTTTTTTTTACAGACAAGAAATCTTGTGACGTTCTTAGGTAATGAGTGTAACGGTGATTATAGCGGTGTTGTTTCATGTATAAAGCGTTCTGATAATGTAAAACCATATTTACAAGCTAGTACGCATGTTTCTTATGCTCTAGCAACAAAAATATTCCATTTATAAATAAGCATCCTACGTTGGTTCAATTCAAAATTCACTTATCATGGTCAGGTCTGGAACCAATTAAGCGCCAGCGGTACCGCCTTCACCTGCCCAGACAAAGAGACTGACAAAAGGGCTCATTCTGTTCATGCCATTGTTCTATGGAACAAAGAATGTTCCAGATGAAATGATGGCAGGACCTGATCATTTTATCAATTCACAAAGGCTTGTAGACCCCCTCACCCTGCTACGGGACCACTGCAACATGCACAGAGCGTGAAATCTAGACTGATTGCTAGTCATGACCCACGGCAACGCTGATGTCAACAGCAAAAATATACTAAAAAAAGGTCACTGTGCCTTTGAAGCCTTCTGGTTTTGGTTTTCCACTCCAGTTCCCTCAGCTGGAGCTTCCATGACACGAGAGTCCATGACAGACTCTTTTTTTTTTCACGTAGTACATTTTACAGCTGGGTAGCTAGCTCTCCTGCAACTCTTTTTTGAGTTAATGGGTGCCAGGCTGTGATTTATGAATCGTGTGCAGCAGCAACTTGACTCCCTCAATTGTTTGAATAGTGTATAAACATATAGAACACAGTTTTTGTCAAATTTGGCTTGAAATATCGAAGAAGACTGACTTCACTGAAAGCACCACTAGACTTAAGTCACGTTCTGCCCTTCTGGCAAGCCTCTGAGTGAAGCTATATTTACTGACGCATGACCTCAGTGCAGGGTGACGAGAGCATACTCATGAAATGGGCTTCTTATTTGCATGTGGAATATCTCGCACACAGATTGAATACTATACTTGTCATATTTGGACAAGGCAACATCTTATCCCTGAATAATGCTGCAAAGTCTCATAGCTGCGGCAATTCTTTGTAAATCATTTCTAGTCCTTCCCCTCTCACCAAAGCGCTAAAAAGTCCAACAATAGGGCAAGTCTGAGCGAATAGTCTGGAAATATGAACACCTATTTGATAGCGGTGTCACGAGAAAGACAAATACATAAAGACAAAAACGAGAGCGGGCTACATTTATAAACTATCAATGCTAACGCGCCAATGAAAATGGTGCAAACATTTAACAGACTGTCTGAATTGCCTATGAGCAAAAAAAGTACATGTCACATATGCCAATTACAAAGTGAAAGATGACATATTAAAATAAATATTGTATTGTTCTGATATGGGCATGTCTGAGCAAAGAAATTCTTAAATATGACCACCTATATAATCGGTGTGTCGAGATTATTAATGCTGACACCCCTATTAAAATGCTGCAAACGTTTAACAGACAGTGCAAATTACCTGTGAGAACATACATGTCACGCACACCAATTCTGCCCTTTTACGGAGTGAAAGATGACACATTAAAGGAAATATTGCATTATTGTATTAATATGTATTATGTATTATATACTATTATAACAGCGGTGTATTTGGGCTCAAAAATGGTGACAATAATATTGTTTATCATGAAAATGTAAAAAAGGCAGCTCATTAATGCACATAATGGGACACACCTATGGTATGCCTGAAACGACTGCTATTAAAACACCTCCAAAAACCTCCAACACGTTTTTATGGTTTTATATCCATGCTTTGAACATGTAGTAACAGGCACATTCATAATAACAAAAACACAGCTGCAGCGGTGGTAGCTCCAATACGTAGGTTACCTCTCGGTGGTAGCTTAAGGCATTGTGAGTGTACGGTGAAGCCAGTTGCTAGCCGGCTAGCTAGTGTGGTGTATCTCGTAGTGACACCTCGCCTACCTACAGTCTTGGGCGTATAATATGCACGTCACGTTTTTGGAGTTTTTTTTCGGAAAGCTTTGTAGGTGGAATAGATGTGTTTCATTATGTGCATTCTTAGTTGTCTCTTTGTATCTGTTTATATCTTTACAATGCAGAGAAAATAGAAATACTAGTAGTATAAATAGTGTTCATGTCTCACATACTAAAAGGATTGTGAATGACGGGCAAAATTCCAAAAAGTGCAGTTTTCCTTTAAGGCCCATTTTAAAATGTTATTAGGCACCAAAAACCAAAAACATGTTCATGTCTGCCCGCTACAACTTTTTCTTACCGATTTCCTCTCGGCCTTGAGATCCTGCAGGTAGCGCAAAAGTTCAGTGATGATCTGTGTTGTTAAGTTCTCGGCAATCACCTCGTGTTGCCCCGCATAGTCGTTGAGTTCGTTGAGAGTGGTCAGGAAGGCTCGACAGAATGTGTACCTGGCGGAACATGTAGTCACCTCATTCTAGAGGAAACGTGGTAGTGAGTGAGTGAGTTTGCAGTGTTTTAGCTTACTTGCTTTCTTCCTCTTCTCGTGAGTTCTTCTTGGGTTGGTACTTCTTTGATAAATTTCTGTAAGGACAAAGGATAGCGCTAAATAAAGATGGCTGCTACACCCTTGCCATTATCTGTCTCTCAACACACACACAGCCCCTTGTGGACATGCCAACGCTCCATGCTAGTCAATTCTGTAAATTGCTTCCTGCTCCAGCTACGACATCTCCATCCTTCTCCTCGTAAGGCCATAAATTATTGACCCCCACCTCATACCCAACTGAGGTTAAACGCAGAACCAGTCACCAGAAACAAGCATGCTTTTTCTAATGTGGCCCTGTTGTGACTCCAGACGAGGGACGAAAAAAGAAGCGCTGTTTTGCATGGATGCTCATAATAACATGCACACAACATTGGAACAGTATGTGGTGGAAATCCAGAGATCCGATGTCAGGAACAAAATTATAAAGCAACATAAAAGGGAGAACAATATTTGTCAGGACAAATCTATTAGTACTAAATGATGCACGAGACACGGGGGGTAAAAAAATCCATGTAACATGCGTATGCAGTCAATCCAGTTTAATCTGCGCTCATCCACGATGCCTCTATTCCCTGCTGGTGTGTGCATGCACTGTTGCTAGGCAGACATACTACTCCAGCTCTACCAGAGTCCCCTAACTATAGCAAATGTCGCCATTCAGTCACTCAAGCTCCAGTAGATGACATTTGACAGATTTCTGGTTTGCTCACCTACACATACATATTTTAAAAAAGTATGCCAAAATAAGGGTTTAAAACAGCATTCTTACTGCAATATTTAAGAAGAGAAGATGAGTTGTGAATTATTTTCAAGTGGAATTTGGGGGGTCAGTGATGCATTGCCCTACATTGACTAGACTAGAAGCATTGTGCATGTTTACACCAATGCTATTGGTAGAGGATTATTTGGAGATTAGTGCAGCGTGTGGCTGGTATGCTAGCTGCTTGGAAACGCAAAGGATGCATTTAAATTACACCAGGTTGCTAATCATCTGTAAATTAAGAGCTAAGCCACAAATGTAAAGAAAAACAGCCAGCACTTTTTAAAAAAAAATTTGCCCCCATTTTATTTTTTTACAAATTCCGTTTTATACATTAACCTTTTTAGAATTTTTTGTCAAGTTTTTTTTTAAATATAATTTTCTTTTATTTTTACCAGCATAGAGTGTGTGATTTTTGGGTTAGTGAATAAAAAGTCTGTTAATGAAATGAAAAAAACCTTATATTTACTGATGCAATCCATCAATGGATAATTTAGGCCCGTAATTGAGAAATGGATGTGGCTTGGTTAAGTTTTCTAATGACATGCACACATTGCTACAAAATCTTCAACAAACTATTAAGTCCGTGCATGTGGTTAAGGAAGATGTATTCACTCACGCAATGCCAACTGCATATGTAAGATATTTTTTATGACTCGCTATTTTGTTTACAGTTAGACATGTATCAACCGGCGCTCCTATTTTGAAGGCCGGAAAGATGGTCTCTGTGTGAGAAAGTCCCTTTACAGCTAACGAGGTGCAAAAATAAAATAGTGTTTCATATCTTTTTTCACTCAGAACCTGCATGTCGTCGTCAGGCATTGTAAAACACTCCTTATGTTAAAGCGGAACACACAACAGGGTGAAAATATACTCATTAAGCCTGAGTCGTACACACAATCGCACCACCCTACTAGCGGAAGCTAGCGGAAGCTAGCGGAAGCTAGCGGAAGCTAGCGGAAGCTAGCGGAAGCTAGCGGAAGCTAGCGGAAGCTAGCGGAAGCAAAGCTAAGAGGTGGTTCCACCAACTTTTGCTGGTGTTTATTGTCATTTCAACATTTGAGCGGACCGTTTAATGTTTGTGGTGAGATTCTGCAACAATTTAGCTGTACGCCAGGTATATAATTCCACACACAAACGGTCCTACTCACGATGACGACATTTCATTACATACATACTGTGCCCATGTACAAACAGGTATATTTATAATAATATGTAAAACGTACGTATTTTGGTCATTTGCCGTTACCACAACTTCCAACCTGGGTGCATTGATTTTACATAGCAACATAGAAATGAAGGCATTAACTAGCATTACCTTTTCCAAACATGAAAAAAAACACAGGAGTAGCTCTAATATGTAACCGTACTCTTCGGTAGTTGCCGGAGTCGTAAGCGTTGAGTGTGATGAAGCTAGCCGCCTAGTAGCTAGCCGGTGTGGCGTGGCAAGGTGTCAATTCGCCAGTAACGTAATTTGCGCAGCGAAACAATGTTTATAATAGAAATAACAATGTCACTGTAGCTTGGTTATTATGCAGGTCACATTGTCTGTGCTTTGTAGGTGCTTTTTGTAGTTTGTTTCAGAAGGCTTTGTAAGTAGCATTTGCATTACGTGCAGTCTCAGCTTCATTTTTTTGTATCTGTTTTTATATCTAAGCTATACATAAAAATAAAGACGTATGCTCGGGTCCCACATAAGGAAACATTTTTTTTTAAGTGCAGTTTTCCATTTCCTTGTTAGAAATAGAATTTCTTGATCGAAATGTTTAAAGAGAATAAAGGCTTTCTTTTTCAGAATCAGAATCCGGTTTATTGCCAGGTACAGTTCAGACAATATGAGGAATTTCTTCTGGTGTGTTGGTGCAACAATAACAAAGTCAATAAAACAGTAAATATAAAAATGACCGTGTAGCAATACAAATACAGTGGCAGAACTATTGACGGCGTTAGCCAGAACCATAGAATGATAGCATTATTTTAAGGAAAATCCATCCATCCATTTTCTAAGAGGATAAGAGGGCACAAATAAATTTAAACATTTATTACATACACAATAATACATGTTTAAAGCATAGAACACAAATTTTAAGAAAGTAGTATTAGGTAGTACTTGAATATTTTGGGCTTAAGGAGGTGGAGGGGAACGCATGTCAACATACACTAGTAGTCCTATTATCTCAAGCTGACTTAAATCTAAAGAAAAAAGAGAACAAGTCTGCTGGGATTTGCCAAAATGGGGTTGCTATGGCAATGCAGCATTGGTATTGGCTAGTCCGTTGTTTTGGGGTCAGTACTTAGAGCATTAACCATATTGCTAGGCTTCTTTAAAGATGACTAATGGGGGGGGGGCGCGCAAATCTCCCACTGTGTTAGCATGCCTTAGGTAGGGCTGCTCATCCACTCGTTGAAAATGGCTAGCCAATGGGGTGGAGGAGCACAAATCTGGGTCAGACCAGGGGTTCATAATGCTAATACCTACACGTCGCTATGGAAACACAAGCCCCGCCTCGACACCCTCCCCCTCGCACACACACGCAGACTTCCTCTTGCCTGAAGTCAACAACAGACATGCATGAGGAGAAAGAGTGGAGAATAATGCACTCCTGCTGGCATTAAGTGGTAGTATTGCTTTCACTCTGAACCGAGGGGAGGGGGCCAAAGGTCACAGGTCAAGGTCAATAGTGAAACATGTTGTTAGAAATTCACGTTTCTCATTATAAGGACTTCAGGGGAGATTCATTTGCTCAGTTGAAACACTCACCTAATTTGTTTTGCATAGTTGGTTTCTATCTCTGACCTCTCCTTGACAAATTTGGAGTACCGCTCCAGAAACTCAATCCCCCACTGCGTATGCTTCTCCAAGTTGTCAAATTGATCCTGCAGGAAAGAAAGAGAAGTCGTGATTAATGCCAATCACATAAAGTGCTAATTGTTTCTCACACAATCATAGTGGGATACAATCTAATGTTCCACGACACGGCTTTCAAACACAGAAAACCAAGCGGCACTGCCCTGAACGCTGGGTACAAGACACGCAAACAAACAATGTAGGAGAAAATTCTGTATCAATTTCTTCGCAATTTGCAATGGTATTTGACACTACTCAGAAATACCTTGTCACGTTTTTGAACTGGGCTTCAATGTGTTAAAACCATAGGCGTGATAGCTAAATAGATAGCACAGGCGTTAGTGGCCTCGTTAGCAATCAGCGGTGGCGGTACATGTTGCTCGATATATTACTCACGTCGCGGGTCACCTAATGCGGAGATGTGATTAGGGAGGAGACAAGAGTGGACGATAAGTAATGTTCCACTGAACATTCCAGCAACAACCACTTAACATTGCAGTTGCTAACAACAACCACATGACATGGAAAGGGAAGTTTGTGAAAAAGTGCCACCTGCACATTCACGACTATGAAATAATAACATTAAACTATTTGTTGTGACATTTTTGAGCCACTTAATTGCATTTATTTGCATTTGGCTTTGTTTTTTTTAACTAAAAAATATTTATATTTGTGCTGTGTTGTTACTTGATTCAAGGGATTAGCCACAGTAGACATAGTAGTAGATATTATTTATTTACAAAGAATTATGATTTTTTTTGGTTATTTAATTTGAAATACATGTTCCACGTCTATCGTGTTCACAGTGAAAATCTCATACCGGCCGATGCCTAATCAATAACACTGTGACTTTATTCCCATAATATTTTGACTTTATTGTCGGAATATCACATTTTTCCAACTTAATTTGCCAAAAATTGCAGCGTCATTGTTTGTTTTGTCACTAACATTGCAAAAAATTATTATTGTGACAATTAAGACATTTTTCTTAGTATTATGACATACTATGGTCAAATTATTTTGTCATAATGTTACAATTTATTTTTTTGCTACTTTATTTTAATATTTATTTTCAGAAAATGACTGCATATCAGCTTGCTTAGAACCCTGGCTGACCAGGTACTATAAATAGTACCCCTTTGCACCCGGTAGCACCTGCTTTGCCAATAGCAGATAAAAGTAGTTTACAGTGTAAAATGATCATAACAGTTAATTGTTACTTCTTGATAATGAAGCTTCACAAATGAAAACATAGAAAACAAAGCATTGTGGAATCTGTATGTCGAATTAAAAAAAATAACACAGTGAAATCGCCTCGTTAGTGACGTTCGGCTTCAGTCTTCAGCCTCATTTGCAGCAGGAATTATTTTTTCATTTGGTTACACTCAACCTCAGCTATCAGGCAGGATGCGTGACTTTGAATGTGTTTATTCTCGGAAAGACAAAAGCATCTGACCTCCTCTCGTGAGTACAATTCAGACCTAAAAAAAAAAGTACAGGGCCCGCAGGAGACTGTCAACTCTGCCAAAACTCAAACGGTTATTTTTGATATCCCGCTCCAAAACACGTGATATGAGGGAAAGAAACCCTGTGGTTTCCTTGTGGAGCTGAACCCATCATAAATATTGTTAAACATACACACAACAAGCAACACTGCTATCCTTCTCATGATTACATAAACATGCTACCTTGGTGTAGCTCTGGCAGCTCCCCATCCTGTCATGTACCATGTCTGAAGTATTAGTATTTCAAATCCAGGCTGTCACAAGAGTCCAAAGACATTATTACGACTCCGGCAATGTAAGTAACTAACATCTCTGCTGTGAAAGCATGCACACCGAGACCGGAAGCTGCTGTGGTGGTGGTGACTGAAAAACAGGTTAAGCATGACGACACATCTTGCATTTTACTGTTCCCTTAGTGACTGGGTTGAATGCAAAAAGATGAAAACGGTCTTCATGGGTGAAACACTGTGGGGTAGACAATACAGTGCTTTGAGTGAGGGGAGGAGGACGGGGGGGAGTTTCCAGCAGGCTTTGTTAGCAAGTTTAAATGAGCAATCAATCATCAACAAGCCACTCAACAGATGAGATAACGGTCTTCTAATGATAATGCACACACTGACTGAAAGTGCATTCAAATCGTCAGCGGCAAAGCAGAGAGACACAATCTGCACGCCTGACTGCAGCCACATTGTTCATAATAAACCCTCCTCCCTAAAAAGGCACTGCTCCGCTACGCCACATAACTCACATTACCCTTTTTTGCAGGGGCACCATTTTATCCCGTTTGCCTCTGCGAATATCCAAATCCAGCTTAGTCAGAGACCTCATTCAAAAGTAGGAATTCACAAAAGCATTTCCACAAGCATCCAAGCGAACTTCTGGATGGGGAAGACTCCCCTCACACAGAGAGAAAAACAATTCCTGATTTTTGGGAAAGGTGGAGGAATCCACGAGAAAGCAGCCGACCCAACCACGACCGCCTGCCCGCCCTCTTCTCCAACTCAGTGAGAATATGAATCAGCTCACTGCATTTAATGCTCCATCAGGCGTAAGGTGGACTGGATGGGATGGAGGAGGAGGACAGGGAAGGGAGTGAGTGGAACAGAGGGTCGGAGGGAGCGGAGGGGTTGAAAGGAGGCGGGATTACAAGGGAAGGGATTACATTTGAGGGGGAGTTACAGTGAGGGCAGTATGGCCTTGAACCCCCCTCACCCGCCCACCCCCGGTCCCAAACACTTCATTGTACCATATTTTCCATGTAAAAAGAAATGTTAAATAATAACATTGTAATCTCCAACAGGATGAGCCTAGTTGGGAAGGAGGAAGAGCGTCATAATTTACTGTATGAAGTCCTTGCACTTTTCAAGGAGTGTTTCTTGGAGCCCGGAAAACTTTGATAATGGCTCTCGAAGAAGACGTTTTTAAAAACAATTGCGTTTTTGATGTACATTCGCCGGCCGTTTATAGCAGTTTGGCAACAAATGAATTCCACGATATAGAGGTCAACGTTAATACATGGAAGGTTTTTGTAGTTAGACTACAAGAGACCTCCGTGGCATCATGCAACTGCTTAGAGCATGTTCCTGAATATAGTGGACCTTGATGTGCGCATCAAGCATGCATAAGAACATGGTGATTCACATGTTGTAGTCGTTGCCAGTGACTGCTTGTGATGTTTATACCTCTACTATACTTCTCTACTTCAGTTTTAGTGTCAGAGAAATTCCTCTTCGTTGTTCTCTTTGCTATGACTTTGGGGAGAGAAAAAGTCCATTCATGCGTTCTTAAATGGACTGCCACTAAAACGCGGAGATTAAAAATGTGTTTTTTAAAATCTGATTGGATTAATCAAAAAAATAATCGACCGTTTATTCGGTTATTAAAATAACCGCCCTACAGTGTGGCTTATATAACCAGACCACAATGATGCGCCATATAATGCTTGTAGTACGTTCAAATGTCGGCGCTTTCTGGACAGCTGGAAGAACCCACACTCTCTAATTAGGTATTTGTCTTGTAAACGTACTATATAGTCGATAAAGCGCTTGGTCGCTGATGAGTGCTGAAACGGCGGCCCCAATGGGCGCCAACCCAGTCCCCCTCTGGCTTGTTATTTCAGGACACGTTCCCAATCCCCGTGATGCATCTATTGTGGTAGAACACAAAGCAAAACAAGTGGAAGTTTTTTATTATTCTGGAAATGGGAAAATAGTTGTATTGGGGAACAAAAGGAGACCAAAGCAGTTACTAAATATACTGTACGTAGGGTGGCCCATGTGACTTAAAGAAAACAAATACATGGTTGTTCAAGTATCAGCCCGCTGACCCACAGCCCTTCCCAACTGCTGATGGGGATTAGGGATCATCTAAATGCATTGCACCACCAACTAATCGGAGCTAATGCACATTATTTAGCCTCCACTCCAGATTACTTCTCCTGATCACGCTGATTTACTGGGCGGCAATTGATCTGATCTGCAGAGATAACTGAGATCTAAGGGGGCTTTCTTGTTGTAAAATGGTCCGGCAAATGACTCAATCAAATAAGATACAATCAACCTGACAGGAAAAACACGACTCGCCCGCTTTGTGGCTGATGTTATCACCCCGGCTCAAGTTATGTTTTAATCGACAACTTCTTAACTTAAAACTTCTATGTGAGAATGCTGAGCGTAGGAAAGGAGAAGCGTTTCCCACTTGTACCCTACAAGGTATGCGATAAGTGCAGAGAACTTAGTTGAAAACACTGCATTAACGCTCCCATGGACACCATGTGTTTTTGAAGTCAGTTCGCTGCTTGGACGGACACAGAAGAAACAGCAATCGATACGGCATGAAAAAGACACAAGAGAGGAGGAGGGAAAGGCAGCTGCTTCATTGATTGACCAGGCGGGATTTAAAAGGAACCCCCACACCAAATAACCTAAATAGATATGGAAACAGTCTCAGAAATCAGACATCTCACTTTTACCACAACGTGTGTTTTGTAACATGGAGATTTATATTAGCATGTTTCAACTGTGTACCATCTAGTCTGCGTGCCTCTGACAGGAAACCTGTTGAGTCAACGCAAACCAGATGTCCCGCCAGTGCGGGGGGTGGGGGGCATCTAAGCCTGAGGGATGCAGATGTTCTATTAGAGGGAGGACAATGTGACCTCAAGCCTATTGTTTTGGAGAGAAGGGAAAAGTAGAAGGTAGTCTGCTGGTCTACCTCCAGTCTAGTCTAGTTTCCAAAAACATGAGTTATTTTCTTTTCTCTCAAATTTGGATTCAATTTGGGTTTGTACGGTGACAATGACAATTGAAAGGAGGAACACATGGCAGTTTGGGCTGATTAAATTATGTTCCACTCCAGTCCTGTTAGTGGCAGCAATGCACTGCATGACATAGTGGGTGCTATTAGGCCTGTCACGATAATCAATATATCAATTAATCGTACGATAAATATAAACAAACACCATCATTTGGCCGGCCTGAATACGTATATTGACGTGAGGGGAACAGATTAAAGTGACACCTTATTCGCCTCATTCGCCAAAGGGAACTGGAGTACTGAGCCTTGTGCTACACGATGGATTACTTTCTTCATGCCTGTGGATGTCAGTTTCAGCCCGTTTGTGCACAGCCTTTTTGTGACATGAAAAAGTATGTGACACATAAAGTGAAATAAATAATACAAAACGGTGGAACTAACGTTTCAGAATTATAACACCTCATTGTACGTGGAAAGAATTTTGCTGCATCCAAAACATGTACTTTGACCAAACAAAACGTTAAACCTTAATTAAACATAAACAGCGTTTTCCGTGTATACCGCACATTTACTATGCTGTAAGTGAATACAGGAAGTGTATATGCAAATGATTTTACATCATTAACACACAATGTGAACTTGAGAGTATTTCCAAGTTACTTCCACATTTTTGTCAATATTCAGACCAATGAAAGTGACACTGATTCAAACTCAGAAATAGGGGGTCTCCATGTTACACGTATGTGACACACGTTTTGTATTTTTACTGATTAATTTTTTCTAATCAATACACTTTGAGGAACTACAGTATTGTGCATCATGTTTCCGCGGAAGGTAAAGTGTGTTACTCTTGTGATAACTAACACACTACACTAAAAGAATAGTCTCAAAATAATGATGGCAATAATATTATTTATCAGCAAAAATCTGTACGACAATTATTGTCCAGCAAAATTGGTTATAATGGCAGGTCCAGGTGCTTTATATATCAAGTGCAGTGGTTTCATTGCCGTCGCACGGTGGATGAGTGGGGTGCATGTTGGCTTTACAGTCAGGAGATCTGGGTTCGAATCTGCGTTGGGCATGTCCGTGTGGGGCTTGCGTGCGTGGGTTTTCTCCTGGTACTCCGGTTTCCTCCCATGTTCCAAAAACATGCATGTTCGGAGACTGTCAGCCCTAATCTGTGATCAATTCAATGCCATGGTTTTTGTTATTCATTTTGCTTAAAAGGGTTCAACAAAAAACTAATTTTCTCATAGGAAATAATGTAAATCCAATTCATCTGTTCTAGACACCCACAAATATGAACAAAAAACACATTTTATGGAGAATAAAAACAGCTTTACAAGCAGAAAACAATGTGAAATTATTATAAATAACGACTGAATGGAACTTATTGTTGATGCGAACTTCCTGTACATCAATAAATGACGACTGGACGGAACTTATTGTTGACGCGGACTTCCCATACATTAGAGATTTCATTCAATCGTGTTTCTCACCTTCTTTATCATAGTGCTTCACTGGCATCTTTCTTTGGCCCCATGGTGGGTTATTTAGCAGTTATACAGTTATAAATGCATGCGAGTGAGAACCTGTGAGTCGAGAATGTGTAGGGTGCTTTTGAGGCAGTACTAACGATACAGTGCTTTAGAGGGAAAACGGACTTGTTACAGTCGATGTTGTAGAAAAACCTAGACTGTGTACAAAAACTGAGGCAACATTTAGGTGAAAAACTACAAAAGCTAGGGCTTGCGAAAGCCGGGGATTGACAGTATAGCCAACATCAGTGCTGGCGGAGGTAAAATGGAGTCGAGACAAAACTAGCACAAAGCTCGCCACATGTTAACACAGACAGACGTCTAAAGGTTTCACATACTGTTTCTTACTGGTGGCAGATAGCACACGCAGTGAAGCACTGTGCTCCGAGGTTCGTGAGCTGGTCTGTGCACGGCTGGGCTGTGGGCGTACAGCAGCGTGGACAAATATTTAGTGGGAGATGCCAAAGCCTCTCTCGGACACACATCCAGCTTTGTCTGACGACGCGGGGTGGAATAATATCTCCGTAGCCCAGAGTAACCCCCCCCCAGTGTAACTGATAAGGGCGCTGTCACAAGAAAAAAGACTGAATCCAAACGCACACCTGCACAGGGCTGTTCAACGTGTTTTTTGACTTAACAGCAAACTACTTGAGACCGACTAAACCAGGCCAAGTAGTGTAACTAAGCCAAGTAGTGTGTCCATTTTCCCCCTCAATTGCTTCAAGATGAGATGAATCACTTTGACACAAGTACAGCAACACTCTACATCTATCCCTACCTACTACACTCTGGAAAATACCTCTATCCCTAAATAGGATCGGTTATCAGTATTGACCGAAGTAATCCTCTCAAAAGTCACAAAGCAAACACTGTGGAAGTCCACTTGCACAAACCTTATGCAAAATCACAGCAGCTGTTTAGTGACCTTACGTGCAAGAGTTCTTGTTTGCATGCCATGCAGATATTTATAGTAGCAACGCCTCAGCCCGTCTGAAATTTAAGATTACGTGCATGTACATGAGCAGGCGTATTATGGACTGCAAATGGACCTCGCTGCCTTTTCATTCTGACTCATTCTAACTGCAAGGGTTTTTGAACTCATCCTTTTTACCACTGGCTCTACCTGAATCAATAAGTATTTTATCGAGTCACTTTCATGCTGACTTACAGTACTGGTCATCTTCATTTGGAGAAGCACCTGTAGGTACTCTTGATAAGGACTCAGCTTCTGCTCCTCTTTCTCTTGTTTCACAGGGGGGTTGTCTAGGAAGATGAAGAACTCGCTCCTTCTCCGCAACATGGTGGCGAGGTTACAAGGAAGTCACAAAAATAAGAAAAAGAACCTCGGGATAAGTCAGTCCATCTCAACTACAACTAGACTTGCAGTCGCCTATGTGGGTACAACCAGTAAGAACAGATGTGATTAAATGACGTGGCTATTAATCTGATTACTACACCTCCCTTGTAACTACCCTCATCGTCCAATGGGAGGCTGCTGTTTGTTGGATTAGAATCCCACTGGGCCTTCAAACACACATTAGCCATTGTTCCAGCTGAGCTGTTTTTCTTCTCAAAAAGCTCTTTAATTCTTATATAATACATTGTCTGTAATAAGCATAGTCCCTTTATAAAATTCTTAAATTCTACATTAGTTAAAACACATTAGGGAGAGGGAGAGAACATGCAAACGCTACACAGAAATACCCAAATGGTATTTCAAACTTTCTCATGACCAACATGTTAACCACTAGGACACTGTGCGGAGTCAGAGAGGACTCTACTCATAATATTTCTTCAAAGTTGCCAGATCTGTTAGTGTCTTTATTAATGGTAAATAATGTTTATGCCAGCAACCCATTCAGTGGTTTGTAAAAAAATTTATATTACAGGTTCTCAATAATATTTCAGATTGTGAAAAAGCTGTGAAAAAATTTCCATCTTTTACGAGGGCATGACAGAAAATTGCTAAAAGATATTGGTTGTATCTAAACTGGTGGCCTCTTCTATTGGTAACAAGATTCCACAGGGACAGTTTTATAATGTATCTGCACTGCTCTGCAGTGTGTTTCTGATCAGCCACCACGAATAAGTGGTTCTTCCAAAATGGACTTAGTGCACGTGTTCTTCTATTGAGGAAAACCTATTGCCGTGAGGAGCTCAGGTGACTGAGTTGGACTGGTTGCAGTGTAATTTCCACTGCCGCGGTGGTGATTAGAGGCTAGTTGTAGCAACAACAGAAGAAGCAATGGTGACAGATTAGAGGCTATAACAGTCTGCGACGGGAAGCCTTGAGTCATGGATAAAATTACAAAAGAGCTTCTCCTCCTTGAGTTGTGAGGGCATTGGATAGTTGAGAACAAAACAAGGGATGAGACAGGTGGCACATCAGTGGAGTCATCACTGCATTCATTCTTAAAAGAAGCCAAAGACTACTGTAGTTAAGTACCCCAAAGGCCCCCACAAGACTTTTCTCAATAGAATGTGACGCATCTTTGTCAATGCAATCCTATTTTGTTTCAATACTGCCATTTTACTACCCTCCCCTAGCCCCCATTCTTTATGTTCCTCGCACCGTGGGGAGCGGTGCAGGCCCTTCGTAGCCGTTTTACAGTCAGTCACGGGAGGGTCAAAGAAAGAGGACTTGGGGTGCTACTGCGGTGTCAGTGGTTCATCCACGGGAGGGGAGTTTGGGGTTGGCTGTGAACAATCTGGCCGAAAGCAACAAACTAGCTCATGTTTCCGGCCTGCACTTCTCTTGGATGTCAAAGGAGCAACGACGATATCGTTGGACTCTTAGTGTGTCCGTGGGAAAACAATGCGGATATGAATCCAACAAGGCAGTTTTTAGAGCTGCGAAAGTTTATGGCTACCGGGAGATTAGCCTTGTTATGAATGAGTGTAAAGACTCTGAATAACAATCAAATAAAACATTTAAATCACCTTCTTTGCAATATAAGGGAAGGAAATAGTCATCTTATCAACAAACACTCCGAAATCTCTGCAAGTCAACTTACTTTTAGCTGCTGAACTTTGGGAAGAACTTCAGTCTTATCCATGCTGCCTCAAAAAAGAGTACAAAAGACTGAACACGAAGTTCGTCAAGACTGTCTACAGCATCGGTTCCCAGTTCCCAACTCACTCGAGAGAAGTGAAATTTTTAAGGTGAGTCAAAGTGTAAAGGTGCATTGTTTCACTTGTGCTTTGTCAAGTTCCGCTAGTGAGCTCTAGAGTGTAATTGGACAACACGCTTATCTAATGAATCTTTAAACGACAGCGGCAGTGCTGACTGCCTAAGAGGCTATCCACACAAACATGTTCAGGTCAAAAAAGGCATAGTATTTTATCGTTTTCGCTTCTCGCCAATACGGAAATGTGGTCGTGGGTGCCCTGAAACTATTTTTTGAGAATGTCTTCCAGAGAGGGAACATCTGAAAACACTTGCTCGACATTTCCGTACAAACCGCTGCTTCTTGAAAATGACTAAAATAACCAGAAGTGAACTTTAGACAAAAAGTCAGCAAAATAGCTTATTAATTATTATTTATTAATATTTCAAGTGTCATGACTCTCCACAGACAACATTCTCCTCGTATTTTCTTGTCTTATACTTCCAAAATGACTCACAGAAGTGACTCGCGAAAGTAATTCCACGTTGTCGTAAGTCTAGACGAGCCTTAGAAAGCGGAAGACGACAGACGTACGTGCATGCATTCTTTCTTCTTCTATAGTATGGTGTGTCACATGGTTCCATATGCGGGTCTGTTCACAGCACCACACGTAGGTGTGCCTTGAATATTACATCATTTTCACATTGTTTTTTTAATCCAGCACAGTTTTCAACCCGCATAAAAAAACGTTCCCCTTAGAGACTGCTACCCCCGCAACCCTGAACAGGATAAGTGAAAGACAATTGAAATTAGAAGTATTCCATATTTATTGACCCATTTTTATATTTCTTTACAGATTTTCTACAAACATCTTGTGTATTTTTGACTATTGTGTCAGAGTCAAGACGTTCTATGAATGTGACATCATAGTAGAGCAGGTTTCAAGTCGCTCTGGTTTGGAATTAAGATTTTTGCAGGGCAGAATACAGCTGGAGTCTTGTTGAAACATTCCTTTTGTTACTTAGTCTTTTCTGGTGAATTTACAAGCCCGGGACACTAATGGACAGTCA
Source organism: Oostethus manadensis (assembly GCA_024372805.1). Classification (NCBI taxonomy): domain Eukaryota; kingdom Metazoa; phylum Chordata; class Actinopteri; order Syngnathiformes; family Syngnathidae; genus Oostethus; species Oostethus manadensis. The sequence goes on along the minus strand of QODF01000095.1, from coordinate 2,241,646 downwards.
TGATTTCATGGCAGCAGACATTCCCTTTGTCTGTCTGCGTTTATGAGCACAGTGAATACCATCATCAGTGCTGTGTCGCTGCTCCACAGGCATCCACACTTTTGACGTCTATTAATTGTGGTGTCTGTTGAGATTCTTTTGTCGTCGAGGTCATGGTATACTGTAATCCACAAAATCTGAAATCCAAAGACAACTCGTTTACCTTTTAGTCAAAAGTAGGGGTGTCACAAGATATCCTATTGATGAGATGACGCACAAGATTGGGTTCACTAAAACAAGATTTTAACAATAATAAATAATAATAATAATAAACCACTGTTGTGATGCTATACATGTACAATAATATATCATAATGACGTAATATTTGCTTTAAAAGGTTATCTTTTACTCTGAAGTTGTGGAATTGCAGTTTGTGACATGTATTTTCTCATGGGCAATTCATATTATCAAATGTTTGCAGGATTTCCGGCTGGCTTTTCAACTGGATTAAAGAGCAGAATTCTTTTGCAGTGGCTTTTCATGGACGCACACCGTTTTGCACTGATTGGCTTATATTAAGAGTGACAATCAAAAGTCTCAGTGAGTGTTAACTGTCAGCGTGTATTTTGTTTCCCCAAATGGGTAAACTGGGTCAGCTGGACATGTTTGAGGTGGGCAAGTTCGTTTTGCCACCACTTTCAAATATATTTGGCATACTGATAGGGTCACCTTGTTCCTTATTGTTTCTCACACAGTGGGTGTGGGATTTGGCTTTGCAATCATCTTTGTTCCTCCTAATTTCTACTACCTTGAATTGCTCCTCACAGGGATCCACTATTCCCCTGTCTGCCAATGGATAAATTAAACCCTCTTTCTGCTTGTTGGTGAAGGAACACGCATGGACATGGCAATGTGCAGACAAAATTTGCTAGAATTTACCTTTTGCACATTTGGATCTTAGTGAAGTTTTAAGTAGCGCTACAATATGCAAAAGCAAGAAGGGGGATTGTGACAAAAAGCACTTTGAAAAAATAATCGATTGAAAACAATTAAACTGAAATAGGCTGTTTATCAGCTGATTAAAAAATGCTTAAAAAATGACAAAAAACTCTCCAAACGAGAACAAAAAATGTTCTCAGTGGGACTCAGTAATGAGTAGCTCCATCGTTCTTGTTAATCACCTCCAGGAAGCTAGTGTGAACATTGCTCCAAGTGGTGAAGATGGCTTCACGACTCTCTGGAACTGATGACCATTTTTATAAACTTCCCTTGCCATCCATCCCCAAATGTTCTCTATGGGATTTAAATCGTAATATTGTCCAAAAGAGTGATGTTATTCTCCCTGAAGAAGTCCTTCGTGAAGCAAGCATTGTGAACTGTAGCGTTGTCCTGTTGACAAAACCCAGCTGGTACCACACAGACGAGGGCCCTCAGTCATGAAGCCTGCTGCCAAAAACATCTGCACGTAACCAGATGTGTGGCATGTAGGCCGTTTTTGGCATTTCCATTGAAAGGCCCAAACCGATCAACAATTTCATTGCAAATATAAAACACTACGAGTCAAAACAACATCTGCAAACTCCATTCTCTCACACAATTTAGGTAAGGATCTGACTTAGACTAAACTCAACTTACATTGCAGTCTCTGAACCAAACTCAAACATAACCCAAAGACCACCTGTAGCAAGCCTGGTCAACAGATACTTTCTGTGTTGACAATGGGCAAGAAAACACACTGAAAATGCCCAAAAATCTTTCCAATTCTTGGTGAAACTCTTGACATGACCGCAAGAGCTGTGTGCATTGCTTCACTGAGGGGGAGCTTATGGGAAGTTGAGAAACGCAGCTCAGCAAGTGACATCGCTTCCTGGAAGATCAGTTTCCTGTTCACTTTGGGTGTTCAAGCACGATGTGGTGGCTCATTCATTATCTGTCACGTTGCAATCCTGTCTCAAGATGCACTCTCAAGATGCACTTTTTTTCCTGCCGTAGTAGTTTGTGCTGTTTGTCAGCAATTTTAATTAAAATCATCCTTTGAACGCTTACATTGTGTGTAAATAGTGTTTGTAATCTCAGAACAGTATCAATATTTTGACATATGGGAGTATGAACAGCAATGTTTGCATACCCAATAATTAAAATGCACTTGCTGACTCCACCACAACATCCGGCCCACGCTCTCCAGGAAGCCACGGTTGCCATCACTACAATGGCGTTCTGTTTTGCTGCATGAGTTTGTTTAGGAAGACAAGATAATAAATACTGTCTCCAGTGACAGCCACCTGTGGAGTATTGATGTGCCCTATTTGGCACCCTGTTGCAACTACTAGAATCACTTTGACAAGTGTGTGGATAAGACTCAAGACATCTGGCCGCAATACTGTATGGTCTTCAAAAGCCTTGTCTTGGTTTTTCAAGAAATGTTTTCCAGATTTCGGGTGCATGGGAAGCCTGTAAAAGTAGCCTAAAGGTTCGGCAGCAGAAGTCACTCGGTCGAGCACTGCAGTGGTAAAGAATAAATAAATACACTGACATCACAGGCAAGACACAAAAAATGTGTAGTACAAACGTCTCCGTGAACTTTGCACCAGGTAAATTACTGGCGAATGAACAAGTCTATCCTTACCTTTTTTTCTCCTCTTTTGCAAGAAAAATACATCTAACTTAACTATCTCGGGACCACATTTTGCCTGCTTAGGAGAGAACCAAAGACTTGTCTAAGGCTTCGTTTAAACTAAACCGCTTTGAAGTGAAAACTTTAGCAAAATTGTTCTTTTGGCCTACAAATATTATATTTTTATGGTCTTACAGCTGATGTGATGTGCTTCCCTAAGCCAAGTATACGTTTACAGTGGTACCTAAGTTTTCATAATTAATTGTAGGACCCTGTGATTTTTGTGTTAACGGAATGACGAAATTGGCCCAAAAATTTAATCTACTGTTAAACGCAGAATCTCACGGAAAAGTGACTTTGTGTAAATGAAATGCTGCCACCGTGAGAAGGAACGTTTGTATGGGGAAGTATTTCCCCGGCAGACCGCTCAATCATGGCGGAATTTCAGCACAAACACTAACCCACCCCTTAACCGCAACCTGAAATACTGGCAAAAATTGGCAAAAACCATGCACAACTTTAGCAGAACGTAGTAGTGCAGCTGTGTGTGTGCGACTAACTAACTAGTCGACTAATTGCTTTTGGAGATCCCTAAAGAATCTGTGTATCTCTGTCTATGCCGATCCGAGTGTGTTTACACTGTGCTGTGTTTTACCACTTACCACTGATGCCTGCTGACAACGTGCAAGTTATCTGTGAAATAAGGACGAGAGGCATGCTTACTGTCAACAGGCATTCTCAACACACACAACACACATACAGCCGTAGGTCGCCACATACTGTCTATGTAAACAAAATAAGGGTGTCATAAAAATATCTTACATTAATAACGCAATCGGAATTGCCTCAGTGACCACATCTTAACCGCAAGCACGGGCATTTGAGGATATTGTAGCAATGTGTGCACATGTTAATCCGCCCCTGGAATATAAACATAAATGTAAGAATTTTTGCATTTTATTTTACTGACACAAAAGTACACAGTCTGTCCTGGTAAAATATGTGTAAAAGTAAATAAAAAAATATATGTCATCCATTACATACATCCATTAGTCAACCAACACAGTCCCCCAACATCCAGATGGATGGTCGGGGAGTGTGTTGGTTGACACGCCTCTACAACATTGCATGGAAGTCGGGAACAGTACCTCTGGACTGGCAGACCGGGGTGGTGGTCCCCATTTTTAAAAAGGGTGACCGGAGGGTGTGTTCCAAATATAAGGGGATCACACTCCTCAGCCTCCCTGCGAAAGTCTACTCCAGGGTGCTGGAGAGAAGGGTACGACCGTTAGTCGAACCTCGGTTAGAGGAGCTGCAATTTGGTTTTCGTCCCAGTCGCGGAACACTGGACCAGCTCTACACCCTTGCAAGGGTACTGGAGGGTATGTGGGAGTTTGCCCAACCGGTCTACATGTTCTTTGTGGANGACCTGGAAAAGGCATTCGACCGTGTCCCTCGTGGTGTCCTGTGGGGGGTGCTCCGGGAGTACGGGATTGATGGTCCGCTTCTACGTGCCATTCGGTCCTTGTACAATCGAAGCAGGAGCCTGGTTCGCATTGCCAGCAGTAAGTCGAGCTTGTTTCCGGTGAACGTTGGCCTCCGCCAAGGCTGCCCTTTGTCACCGATTCTGTTCATAATCTTCATGGACAGAATTTCTAGGCGCAGTCAAGGTGTTGAGGGAGTCCAGCTTGGTGACCTTAGGATCTCGTCTCTGCTATTTGCAGACGATGTGGTCCTTATGGCCTCATCAGGCTGTGACCTTCAGCGTTTACTGGAGCGGTTTGCAGCTGAGTGTGAAGCTTCTGGGATGAGACTCAGCACCTCCAAATCCGAGGCCATGGTTCTCAGTCGGAAACGGGTGGACTGTACCCTCCGGGTTGGGAGTGAGGTCTTGCCTCAGGTGGAGGAGTTCAAGTATCTCGGGTTCTTGTTCACGAGTGAGGGAAGGTTGGAGCGTGAGATCGACAGACGGATCGGTGCAGCATCTGCAGTAATGCGGTCGCTGTACCGGACCGTCGTGGTGAAGAGAGAGCTGAGCCGGAAGGCAAAGCTCTCTGTTTACCGATCGATCTACGTTCCCACCCTCACCTATGGTCATGAGTTATGGGTCATGACCGAAAGAATGAGATCGCGGATACAAGCGGCGGAAATGAGTTTCCTTCGTAGGGTGGCTGGACTCACCCTAAGAGATAGGGTGAGGAGCTCGGCCATCCGGGAGGAGCTCAGAGTAGAGCCGCTGCTCCTTCACATCGAGAGGAGCCAGTTGAGGTGGCTCGGGCATCTAGTCCGGATGCCTCCCGGGCGCCTCCCTGGTGAGGTGTTTCGGGTAAGCCCACCCGGGAGAAGGCCCCGGGGAAGACCTAGGACACGCTAGAGGGACTATGTCTCACAGCTGGCCTGGGAACACCTTGGCCTTGGTGTCCTCCCGGTGGAGCTGGAAGAGGTCGCCGGAGACCGGGCCCTACTGAAACTGCTGCCCCCGCGACCCGGACCCGGATAAGCGAAAGAAAATGGAATGGAATGGAATGGAATGGAATGTCATCCATTATTTTCTATGCCGCTTATCCTCAATAGTGTCGCGGATATGCTGGAGCCTATCCCAGCTGACATCGGGCGAAAGGCAGGGTACGCCAAACATTTTTTTTAAAAGAAATTGGAAAAAAAATAACAAATACTTCATAGGGCTCTAATTTGGTTTCAAAAGGTAAAAACACACAAAAAACATGCAATTTTCTCCATAAGAAAGCCAATGAATCTCTTTCAGACACCCATAAATATCAACAAAAAATACATTTCATAGAGATTAATTCTAACAATGTAAGATATTCAGGAGTCTTTATCACCTATCAAGGACATACAGATAATTATGTTTTTCCCTGAACGGTGCAATTAAGTTAACAGTATAAATAGGACATATGAAAATGTAGAAGAGGGTGATTATACAGGGAATTTTAAGTAAAAATATAAAAACTATAAAGAGGGCATGTGTATGGTATGTACAATTGGCAAAGAATAATGATGAAAAATAATTATAATGATGAATGGATGGAACTTATTTGTTGATGCCGACATTCTGGCGAGTGTTTCTCACCTTTTTTTCAACGAGTAAGGTGCTTTGTTTGGGCAAGTGATTTTGCAGAACAAAACATTAAAGGGCAAACAGACTAGTTTGTTACTTGCGATACTGTGCAAAAACCAAAACAGTGCATGACAAACAACATTTTGCCTTAAACCAATGATGACTGTACTACAGTTGGGTTGCATTACTTAAAAACAATAAAAGGTAAGATTTCTGGTGTGGATAAGGGCAGTGCGATCGCCAACTACTGACAAGGCATGCACATCACAGTCACTGTAACAAAACTATGGGCCTTTTCTGTTTAAAAGATTATTTTTTTCCATGTAAACATACCCTAAATGTTGTTTAGCTTCAATCAAGCATCTGTGATTTATGTATTTTCATATAAACCCCCAAGTAAAGACATTTTTATGACACCCAAAGTGAAAACCTGTTTTGCTTTAACACAAGGGGGAGAAGAGGGTATACGATATTCGGGGCTCGACAAAAAGGAGCAGGGCCTTCCCTGCTGCTTCAGATGACAGCTCCTTGTACTGACTTGCGTGCATATGACACACAATGAACCCTGCCAGCAACAGACAGCAGAACAAGTAGATTTCCACTGTAACTTTTTCCACAACACTCTTCTCTGCAAAAACAGGAATTCCGCATCTCACAGCCTTTTATTATTGTATCATTAAAATAGCGTTGACACATACACGGTCCTGTAATATTCTTTGGTACTGTGAGGCACTGTTAAGCACGTTGACCTGAATGTCTGACTCAAGATGACTACTAAATGACGTTTGAGTGCAATTACCACCTGGAGTAGAAATGTAAGTGGCTTCAAGTGTGACTTAACAACACTGGAATTTATCCTAGTCTTTCTCTGCTTTGTATGCCTTTTATGTGCTGGAAGCCCTGATATGTCATTGGGAATAAGTACTTTGTATGCATGGTAAAACTCCTCATTCAGGCTAGTGGATAGTCTTGTGAATAAAGTAGAGATACAAGTTGCCTCCTCTATAAAAGCAAATAACCAGCAGGGTCTCTAATTAGCGTTGAGTACAGAAAATTAACATTAACAGCTGTGGCAATAGGCAACCTCCAGATGTAGTTGTTTTGTTTTTAACATCACAAGATAGCTATAGCTGTTTAAAGCTTTAAAGTTAAGTTTCTGCACAATACTTTTGCCATACTGCTGTTTGCACTTAATTTGGGGGTGCACGATTGGACTGCTAATTATCAGCCCGATCAGGAAATTATGATGTCATACACATTAATCCGATAACAGTGAAAATTCAATAACCGACACTTAAAAAAAAAAAAAAAACACGCTCCAATGAGGCAAGATCACCCACACTGTGCGGATGGGCAAATCAAGCGCTCCTTTTTTCTCTTGCCTGTGACATTAACAGCATGTCGTTAATCTCCCCTGACCTCACTAGTAAACAAATAGTCACTTTCCGACAAAGTCAGTTGTACCAAATGCTCCACAATGAGGGGAAAAAATCTAATTGAGCACAAAATATACTCTCTCAGCCACCTGAAACACCAGCACCATCACACTGGCTGTTTCGGAGTGTGCGCCCGAATACAGAGCACCGTGCTGGGCCACACCAGGTGGCTCCTTCCACTCTTTGCTCTGGTTCTCCTGGTTCAGGTATAGTCGGTCAAATCTTAATTTGTTCCAGTACTTGTAATGGGGGTACGTGAATAAAAATTGACAACATTTAGCGCCTAAGACTCTCAATTAAGAGTGCGCCTGAATGCCTTACGGCGCAAGGAGAATGAGCAGAAAGCAGAATGGAGACAATGTTTTTCATTGCTGTGTGTGCATCACATGAACAAATAAGTGCGTTTGGTGATTATTTTGTACATTAAGAGTGTTTCATCTTGAAGATTTATTATATATTGGTGTTCCAGTCCCTGCACAGTGCAGCGGTAAAACCCTGTGACCGTGAGTGCGGATTCCCTCTAAAACAGGGGTCTCAAACTCGTACCATCCGGCTGGAAAGAAAACCTGCAGGGTCTCGGCCCTCCGTGGCACGAGTTTGAGACCCCTCTCTAAAATGAGGCTTTGTCGTTGGTTCTATGTATTTTTCATACTTCGGATACTGCTTTATCATGATTTTTAAACTTTCCCCTTCAATTTGATAATAAACTAATATGAAGATTGAAACCATAGCCATCGTTTGTGGACAAAAAAAGTATTCACCGGAAGAATGCCAACATAAGACTGGGATAAAAGATATGTAGGATGATTACTTATTTATCAGTGCTCATTTTGATATGTTTTGTCAAAATATAACCATGCAAAATGCAAATTTTGACCCGGGATTACTGTAAAATTAAAAATCAACAATGTTCAGTATTTATAAAAGATAAGGAGGACGATTACTTATCTATTTATCAGTGCTCAGTGTTTGAATCTCCGCGAGGGCATCTGGGTGGAGTTTACACGCATGCGTTTTTTACGGGTAATCCGGCTTCCTCCCACATTCAAAAACCAAAAACATGGCGACTCTAAATTGCCCATGCGTATTAATGACAGTGTGAATAGTTGTTTGTCTATAAGTGCCCTGCGATTGGCTGGCGACCAGTCCAGGGTCTGTACCCCGCGTCTTGCCCGAAGTCAGCCGGGCTCGGAATATCTCCACAATCCTAATGAAGATATGCGTCATGAAAAATGGATGGATGGATGGATGGATACTGCTCATGTGAAATGTTATCAAAATGTGACCTTGACTGGCTTCAGCTGTCTGAAGGAGTACACGACTGTAAAAAGTTAGAAAACCACTGATCTAGAGCAGGGGTGGGCAAACGTTTTGACTCATGGGACAGAAACATTTTGTTAAAAAAATTTGGCAGAGGGGCCGTCTCTAGATAGGTGGTCACCCAAACGGAACGACATCTTTGCTCACAGTGCAACAAAACAAAAACAACACATCCACAACAAATTGACGCATCACATAAATTAACTACCATGTGGGTGATAAATAACAACTAAGTGCTAAACATAACATGTAACTCCATTCCATTCCATTTTCTTCCGCTTATCCAGGTACAGGTTGCAAGGGCAGCAGTCTCAGAAGGAAAGTCCAGACTTCCCAGTCTCCGGCAACCTCTTCCAGCTCCACCGGGAGGACACCAAGGCGTTCCCAGGCCAGCTGTGAGACATAGTCCCTCCAGCATGTCCTAGGTCTTCCCCGCGGCCTTCTCCCGGCTGGGCACGCCCAAAACACCTCGCCATGGAGGCGCCCGGGAGGCATCCGGACTAGATGCCCGAGCCACCTCAACTGGCTCCTCTCGATGTGAAGGAGCAGCGGCTCTACTCTGAGCTCCTCCCGGATGGCCGAGCTCCTCACCCTATCTCTTAGGGTGAGTCCAGCCACCCTACGAAGGAAACTCATTTCCGCCGCTTGTATCCGCGATATCGTTCTTTCAGTCGTGACCCATAACTCATGACCATAGGTGAGGGTGGGAACGTAGATCGATCTGTAAACAGAGAGCTGTGCCTTCCGGCTCAGCTCTCTCTTCACCACGATGGTTCGGTACAGTGACCGCATTACTGCACTGATTCGTCTGTCGACCTTGCGCTCCAACCTTCCCTCACTCGTGAACAAGACCCCAAGATACTTGAACTCCTCCACCTGAGGAAAGACCTCACTCCCAACCCGGAGGGTACAGTCCACCCGTTTCCGACTGAGAACCATGGCCTCGGAATTGGAGGTGCTGAGTCTCATCCCAGAAGCTTCACACTCAGCTGCAAACCGCTCCAGTAAACGCTAAAGGTCACAGCCTGATGTGGCCATAAGGACCACATCGTCTGCAAACAGCAGAGACGAGATCCTAAGGTCACCAAGCTGGACTCCCTCAACACCTTGACTGTACCTAGAAATTCTGTCCATGAAGATTATGAACAGAATCGGTGACAAAGGGCAGCCTTGGCGGAGGCCAATGTTCACCGGAAACAAGCTTGACTTAATGCTGGCAATGCGAACCAGGATCCGGCTTCGATTGTACAGGGACCGAATGGCACGTAGTAGCGGACCACCAATCCCGTACTCCCGGAGCACCCCCCTCAGGACATCACGAGGGACACGGGCCGAATGCCTTTTCCAAGTAGGCAAACTCCATACCCTCTTGACAGTAGCCTTAACCCCCGGTGTCCACCATCGGGTTTGGGTCTTGCAGCCACGACTGGCACCGACCACCTTGCGGCCGCAACTACGTCTGGCTGCCTCAGGAATGGAGGCACGGAATAAAGCCCATTCTGACTCAATATCCCGGTCCGCTTTCAAGATGCAGGCGAAGCTCTGCCGGAGATGAGAGTTGAAGACTCAACGCATGGGAGACTCTGCCAGACGTTCCAAGCACACCCTCACTACGCGTCTTTCCCCACCATCTAATCCAACTCATCACCTCGCCGCCTATCCCCTTCAGCAACTCCAGAGTAGAACAAGATCCAGCCCCTCTCAAGGAAATTGGTTCCAGGGCCCAAACTTTGGGTTGAGGTAAGTCCGACTATATCTAGTCGGAATGTCTCCGCCTCTTCCACAAGCTCGAGCTCCTTCCCCACCAGAGCGTGACATTCCATGTCCCAAGAACCAGATTCCAGAACAAAATTGCATGGCACCAGACCCTTATGTTTGCCCCTGCAGGTGGTGGGTCTGCTGAGGGGGAGCTCACAGGTGAAGGCCTGGCCACCAGGCGCTCGCTTCCAAGCCCCTACCCCAGGCTTGGCTCCAGGGTGAAGACCCGGTGTCCCACGTCCGGGCGAGGCGAGGTGCGGTCACTCCTCTTAGTTTTAGTCATAAGGGTCTTCTGAATCCCTCTTAGTCTGGCCCGTCATCTAGAACCTGTTTGCCTTGGGAGAACCTACCAGGGGCATATAGCCCCTGACAACATAGCTCCTCGGGCATTCAAACCCCTCCACCACGATAAGGTGGTGATTAACAGAGGAGAACGCGTGACTCAAAACATGTAATTTTCAAACGCCAGCAAGGCATGCTGGGCAGTGACCAATAACACTAGATATGAAGAGTATGTTAACTTCTCCTTATTTACTTCTCGGACAACCTCCTGAACATATTTTGCAATCAAGCAAAAATGCGACAAATGCAAAAGAGTACCACAAGCTACCCTGCATGCCTTGCGGCAGGAAAATATGGGTGGTTTTTTGGTGTGGGTATTGTGCGCAGATATTTGTTTGTGTGCCCAGGCGGTGCAGTAGGTATAGGTCCTGCAGTAGGTCACGTGTGCTGACGTGTTGTGTTGTTTGGATCGCCTATTTGTACAAGTTACAGATTTAATCTGACCGAACTGACGGATCCACAATGCCACAACAGCACTGCCAGTCATGCTACAGTTTCGAAGTTAAAGGTTTTAAAATATATATATATATTTTGAATTTCCATGGCGAGCCATTTGGAAGTCGCTCGGTGGGCCCCATCACCGTTTGCTCACTACTGAGTGAACGCTTGTTTGTTTTTTTTGTGTCCCCTGGTTGACAGGGTGACCCAGACGAGGGTGCAACCCGCCTCTCACAACCAAAGCCAGCTGGGATAGGCTCCAGCTGCGCCAAAACTGTGTGGCCGGACGCAAGAAGATCTACTTTTGCATACATACATACATGCACCACCACAATAGCTGCTTTAGCACGCCCCTGTGGTGAAGCATATTTACATAGCTGGTAATAATCAGTGTATAAACCACTCGATTGTGTGTAACAACATCATCTTGGCTGCACTTCCTCCACAAACCCGAGCAGGCGGCTGCAGTGTCCTCCACCTGTTTTGCTACACACTGCAAACAAGCCAACACCGGAACGCTCCTGCAAGGTGACACAATTGTTGTTGTTGTTGTTGTTGTATTTTGAGGGGGTGTGTGCCTCCAGCCGATTGTCCTCCTGGAAAACCTCGTTTTGATGTTGGGGGATGACAGCGGCGAGCGACGGTTGCACCAAGATGATGACATCAATCATAAAAGACCATAACGGAGAGGATGAAAGCGTTAGCTTGCGAAGCTACAAATTAGCTTAAGTGCGCTTCCGGCTAGCGCGCGCGCGCCGTTCCTTTTCTTCTACCAGCAGCACATAACAACATAACGATGACTATCATTAGTATATTACCACATATCACCACTATTAGTCTTACGCCGAGACGCTCACCCATAGCTCTGAGCCCCAGCTCATGGTTTCGGGACGATGTCCTCGGAATAATCCACGACTCGCTGCTTTTTTCTTGTCGTGTCGGTGCTCGTCAGCCAAAAACTAGAAGAATAAAAAGCGAGCCGAGTCGTCCGTGAGGCTCTCGTGTCAGCGTCTCATCTTGCCTGCTTCAAGATGGCCAAGATGTTGCAGAGGAAGAATCCTCACACAGGACAGCCTCCCTCTCAATGCGGCGTCTGTGCGCGCCCCCGCCCTCACTCAATGACAGCTGCTCGGTGCTGCGCGCGTTCACGATGCAGGGGTAAGGGTGGGTGGTGGGGGTGGGCTTTTGGCAGGCCTCAGCAAATAATGCAGATGTTTATGTGGGTTTGAATTAGTGGCGGGCGGGTCGATCCACATATCGACAGTGGCGATACCGAGGACAGTATCCACGGTGGCCGACAGGCTCTGATTTTTGTTCCAAACCCAAAAAAATCCCCACATGAAAGAAATGAAACGGGGAATTCACCTAAATAACATGCTGCAATTCCAAAAGGATCAAATGCAATAGACAAAACACAAAGGCAGAGGGAAATGTTGGGCACAAAACGTGAAAGTATTTGTGTTTGCCTAAAATCCTTGTGTTTGATTCTCACCAACAAATTGAAGGCAAAAATGACAATGTCGAAAATCTTAAAAAGAATTGGTGTCAGTAATTCTGTCTTGTAGACCAGCACACGTGGATAGGCTAAGAAGTTATGTATATTTCAAGAGCAAAAACAAAAATCATCTTTGCTTTTCCACCCTCATTTTTACTGTCGTTTTAATTTTTTGCCAAATATTGCAGCTTTCTTTTTAAATTATCTTTACTTTTTTGTAATATTTTTACTTTATTCCCATAATATGGCTTTTTTAAAAATAACATTTTTATATTTCCACTCTATGCTACTAAAATGAGATTATTGTTCTGTTATAATGGTATTAAGGTGTATTTTTGTATAATTGTGACTTTTTGTCATTAGCATACGACTTTTCTGCCCTAATATTTTGACTTTATCCTGATAAAAATTCTTTTTTCCCCAATTTCTTCTGCTGTTAAGTTGTTGTTTTTAACAGTCTTCTTGTTTAAATTATATTTTCAGGATTGGTTGAAAGTGGCCTCCTGGCCGCACCCTATGGTACAGTATTTACTTGGTATCGGATCGATACCAAAATTTGCAGTATCAGCTCCCCCGAGTTTGAATTGAGGAATGAAAGCAGCCGGAAGTTGGGGGTGTAAGCGGGGAAGCTCCTAAATCTCACAGGCGCCCTAAGGCAGATGTTTCATTGAATACACACACCCCATAAAACAACAGCCTGCCCTATACTTTCTTTTAATGGGCTCAATCACACCGTAAACACCATATTATTGCTCTGTTATTACATCTCACTGCGTACTTGACTAATTGAGTTACTCAGATTATGTAGTAACACAGCACAGTGCCCGAGTGTCTGTGTTGGGCCTTTCTGCAGAAAATGTGTTACTGAAGAATGACAGTTAAGGGTTAACAAATCGTGCACTATATCTTAACTGATTACTAAATTATCTTTAATGTCCACCAAAACACTCACATTAGATTCAGAAAACAAAAATGCGTTTCAGGTTCATCGCCTGCTTTTTTAGGCCTGAGATTGACAGGCAACTGGTCCAGTCAGCCGGGATAGGCTCCGGCATTGCTGTTAAGTCTGCTGCACTAGAAGTCTGGGGTTATAATCACCAAAAAATGGAACGCAGAGGTAAACGGCCCACGTTCACTGCAGCATTGCTAATGCAACACTACCCTCTAGTGGTGACAAATGAAGAGACACCACTTGGGACGTTGTTGGGGCTTGCTGTGCGTATAACAGCAGTCATAAAATACTTAGAAGACATTAAGCATAGTGTGGAAGTAGTTTAACGTATAATACAAAAATGAATGCACTTGTGTCTCTTTTGAGCCACATTGCGGGGATTTTTGGTTTTACTTAATGAGAAACCAAATCAAAGCAAAACATGGCGGCTTATGATGACAAAGCAGTGTGGGTGTTTTTAGTATAAAAAAAGTGGCTTGGATGTCTTACAGGGAAGGAGGAAGTCTACTAGAGATATCATTGGTAATAAATCTGTGTGGTGTGATAAACAACATCCAATGGCAGCAAAGGATCGATGCTGTATTGTACCTTTGATCATCTGTTCAGTTTTCAACATTTCAGGGGGGTATTCACCGGGGACCGGTCCAGGGTGTCACGAAACAGGAGATGATGCACAAGATTGGGTCTATGAGACGAGATTTCTATTACTGAAAAGTGCAATTGAAAAAAGAAACAATTGTGATTTACCTAAATGTAATTTCTACTATTGTTACTTTGGCTTTGCTCCTCACAAGACTACATTCTTCTGCACTCTTTGTGTATGCCAGCGACCCCGCCTCCACCCACACACAGTAGACAAAGCTACTGTATGATTGATAAATATGACAGAATCTGTTGATCTACAGAAAAAAAGGCCAAAGTGCTGAAACCAATGCACAGAGTGAACTCTCTTCCTGCCTGTTTGCACGTACACATGTCGATATATTGAGGCCAGCAAAATCACTCAGTTCATTGTAATTTATTTTGTGATAAATTAATTTATGATTGTCACAGGCCTACGTGCCCACGTGACAGTTTTATTCGGAACGAGAAATCTTGCAAGCTCTTGTGACGCGGGATCTTGTGGCACCTCCAGTCCCAATGATATGATGTGGAAGATGGGAACCTACCATAGGTTCTGGTGCAACGTGCGCACAACTAATGAAAGAACCCCAATAAAGCCAGACCAACAGGTCCTGGCCTGGTCAAGACTAAAGTAGTCAACTCCAGCTTCCTTAAGACCCTGAACATATCTCCCAAACGAGCATGCGGGTCTCATAATCCAGGCTTTTCGCTGAACAGGATTGACGATCGACATGTTCATGATAATCTTCCAAATCATGTCAAGTAGATCCGTTCAACGGTGCCAACAGCCACCCCCAGATTATGGCCAAGGATTGGATTAGCACAGCTAATCCAATTATGTGCACACTAGTCTCATTTCAGGGGAAGGAGAAGTGAATCTGGACGCGCCACCAGGCAAAACAAACCTGTGCTGTTAGTTTATGGTAGTTTATGTCATATTTTATGTAAATACATCTGATCAGGCAGACTGTTATGGCACAGCTGGTGACGTCACCGGCGGGGGTCCAACACCCGGAAATAGAAAAAAGAGCGGATGAAGCCTGATTGGACGGGATGTCGTTGATCAGGACATGAGTAACGTTACATGGTAGCACTGAGGCGCCGTCGACGCGTCACAAGTGGAGGGACGGAAAGAAAGGCAAGACACAAAAAGACCGTCACCGTGTTATGTTCGACCGGGTCACGGTGCCACCTTTGCCCGCGGAGACGTAGCCGAGCAGCACCCTCGCCCCTTCCCCGCTATGGACGCGCTCCTCTGGATGCCCCCGCTGCTGCTGGTGCCGCTCCTGTTGTGCACCAGCAGCACCTTCGTCTTCTATTTCAAAAAGTGCTTTTACGTGGCTTGGATGATGGTCCTGGCCCTGGTCGCCATCCCGCTGTGCATACTGAAGAGCGGGGGCAGGGACGTGGAGAACATGAGGTGAGTTTTGACAGCTAGCATGCTAATCTAGCAGGCTATCGCTTGCTGCCGTGATAAACAGTCGTCCCGTTAGCTAGCTAGCTAGCTAACTAGTTAGCGTCATTGCCATCATGTTTGCTACGGTATGATATTCGGAGACTACAAAGCACAGCTTTACGCCAACAAGCATTTCTTTTGCTTTGTCAGCTATAACGGCTTCAAATCGCCCCACGCTAGCGTTAGCCTGCCATCATAAATAATAATATTAATAATAAGCGGCCAACGGCGTAATTTACATAAATCAACACAGCGAAGGTTCCGGAGTCATCTCCAGCGTGCGCCATTGTCAGGAAGACTGTTATTCGTCCGATGTGAGTAGAACACAAGTCAGTTCGTGGTGGACGTCAAGGCTGTCATTGTTGTGCCTGCACCTGAAAAGACCCCTTTTTTGGAGGAGGGTGCTGCTAATGAAAGGAAGGTCTCTGCAAGTACAACCCCGAAGTCAGGATTGTTTGTGTTGTCTTCCTGTGCACACGAATTCATACGCAGGCCTGCCACGATAACAAATGCGATAATTAGCCTCCGAATTATTATTGTTGTTATTATTGACAACATTTTTGGAGACCATTTTTTTCATTAATTCAATGGCATAATGATGCAGGTACATCAACTCAAAAGCACTTAAACTTGACTGTTTAAAAATGATTTAACATTGATTTAAAAATGGACGTCAGGCACTTTTAAGTAAATTTGCAGATGCAATTGTAATAGCTTTATTAAAGTAAGCTTTTTTCAATTACACTTTTTTATTACCACTAATTTCTTTACACAGAAAAGGTGTTATAATCTGACAGGGTGTGGTAACTTTAAAAATCCAGCAGTGAGAATTACCAGGAAAAGTAGTACAAAAGGCCTACATTTTGTACTGTTTGACACAAACCTAAATTGAATTTGACGCCTCTTCTAATGTGAAACAAATTCATGGCAAATAATTGAAATTAAAAACTATCTACTGCTAGCGTACGAGCTACATGTAGGAGACCCCTGTGATAGCATCACTGTCTTAGGCTGCACACTATCCGTGTGTCTGTTGCCCAACTTCGACACACACCTATCCATCCATCCGTTTTCTTCCGCTTATTCGAGGTTGGGTCACAGGGGTAGCAGCCTAAGCAGGGAAGCCAAGACTTCCCTCTCCCCGGCTACTTCGTCCAACCCCTCCCGGCGAATCCCGAGGCGTTCTCCAGGCTAGCTGACAGACATAGTCTCTCCAATGTGTCCTGGGTCTTCGCCGAGGCCTCCTACCATTTGGACATGCCCTGGACACCTCCCCAGGGAGGTGTCCAGGAGGCATCCTGACCAGATGGCCAAGCCACCTCATCTGGCTCCTCTCAGTGTGGAGGAGTAGCGGTTCTACTCCGAGTCTCTCCCGGATGCTTCTCACCCTATCAGCCACATTTCGGCTGCTTGTACCCGCCATCTTTTCCTTTTGGTCACTACACAAAGCTGATGACCATAGGTGAGGGTAGGAACGTAGATCGACCGGTAAATTGAGAGCTTTGCCATTGGGCTCAGCGCCCTCTTCACCACAACGGACTGATGTGGAGTGTGCGTCACTGCAGATAGCGCACCAATCCGCCTGCCCATTTCACGTTTCATCCTTCCCTCACTCGTGAACAAAACCCTGAGGTACTTAAAACTCCACCAGGGGCAGGATCTCATCCCCGACCCGGAGATGGCACCCTTTTCCGTGCGAGAACCACGGACTCGGGCTTTGGAGGTGCTGATTCTCACCCCAGGCCGCTTCACACTCGGCTGCGAAGGTGAAGGTTGTGGTTCGATGAAGCCAACAGCACCACATTATCTTCAAAAAGCAGGCACCCAATCCTGCCACCACCAAAGCGGAACCCCTCGATACCCATGCTGCGCCTACAAATTCTGTCCATAAAAGTAATGAACAGAAAACTTTTGTTTGGCAGACGAGCCATAAGTATTATAATGATAACAAGATTGTTCAGTGACACCTTTAAATAAACTTTTGTTACAAATACGAATTTTTGGAATTTAATATGCCTTAAAAGTAATGCAACCAAAGTATTGATGAATTTACAAAATAGTTTTCAGACTAAGTGTGCTCAGTATGTGTGTAAATTATAATCTATACTGCATTTCGTTGCATTGTACTTGTACATGTGTAATGACAATAAAGTTGAATCTAATCTAACATGTATATCACACATATGTCCATTTATACAATATAATATGTTTCTGCACACATTGCTACAATCCTCTGCTTGTGATTAAGGAAGATGTAGTGACTGAAGCTTTCCCAATTGCATATATAAGATATTTTTATGACAGGCTTATTTTGCTTTACACAGTTATACGACATTGGGCAAACGCCGCTCTTTATTTTATAGGGGGAAGTGTGTTCTCTTGTGTTGAGAATGTCAATTGACGAGCTGCGTGGAAGAATTAACGTGCTTCTCTTCTTTTTTTTTTATTTTTTACTCAGAACCTGCTAAAAACTCTCCTCACATTAAAGCAGTAAAACACAATGCGGTCAAAATATACTCATCCAGCCCAGGTTGCGCGCGCACACACACACACACACACACACACACAGCCGCACCAGCATGCTAAACTAAGCTAAAGCCACTAGCTTCCATTCACACTCCGTCAGAGGAGGTTCCACCAACTTTCGCCAGTGTTTATTGCCATTTCAAAGAATTTGTTATGAGAGTTCACCATATTTAAGATGTCCGCCGGGGAAATGCTTAGACACACACAAACGTTCCTTAATCTCACAGCATTTCATTCACGTTACGTCAGTTTCTGCGAGATTTGATATTTAACTGTACATTTCTAGCTAGCTGCTTGGATTCTTTACGACTATGGCTTCAGTACCTCAACAGGGAATCACAACAATGCAGAACCTCACTCTCACGTAAAAATGCGCTTGAATAAACAGGTCTTGCTGTTGACAAGCCCATATGCATAGAATAGAATATATAAGTTTAAAGATGGTAAGTAGTAGTAGGGGAACAAACAGCTGCTTGAAAGGCAGCAATGCCGGTTAAATACAAAAAGCAAGTCACATGATTGTAGTTGCACACTTTGCCATGCCCAGTCGCAAGTATTTGTTTTACAATGTTGTATACAGCCACGTCAGAAGCTAATTGCTGAGGCAGTATCCATTATCTTCACAACAGATATGTTATTTCTATAACAGGAGATATCTGATGTTACACATATCGATATTGATTGATATAAAAAAATTTAGTTTTACAGCGTTGGCATATCGGATATTGGGGGAAAAAAAGCCAATATCTGGCATCCCTAATGACAATATTACAAAAAGACAATTTAAGAAGATTATTTAAGAAAAATCTTTTTAAAAAACTAATAACCAATAATAATACTTTTTCCACCTTTTTCCATCTCACCAAAGCTGAGATGCAGTATATTTAACTACTTAACATATGTTGCTTTACAAAATATTGAAGTAACCCTTTTATCCTTTCATTTTTCACTGTGGCCCACCCCTGCACTATACCGATGAACAGATGTGTTAGAATGACTTGCAGGCTTCTGATTGGGAAAAACGGGCATGAAGACTGGCAAGTCTGTTTTAATGTGTTGCTTGGGGGTGTGTTGAGAAGCAGCATTGATAATATGATATCTCTCAATGATATCTCTTGATACGGTGTTGTAACAAGTTATGCAGGCGAGCTGCCCCAAACAAACGAATCTATGGGAAACACTGCACACAAGTTCACACCTACGGATGATTTACAGTCTTCTTTTAGCAAAAATGCCGGACTACGCAAATAAACATGCAAGTGCAAACTCCAGACGTGCTCCTGCAGAAATTTAAACCCAGATTTCCAGACCCTTGAGGCAAACTACTAGTCCACTATGCAGCCGTATTACATTGAACAGGAGTCACCAACAGAGTGTCCGCGGGCACCAGGTAGCCCCCCAAAACCACACAAGACACCCGCACGCCTGCTTTTCATTCATGTTTTTAGTTAATAATGTGAGAACACTAGAAAGAAACTAATACAACATGTAAATTGTGGATATCAAATTTATGTTACTGTTCTGACAAAACATGCATATTTGCTTTGTTTGGGTTGAAACAAGCTATGAAAATAAATATCACAAAAATGAGTAGCTCTCGGATATGTTCATTTTGTAAAACTTGCTCTCACCAAAAAAGAAATTGGTGACCCCTGACATAGAACATAACGGAGCAGGTCATCCCGACACCTGCCAGAGTTTGTAACCCTGAGATCGGTGGCATGTGGTGTCAAAAAGCGACTGCATTGCTTTAATTATTCTTATTGCTTTTAATTATTCCAACCAGATGCCAGATGGTCTCTTCCCCCTGCTTAGAGCTAGCTTACTTACTTTGAGTGAGGTGCATACGTTAAAAGACCTCTCTGCTCTCTGCTGTGAAGTATTTGTCCGTCAGGTGAGCTGCTGGCGGTGTCACGTTGCACCAATATGTCAGCGTCCAAGCTTCACCGAGTGACAATGACAATCGGGTCCGACCTTTTGTGGCGTAGATGAATACTGGCCTTCAGTATTCATCTCTGCCACAAAGGCTAGTAGGACAGACCGTGAAGGAAAACTCAACTCTTTTTTTGGAATTTTGCCCATCATCCACAATCCTTATGCGAGACATGAACACACATGATTTTCTCTTTTCTGTCGGTTCTAAAGATATAAAAACTACTAACCCGAGGCAGCTAATTAATGCACATAATAGGACACACATATTTGGCCTATAAAGCTTGCTGTTAAAACACCCCCAAAACCCAAATTTTTGTAACATTTTTTGCTGTATACCTGGGCGCATTGATTTCACATAGCAACATAGAAAAAAACTCTACACCTAGCGATAACTTTTCCAAAATCCAAAACAAAAGCAGCAGCAGTGGCGGCAACTCCACTATCTAGCGTTAGGCCTGTCACAATAACAAATTTTGCTGGACAATAATTGTTCTGCAAATAATTGTGGTATTGAATGTATGCTCGGTGGCTAGTAAGTATCAAAGTTTTTTTGCCGACTTAGCTGATGTTTCCGGTTGTCGACTCAATATGTTTGGTTCAGGGGAGGCCTGGTCAGTGTTTGTGAGGACATGCCGCTGTGAATGAGCGGTCTGTGCAAGCTCCCCGCATCATGAGAGTGCAGTCCTGGCACTGTGATGGGGACTATTGCTGTTGCTACGAAGCTGAATATCCAACTGCCAACGTGAAATTGACAGCAACGGAGACGAATATCCAACGTCAAACATGAAACTAACCTCACCAATGTGCAGAGTGAAGCTTCCTGTTATCCAGCCTGTGTGGTAAAGAGAGAGGAAACAAACACATATGTACACATCTTTTTATCGATCCCATCAAAATGACCGACTTCCTTTTTTTTTTTTTTTTAATCGTTCAATTAATTAATTTATTGATTGTGACTGGCGTACTTTTGGGCCTTCATTTATTTTAGCGTTTGCATGCTAACTTGCAGCTAGCTCTGTGTAGCCACACACTAGTAGCCCTACCTCCATGTACTGTCACAAAGAGGAGCCTGTGTGGTAAAGAGAGACAACTTAGACAAGGAAATCAAACACACATGCATGCACATGTCAATTTATTGAGGCCGGCAAAGTTCAAAGGCCGGCAAATCAACTAATTTTTTTAAATCATTCGATTAATTGATTTATCAATTATTTGTGACAGGCCTGAGTAGCATTACTTGTACAGAATTGTCCACCAATAACAGGCATTGTATTATTTTACAATTATTTAGCTCTCAACAGGAAGAATAATAACATTATAGCAGTCATCATCATAATAACATGGGCTACTGTTGTGACATTTATTGAAACACTCATGAGTCTTATTTATTTATTAAATGGCTTATTGTCTGTGATTATATCTACTACATTGTGTAATAGGTACTAAATTGTGTAATATTTTGTGGAATATGAGTGTAAATGTCACTATAGGGGTGTTATTTCTTGTTAAGAGGGCTCTAATAATGGTAAAAATCGTACTTTAAAAAGCCATAAACAGGGTTTTTATGCTCTAAGTACGAAAATAATTCCTTTGTATTTCAATATTTTTTACTAACAGTTGGCAAAGTAAACCACAAAACAGCGATCATTTATTACTTTTTGAAAAACCGTGATGATTGTGTTTGAGTTTTCTCATAACCCAATTAGCAGTTTAGTCGTTTGTCCTTAAAACTGCAGAGTTATGGCCGTTTTATTCCCCCGCCCAATTGTACAAATGCTGCAACATGAAAACGAGCGATTGCATAACAGCTGACTTTTGAGCGGACTTCACTTATCACTGCGCTGCTCTGATGACAGATAACCCAAAGACCTCTCATGTAAAGGTCGCGCTTATTACGCCTGTGCGGCAGTCAAATATGTCATCATAATGAAAACCAGCTTGCTTTCACGTGACCGCGTTGAATTGTAGTCACAAGTTACACATGCACGATTGTCTTATTAAATTCAAAATAGAAATGGAATTAAAAAGGGTGCCTGAAACTCATCAGTAAGAGTACAAGGACCCCGTCTCACCCTGAGTGGTTAATACGCAATCAGTGGACCATTGTCAGATTACATTAAGTTTATTTAACTATTTGTTTCAAAAGTCCCTTTTTAAAAGTCATTTTTACAAGGCTTGTTGGGATAGGCATGCGAAGAGGATGTGATTCAGTGCTGAGAAGAGGACTCGAGGCACTGTCACAAGGATTTAGGCGGAGGACGAGGAGTGACTGCTCTTTTCTCCGGGAGACGAAAGGTCATTAAAGTCGGCCACGTCAGATAGACGCTAATGAGGGTTTAGGACACAGTCAGCACCAGCATTTGTTTGATATTTGCATGCAATTTTCTGGGCTTTTACCGAGTTATTACTATGTCATAGTCAACACTTTTTAATCAAATGTGCCCCACAGGATCATCCGCTCCCTTGTTCGTCATGTCAAGTATTTCCTTGGCCTTCGATTTGAAGTCAGCGGCTGGGAGCACCTGCAGACTGAAGGCCCCTACGTCATTATCTCCAACCACCAGAGCTCCCTCGACGTTTTGGGTGCGTTACCTTGCAGGACCTGTGCTGGTTTTTGGCTTTTACTCCCAAACCATCCCCTGCCCCCTTCTGGCCCGCACTCTCACTGGGCTTTGAGCAAATGTATTTGTATATGTTTAACTTTATTTATTGTTTTCTTAGTTACTCATATTTACATACATTTAAAAAATATTTTTTTTAATATTTAAATTTATTCTAGTAAAACTACAACCTCATAGATTACAACTTTTTTGTCCTAATATTTGGACTTTATTCTGTTAAAATTACTGCTGATTTTTTCATTTTTGTTGGGTTTCTTTGGGTGGCTCCTGGGCTGCGCTTTCAATGTGGAATATTGTTTTGTATTTTATTTTTTTATGGGTTTATTTTTATGGGTTTACTGCCAACTTATGCAAGTTGGCAGTTATTAAGATCGATCATTTTCATTATGCAAAGCGTCAAGGCTGACCGCTCTGGCCCAGGTCCACTTTTTTCAAATGAGCCCTGATAGGAGCGCTCACACTAGTCACACTTTGGGTCCAGTTTGTTCTCAAGCACAGCACCAGATTCCCACTGCAAGAGTGTTCATAGGCTAAATCTGGGACAAATATCCATCGACTTTACTGCCCACCGATGACCACGCGGTCGCTACAATTATTTTAAAAGCTTGCTAGGTTTTGATTTGATGCGTTGATCAATACCTGCCTCAATATGATGGATCTCATGCAGCCTCAGATCATAAATGAACAAACCACGCAGTCGTTTCAAATGGGTTGTTCTGATGAAGACTGAGTGATTTTTACATTTCACCAAAGGCTTCATCATCCTCAGGGGAACCAAATGTTTCACCTGTGTTGTGTTGTTTGCTGGGCGGTTGGGCATTTCACATTGACTGATGAGCGGAGACTTGCAACGTCTAATTAATGTCTCCGCGCCAGGCTGTGATTGTGCCTCTGTGTTGCCATGCCGATGGCTACATCCAACTTCAGAGTCACACGTGCATAAATACACATATGGTGTGCTCTTCCTCAGGCCTGATGGAGATATTGCCAGACCGTTGCACCATGATCGCTAAGAAGGAGCTGATCTACGCTGGCACAGTGGGCCTCATCTGCTGGCTAGGCGGCATTGTCTTCATCAACCGCAAGAAGACCAGCGACGCCAAGAGTGTCATGGCTGACGCCGCCCAGACTATGTTGGATGAGCAGGTAGCACAACATCATTCCAGAACCTTCATAGCTTTCAAGATTGTGCGATTGATTTTGGAGCGTTCTTCTGACTTCTGTAGATTCGTCTGTGGGTGTTCCCAGAGGGAACGCGGAACCAGCGAGGCGACTTGCTCCCCTTCAAAAAAGGCGCCTTCCACTTGGCTGTGCAAGCGCAAGTTAGTACCCTTTTTTTTTTTTTTTTTACCCTAAAGTGTCACCTTCTTTAAGTTTAAAGTCACTACAAGTCATACGGGCTCCTACAGCCAGTTGTTGTGCAAAAAAAAAAGGAGTCATCGTGTGTTGTCTGTACAGCTAGTGTGTGTCTGGCACATTCGCTGACACCTAAATGTGCCGTGCGCCACACATGCACCCCACATACCTATCAGTAGGGGTGTCCCAAGTCTACGAGAACAAGACAAGATTTTATCATTATTATTATTTAAAAAAAATATTTTTATTAAACAGAAATAATTAAAAATATGACATACAGATACATTACATACAAATACTTTTTCTCAGTACAAGAGCAAAACAAAAAATATGTAATACTGCTACTACTAATGATGATAATGATAACGATAATGATATTTAATTTTAAACAAGCAAAATGAAAGAAGTAAGGGAAAAAAAGGGAAGATTAGTCCTTCCATTTAAACAACAACTTCTTGCAACCAACAGGGAGAAAGCGAGAAGCTACAGTTTGCCAGCTGGGAGGTGTGTGTCTGAAGTTACGGATTTGGTTCAATTTGAATCTGCAGGACAGAAGAAACGGTTACAAAAACCGAGCTCCAGAAATGTGTCAATGATGGACAGGACCAGTACATGTGAAATAAAGTGCCACCGTTATTTTTGAAAGAAATGTTAATGGAAATACAACTTTGCATTGCCTCTCATGATGCTCTAGCGGCCCCACCACCCACTAAGAAAAAAGCCTCTATGGCTAAATAGCTGTTTTTCATGGCACTCTTAATTTTGTTAAAACAGTTAAACAGCCTATAGCCTAAAGCAAATTTGTTATTTTGAGGGCCGGAAGTGTGTTGTGTGTGTTTAGAACGTCGCTTGACTCTTGCTAACAGAGGTGTACTGTGCAATGAAATAAACTTGCCTAGCTGTAGCTTTTGTCCTTTATTTACACCCAACTTCCACCTCAGCTTGCATCCTGAAACCCGGGTGAAATTATCCTACGACAGACGTCGTTTACGGTTGGACTTCCCTGATTCTGACTGCTTGGAGGAAGTCCGACTTAGCACATCAAATATGAGATACTGTTATTTCTGCTACAGTGAATGTGTGACAGTTAATCATGTCGGTCATTTTCTTGCAAATATTACACTGAGCCAACCGCTCTTTCTTATGAATTTAAGCCAAACTATTTAGCAGCAGCTTCTTGGCTGGTGTTTGCCATTTTTTCTTTGTTGGTGTTCACAGCTATTTCTTCTGGTCAGCGAAGTGAGCATTGAAACTAGGAATCGCAATAAAGACATTTGATCAATCCTGGGAGAATCGTAATGTTAGTCCTGGTTTCTATCGATGCTTGAAACTCAATGACCAAACCTATTTTAAAACAAACGTACTTCTGTTCGTGAGCGAGGCTTTAGGGATGAGCCCACTTGCATCCTCTCGCTGAGTGAGCGCTGTACTGGTTACAGCCACTCGGAGGAGCCAGTCCCCTATCATCACTCATCCTTTACGTCCTCATAATGACTCATTACTGACTTGTAATGGGAGTTTTAGCTTCAATTGAACCCCAATCCTTGTCATTTTCCCTGTTTGTTTCTGGAGAACAGAAACACTTTGCAGCACAAACTGACAGCTGTGTGTGATAATGAGTTGCGTGCCCCCTGGGCCAGAGCTCCGGTCAGAGCACACACTCAGGCAAGACAGGTGGAATGAGTTCAGAAAATGGGTAGTTTTAGTGCGGACGATTGATGTCAGGTTGGTCGGTAAAGCCCCACTGGCGCTCATTAGTGAGCTCTGCTTGGAAGTGAGTCTGTCTAAGGTGGGAACTCTATTCCCCATCCGTTTCCCTGTGATTATGGACCACTTCTGTCACTGTTTGCTTCTGTTCAGTTCTGGTGTCTTTTTTCCATTTGTGGCTAGAGCAGCTAAATCGAGTGAAGCGGGACAGCCCTCGGGGGGGAAAACCTCGCTCAACTCTGCCAGCCCACTGAGGGCCCCGAGAGAGCAACTCGGCTTGTATTAGTAGCAATGGTGGTCATAGTGTTTCTTCACTTCAGGCAAAATAATGATTTGGAGTGCAGCAGAACGTGGAGGGCTGCATGGTCATTTAATAACTGGTATATTGCAGAGGTAGATAATTGGGGTGTCATGAGACAAGACGATGCACGTGGTTGGATCCACGGAAATGAGATGAGATTTTAACATTATTTTTAACAACCGTACAATGAAAATATAAACAATAATACAAATACGACTGGACAGACTTTTTTATTGAACCGAGTCACAAACCAATGTAGGTGCGTTTTGAAATGTTTACTGTCCCACAATTTGACACTCAAAAGATGATATATCAAATAAATCATGGTAGTTTGTTGGGATGGCCGCACGGTGGTCGAGTGGATAGCACATTGGCCTCACAGTCAGGAGGTACAGGGTTTGAATCTCCGTTGGGCATCTCTGTGTGGAGTTTGCATGTTCTCCCCGTGCGTGCGTGGGTTTTAGGTTAATTGGCGACTCTAAATTGTCCATAGGTTTGAATGTGAGTGTGAATGTTTGTTTTGGCTTTGTTTGTCTATATGTGCCCTGCGATTGACTGGTGACTAGTCCAGGGTGTACCCCGCCTCTCGCCTGAAACCAGCTGGGATAGGCTCCAGCGAACCCGCTACCCTAATGAGGTTAAGCAGTATAAAAAAATGAATGAATGAATGAGACAAATCTTTGTGTTTTTATTACTAATATCAACCATTTTATGCCTCTTTGCTTGATTTTTTTCTACAAATGGCCGCAATTTGGGCACACAGATTTGTTTTGCCAGGGAGGCTACGCGCAGTCTTCTTGGCTCTGTTGGTCAAGGCTGAATGGCATTGTGGTGGGTTTTATGCAGCTTTCAAACGTGCGTCACATGACGTTAGGGCGGTGGAGCTCTCGCCTGCTCGGCGGAGTCGGCATCTTTGTTGATGGCTTGTTTTTGATCACATTATGCAAGAAACACTTAAATGCTCACCCTTACTTGCTAAATCTCTTCTATGTATGAGGTGTTCTGATCAAACAGACCCGGTGATCGGATCGACGGTGTTTGAAGCCCAATGCAATGAGCATCAACAGAACCACTTAGTGATTAAGGGTGCAGACAATCTGAACATCTACATGGGTTGATCTGACAAATATATTAAGTAAAATGGATCAAATGTTGAATTATTGCAGCTTCTGCTTAGACATCAACAAGCAGCTGTTTGATTCTGTTGGGGGGAAAAAAAACATCCACAAGTCACTTGCTGATGCTGTGAACTCCACGATGGGTTGGATTGCATGGTGTTCCTAAAACACTTGATGTGCACGTCCAAAAATGCCTTGCACAATGTCACTTTCATGATTGTTAGCATTCATCGTAGTTATCCGCTTCAAATAATGAAAACTACATCCGGAGGTTGCCTACAGCCACAGATGTTTGTTTAGAACGCCCTGGGCAAATACAGGTGACTGCATTTATTTGATTAGCGCCGTTAATCGGATCTCTTTAGCATGAAGATGCACCAAGAACGACGGCCTCTGACCAACTTTGACTTGCTTCCTCTCTTGTTTCAGGCGCCCATCATTCCCGTGGTCTTCTCCTCCTACAGCAACTTCTACCTACGGAAAGAAAAGCAGTTTAAATCGGGTAACTGGTTGCCGTGGATGTTTTCCTATCGTGCATCTGGTCGTTGCTCAGTGTGTCGTCTCCGCCACCAGGGACCATCAGATTGAAGATCCTGCCAAAGATCGAGACAAAAGGGATGACGTCCGAGGACGTGTCGTCCCTCGCCGACAAGTCCTTTGAGGTGATGCGCTCGGCCTTCCTGGACATCTCCAAAACCCACAGCAACGGCCCCGCAAGGCACTAAGCCGCCGCCATATACTCTCACCACCAAGCCCCGCCACCATCCCAGGTTGTCCCGACACCTGACAGGACACGACATGATTGTCTAGTAAAGTTACCCATCCCTTCAAGCACAGTCCTGACCCTTGCCATGTTTGCGAGCGGAGTGACGGACAGTGTGCACAACAATCTTGATGTGCGTTGTTTTCCCGTGCATGCGTTCTTCTTCACGGCATTTCATTTTTGATTTGGATGCTTTTCTTTTGCCAATTTTTTAAGTCCTCCTTCTGCCTTTTTTTTTGAGTATTCCTCCCATGTTGCCTTTGTTGGGGTTATTTTTGGACAGCCCTTCCTTCCTCGCTGCATTCTTCCCTAAAGACAAAAGCAGGCGGGGTTTTCACAAGTGTTGGAGGTCAGAGTCCAACGTTCCGTAGAGTTCCTTCCCGATGAGCTCAACTCGACATCCGTTGTGCGTCTTCAGCCCTCGGAAGTCAAGGTGACGGCGTTTATTTAAGGGACTGACCCGCCATCTTTCTGCAGTGGCTGACGTCATCCTGTTGTCGCATCTCTTCTCTCCACTTGTCTTTCAGACGCCTTTTAAAGCGCTCATTAGGACATCTAGTCACCAGGAAGTGGAGATGGACAGAACGGACACACCAAAATGTCAAGTGAACAACCTCAGAGGTGTTTTGTTGATAGGCAATGTGGGCATTTTACTCTTATAAATTTAACATTTAAAATGTAACCCCATAGGATAGCTTATATTTCATTATTTAAGAGGAATTTAGGCCTTAAGTTTGATTGGTTGTCGCACTTTGCGCTTATGTATTCATTTCATTTTTCCACCGTCGTTTTAAGGTGGACTGTTGCAGTATTGCAGCTTTGGGAGGTAGTATGTAAGCAGCAGCAGAGGTGGGAAGGCGTTTGTGTGTAAGGGAATGCCGCCAAGCCCAGACTAGGGTGTGAAAAGCATCACTACTCCTACCCGGTTGTGTTGAAAGCAACTGTCTGTGTTTGACAATATTTTACATGTCACTTTATTATCCAGTTGTGGGATGCCATGTCGCAGTGAAAGTTCTGTGTGAAAAGGCAATTTTTGTGGGCTTTTTGGGAATGTACTTTTTGATCATTTGGGATAAAGTACGTGCTCTACTAACCACATGTTAATTGTTTCTTTTTTTCCCTTCTTTGAGCTTTTAAAGGAAAAGAGCACATTTATTTGGAATTTTGTCCATCATCCACGATGCTTCTGTGAGACATGAACACTCGTCTTTCTCTTTTCTGTGCGTTTTAAAGATATACAAACGTAGAAAGAGGCAACTAATTAATGCACACATCTATTCCACAAATGTTTCCATAGAAAATAATATAAATGCGTTCCAGACACCCAAAAATGTTAACACAAAAATCTTTTTGTAGACTATAAGTATAGTTTTAAATGCAGAAAATGACTCATAAAATCACTTTTACCTATTTTTGTTGGGGAAAAACTCACAAAACCAACAATTAACAAAACAACACAGAATAGGCACAATATTCTGCTGCAACTACGAAGCATTGAGGCATCGGGTCGCTAGCTGGTGTCGTGTGGCGAGGCGTCACTGCGCCAGTAAAATAGTTCAATAATAAAAACAATGTCGCTGTAGCTTGGTTAATACTGTATACAGGTAAGAGTTTCTTTTTACAGAAGGCTTTATCGCCCATATAGGTGCACCCCATTACATGCATTCATAGCTGCCTCTATTTAACTGTTTTTATGCAGTATGTTTAGAATGCACAGAAGAGACAAATATGTGTGTTCATATCTCACAAAAGGATTGTGAATGATGGGGGAAAAAATATAAAAAGAGTGCACTTTTCCTTGTGGGAAAGTGGGCTTTCATCTCGCGTGCAGTTGTCCAAGCTTTGATGGTTATTGATAAAATGTTAATGACTGATTGTGAGGAGGTTTGACGAGTGGCGCTGACCTTCACAGATACTTTCTCGAGCCTCAGCTTTACACGCACACACACCGCAGTAACGCCAATTTTAATCCCTAATACTACTAACTTTTTTGCTCCTCGTCTTGCATTCAAAATACTTATACTTATTTTTGGCTTGCTTTTTTTTTTTTAGCAAGTGGTTTGAATGTTGAACCAAATTGGTTTCCTCCAAAAAAAAAAATTGTTATTTTTAAATTCACTGTATGTTCATTTTGTAATGTGTAAATTTGTGCATTTAATGGACAGCACAAGTGCAAAACATCCTTTTATAGACGCGCACCAATGGTCCAATGATATGTTCAAATGTACAAACTTGCAATTCATGGCAAAAATATTTCCTTTTCGTTTTTTTTCTTCATCTATGTAAGAAAAATCAAGGTTATCAGTATAACCATTGTGACACTTCAAAAATAAATTTTATACAATTGTGGGGGGGGACGACAAAGGAAGTGAAATATAGCACTTTCATGTGGAATTTTGGCAGGAAACAAAAACAAAATGTTTTCACGGTCACCAAAGCTATTAAAGTGTAATTGTTGGTAGCTTTAGTTGGAATATGAGTAACAACCTACAGAGTGTGTGTGTGTCTGCGTGCGTGTGTGCATGCATGTGTGTCCCCCATTTGAATAAGTGGAAATATATTGACCAAGTGTTTCTGATTTCACCACCTCTGAGTAAATGTGAATGCCTTGCAAGTGCAACAGATGAAATACATGTATTTCTTTTTTTTCATAAAGCACTTCTTCATTGAGCACACGTGACATTTGATTTTTGTCTTTTATTACGAAAGAAAAATATATACAAAAAAACCTACTGAGAAATAAGTGGTTGTAATTTTAAATAATAAATACAGATGTGTCCAGGTGTGGACACAAAGCTGCGCTTGTAGTTCACCTGTTACAGTTGATGATGTTTGTAACATCAGAATTTTTAACAGCATAAAGGACATGCCATTGAGTTGTGCGACTATTGCGACGGCTGGCCCAGCGCTCACCACCTTGCTGGGTATGCCCTTTAGTTTTCTTGGCAGGAGCCTACAAAATTAGATAAAAAGTGTGATTTATAATCCTAAACATTGACTTTCTGCTGGACTTGCCGTTGCGTGTCACTCACAGGTTCCCAAGCGCTCTTCCAGGAACCCGATCTGCTCGCTGAGGGAGTCGATGCGGTCCAGCTGCTGGAAGGAGTGCGACAACAGTGTGGTTTCAGACACGCCTTCGTCCAGCGACGGCGGGAAGACGGTGCTGTATGGCGCCAGCGCCAACTGCAGCTTCTGCACAGACGGATGGGATTGAAAAAGGAACGTGAAAGAAGATCTGTGTGACCTCTGGAGCGTCTTCACAAGGAGAGAGTGACAGGTACTGTAAGGTATTCAGACCGAAGTAGTCATTGATCACAGAATTGACAAGGTTTTCAAATTGTATAAAAAAAACAGTGTTGGACTCTTATGGACAAGGAAAATGGAGAGCCAAGAGTGAAAGTACAGTGGTGTCTTGGTTAACCTCATTAATATGTTTCGAAGTTCCGACACAAACCAAAACGGACTTAAAACAAAGCAAATATTCCCATAGAAAATAATGTAAATCCAATGAATCCACCTAAGACACCTTTTATAGATGATGATTATTATAGTTTTACATTCAGAGAATGATAACTCATATAAAATCCTTTTTAACGTTGCTTTTACAAAACCATCAATTAACAAAATAACACAAAATTGCAAAAATGTAAAAAAAAAAAAAAAAAAACTAAATAGCAATGTTCTGGAATCAAAAAACATGTCCTAAGTTGTTTAATATAAAATATGAAAAAAAAAAAACCACTGGCAAGAAAAATCACGCTAACCAAGGCGGACATTAACCGAGGTATGACTGTACACTGAGTCTATAGTCTAGTCTAGTCTGCCGTCCCCACTAGAAAGTGAAAGTTAAGTTTGTGTGAGAGAGTGAGCACACAATGCATCTTTTGTGTGTCGGACTCTTCTCCTGGTCCCTTTCCATCAGTCATATGTAAGTGTTGTGCCACTCTGATTGTGCTATGTGAGTGTGTGTCCAAAAGGCCTTCTATCAGAAGACTGAATCTAAAGGTGTAATTATATCTAACAATACCTTTTCCAGAAGCTCCACCCTGCTCCTCAGGCTATGCAACTCCTCCGACACGTTCCCCGGAATGCCGAGCTGTTCACCTGTAGTGAGAGGAGAAGACATCAGGAGATGCTCTGGAATGGTGGCATCTATAAACATCTTTGGAGGAATTGCATGGAGGCCAAGGGAATGTAGAGCACAGGAGGACGGAGGCCATCATGGATATGGAAATCTGGGAGAGGGGTCACTAAAAATAGTCCATTCATTCACGCGGAGCTTGCAAAAGGGGGCAGCGCCTCGATTGTTCCCAGATGTGGTCTGTTTCTCGGGCCGATGTCGGCCAAGACGCTGTCCTCCAGTCAACGTGGCTGTGACGTTTATGTAACAGAGCAATGCGGATTCTACTAATCATCTAGTTGTTGCACAGGAGCCCTCTGGGATGTCTCATAGCTGAGAGGTTCTGCTGTGGGACCGTTAGATTGGCTCGGTTGAAATGTGACAGCATTCCTAACACTTCAAAAATGCTCCCAGAGGTCAAGAGTGGGAATGACACCACATCCCACATTTCCGGATGAGCACGCCAACAGTCTCCCAACGCTGTGTGTGGAGGGTCCAGGAGAGGGCGCCAGTCGCAGTGCATTATTACTCACGGTACGAGTTGAGAGTGGCATAGCGCGTACCAAAAGTAATAATGGGCTGCAAAGCTGGCTAGGATCTTCTCTTCTTCTTGTTTTTTATCTTCTCAGAACACAAAACATAAGTTTACCCACTCCAAGGCGCTCACCTGAAGTCGAAACATCACCGGGGTCCTCGGCGGTGGGACCCAGGTAGACACAGGACCGTCCATCTGCGGAGAGGCCGAACCCGTCCCTGCAGGCGCATCGGAAGCTTCCGGCGGTGTTGATGCACCGATGAGCGCAAGGATGCTGCTGGAGGCACTCGTCCACATCTGTGACGTCACACAAGGGAAAAGGTGTGTATTGTGTGTGTGTGTGTGTGCTGGTGCAAAGGGGGTTCTACCTGTCTGGCACCGATGGCCCGTCCATCCCGGTGTACAAGCACACTGGTTGGGTGCCATGCATGTGCCGCCGTTCACACAGGTGAGCTCACACACAGCTACGAGATGCATGGAAAAGAAATGATTACATAAACCACTCCGGTTGCTCTCAAAGCGTTCAGTCACAACACAAATTAGAACAGACAATTTTACAAAATATAACATTTTAAAGATAAAGTAAATCATGTAAATCCAATCTAACTTTTATAATTGTGTCAGATCCCAGTGGGAACATTGTAGTACGTTTGTTTTAATAAAACAACACCGTAAATCTCCAGTTATGTGCAGGATAAATCTATGTTCTTCGCCCACACCTACTCTGTCGTCATTGGTCAGGGGTCGAGGGTCGACCTTGCAAAAGGGCAGCAGATGTGACTTCAACATCAGCCACATTACCTTGGTTACAGTTGAGGGAGTGAAAGCGCCGCCATCCCGGGCAGCATTCTGGGTAGGTACTGGACACCGCTGCCACCCTGCTCACCTGCCGATACGCTACCGTGTACACGGTCCTGTGGACACCACAAAAACACACAAACGATAAGATCTAATACCGTCTTAATGCTTCTGTCAAATTAATTTCTATAACAGCACAATTAATGGTGTAGTGGGAACTCTAACTTGGGAGAGTTAATGAATTACAGTTTAGTCAACACTTAGTTTAGGCTTTATTTTCTCAAAGTACTATTAGAAACACACAATTAGTATTTATCAGAATTATTCATATCCAGCGTATTCCTCAAAAAGTCAAAGAATGCAGACTGGTGGTGCATGTTGATATTTATATATTGATATATTTTAATTCAGTAAAAAGGCCAAAAATCAATACAGTTGTGATACATTCTTATAATAAAACGAAAAATCTGAAAAGGTAAAAAATCTAAAAAGTTGATAACACAAAGCTTTGTCTTTAAAAAAAAACATTTTCAAATAATTATTAATATTTTAATAACAATGTTTTTGTTATCAGTTGTTAAACATCTAGATATTTCTCTTACATGTATTTTGTTCTGTTTTTGTTGTTTTCCTTTTTAATTTTATTTTTTTTACTGTGCTGCATGCCAATAAAAAAGCCATGGGGTGCACTTGACGTCCCTGCTCTCAGCAAATAAATGACGTAACAAAATATCGGAATTCCATAATACTTGTGTTAAAATCAAGCAATGTTATCGACTGTAAACAGAATTTTTCAAATCCATCTTTGGTATTGGATCTCGGCCTTCCCATGGATGCTTGCCTTTCTTAGAATTTGCTACTCTGTCTTGCTTTAGAGCATGAAGATTTTTCTTTTGACGTGATAAAGTCAAATAATGACGTATTAGTGTAAGTATGTGATGTACCGCAGCTGCCGGAAAGACATTCAGACAGACACAGAAGAAGATGACAAAGTCCAGCTGCCTTCCACTTAACCTTTGACCTTAATGACTGAGCATCTTTATCCACCCAGGGCCATGTAGCTGTTTGAGCTTTGTTTTACACGTGTAGTGTAGTATCTAATAATATATCTTATTAACAATGAAGTAATTCCTGTTTAGAATGAAGAAACCAGTGAAAAACTAGTTATGGGGCAGAAAATGGCCCCCGGGCCACACTTTGGTAGCCCCGGGTCTTAGACGCTGATGGTGTTAGTAATCTCTGAGCTTGCATTTTGCATGCAGGACTTCTCACAGACTTGGCGGTGAAGCCAGAGTTAAAAGAATGTCTGGCGGGAATGTTTTTTTCTGGGCCAGGGGGGAGCTGGCCAGAATCTGAAAGCGATGGTGACCAAAATAAACAAGGAGCGCGGTCTCTGCGGGCGCTGGTTTCCCGTTAGTTACGCAAAGTACTTGATAGATGAGATTGCAGCGAAATGTTTGCCCCCGTGACCCACGGAGGGAGCATCTTCTCACGTCAACATGAAACTTACTTGTACGTGCTGCAGAGGCGGTGCCCCTGACACTTGGTAATATAAGGCCTGTGCAGAGGAAGGATGTAGGACTCTGTTGCCGTGACAACGTGGCGGTGGTAGTGATGGTACGGGTCACGGCTACCACACACCCTCCTCCTGGCGGCAGAGCACAGGGTTAAAGATGTGCGGTCAGCCCACAAATAGCATCATCAGCTTTAAAGAAGCTCCCAGACAGTTTAAAACACTTTCGTCGACATGAACTCGTGTCTTTTTTTTCCGCCTACAAAGCCGAATACAATTTTTTTTATACGAAAGTATTAAAAAAACCTCCAGTACCAGTAGTGCCCAAGTACTTCTTGGGCGTAACAATAGTAATAACAATGTTGCAATAGCCTGTTTAAAATGCAGGTCACGTTATGTAAATGGGCATTGTTGGTGCATTTTGGAGGTTTTTTCCAGAAGGCTTTATAGGTGGAAAAGGTGTGTCCCATTACACGCATGAATTGCCTGCTCTTTTTCTGTTTTTATATCTACAGAATGTGCAGGGAAAAAAAGATGCGCGTTGCGGTCTCACATAAGGATCGTGAATGATGTGCAAATAATGTGTTAACATTTAACCTCACGTTTATTCATTCATCCATTTTCTATGCCGCTTATCCTCATTAGGGTCACGGGGATGCTGGAGCCTATCCCAGCTGGCTTTGGGCGAGAGGCGGGGCACACCCTGGACTGGTCGCCAGTCAATAGGAGGGCACGTATAGACAAACAAACAAACACTAAATTGTGAAAAATGTTAAATGTAATCATTGCATGTGGGCGGGGCATGGTGGCAAACTTTAAGGTGGTATGAAATGTGGAACTCCCCCTAGAGGCTGTAATGCTGGTGAGCTTGATGCTGATTTCAAAGTCAGGTGGAGGTCAAGACAGTGTGTGTGCGTGTGTGTGTGTGTGTGGCAGGGGAATGAAGGAGGTGCATTTACCCGTGGTGAGCAAAGAACTGAGGGTTGGCCACGGCATGAAGGGCGAGAAGGGCGGCGAGGAGTGACGTCTGCATCATTTTCTTTCCCACGTTCCCTCTCTCTCTCTTGTGCTCTCACACACTCCTTCAGATTGCGCCAGTCGGAGCGAAGAGGAGGGGAGCAAGGATGACGGCGGATCGGAATGTTCTCCACCAGGGGGAGGACGACCTGGACACGAAGATGAGAAGTTAAAGGAGTCTTCTTTATCATTTTATCATTTGGAAAAAAGCAAAGGGAGCTGGTCCCTGCGTAGGAAACATGAATGTTTCTCATGGAGGATCAGGTCGGAACCAAGTCCCCATCTTTGAACGCATCGTTCATGCAGCAGAACCTGTGGGGTCAAACACCCCAGGTGGCCCACAAGTCCGAATTTGACCAAAAGTCACAAAAGACTAGACCAGGAGTGGGAAAACTACAACCGAGGCTTCCCAAGTATTTAATATAAACTT
Source organism: Oostethus manadensis (assembly GCA_024372805.1). Taxonomy (NCBI): domain Eukaryota; kingdom Metazoa; phylum Chordata; class Actinopteri; order Syngnathiformes; family Syngnathidae; genus Oostethus; species Oostethus manadensis. The sequence goes on along the minus strand of QODF01000095.1, from coordinate 2,205,413 downwards.
TTAATATACTGTAGAAGCTGGCAACATGACCTGCGAGTAGTCAGAGTCAATCTGAGACAACCTTCCGGAAAAAGGGACATATATTGCATATTTTGTGACTATTTTGCAAAAATAGACAAAGAATTCCAGATGGACTGTTTTGGTTACTTGGTTTGTTGTTGTGTGTATCTTCTGAAATTGTTTTTTTTTTTCTTAAATCTAATGATCAATACAAAACACACAACAGCAGAACCAAACCCAAATCCAGTGGACCAAAAGTGTGGCCTCTTGTTGACCTCCGAACCACGTGGACTAGACTAGAACGCCAAAGCATCCTCCATGTCTTTGGGACTGATTGTCCGCCAATGTGGTACCATTCTAGACCATTCTAGATCCTCATCTGGTACTGAAGGACGAAGTTCTGGGAACTAGCATTCACAACCTGAAGTGGGCCAGAACTGAAACACGGGATATATGCCCTTTTCCAATTAATTTGTAAATTCCAATTTTTAGAGGGACGCTCAAATACTTCATATTAATCTAAATAAGTTTTGTACAAAAAGACACCATGTTATGAAAACTCAACTCTTACTGAGTCAAGTTGTTATGAGTCACTCAAGTGAATCAATTACTCGATTTCACTCGTGTCGGGTGACGCAGCGAGGGACTCGAGACTCCCGAGCGGTATATAACCAAGCACCTCATTGAGATGGTACGTTTGGATGTGACACAAATGAAAGAAAACAGACCTTGCTGTTGGGAGGCTGGTTTCGCTGGCCGGTTTACAGGTTTATGCCACAAGGTCAACATATTCTGTTGGTGAAATTATGTACAACAGCCGAATCCGATCAAAATAGTTTTTACAGCCTTTCCTGTGAATTGTAATCCCATGAGATCTTACCTGGACAGTAAGACGGCTAGTATAAATCTGCGCAGAAAATGAACTAAGCACCTTCCCTCTTGCCACATCCAATATGGCGGCCATGTCGACATATGATTCAGTGCTCAATGCCCGTCACCCGAGAAACGTGCACATGCGCAACAAAGTCCACCCACCGGACTCACTCACTAAACCCATGAGCCCAGGTCAGGTTGATGATTCACTTGTCGGCACCCTCCTGCCGGTGCTGGTGAGAGAACCTAGTCAGTCTAGGCTCCCAAGTATGGAATCACAGGAGTGCCAAAATAAAAGGAAATATAAAGGGAATCAATAACAGAAAAATACACAAATGCAGTCATTGTTTTTCCATTTTGTCTTTGCTTTTTCTGTTTTGTCTTTTTCACATTGCATTTGCCGGCTGGCTGAAGCCAGCTAGTAAAAGCAAAGTCAATCGAAGGCCCCGCCCACAGTCCTTCTGCCAGAGTGACCAGTCCCCTGCAGCCTGTCAGCAGCTTTTTCTGTCGGTTATGGACTCCGTCGTGTAAGACGTTCCCACAAAGTATGTGCATGGTGGCATGATGGTGACGTTACTTCCTGTCCGTCACTCGCGCTAAGAGCTACATTTAAACACAGCGACTACATCGTCACCGCGGGCAGGGATGGTGTGATCAGTTATGGACTAGTCACCCTGGCAGAAGGACGTGGGTGGGGTGCTTCTATTGTCTTTGCTTTTACTCACTAGCTTGAGCCATCCGGTAAAAGCAATAAGAAAAAGCAAATGGAAAAGACAATAAGGGAAAATGAACGCCTAAATGAAAAAAATAAAGACAACACAGAAAAGAAAATGGAAAAAGAATATGACCACATTTGTATTTTTCTGTATTAGCGATTCTGTTTATATTTCCACATGTCGTTCCTTTTCGTATTGGCACCCCTGCGTTTACATACCCAAGTGTCCGGGTTATTCGATTCCGAAAAGGAATCGGAAGTGAATCGGAAGTGAATCGGAGAGTTGATTTGAGTCAAGAAGCGAGTCGGGTACTTTTACCACTGAGTTAAAACATTTATCCAAATGCAGCTAGCGAAACTGTTGCACAATTAATGCCGTGCTACCTGTGTAAAGTTAGCTAGCGACTGCAGGGTGTGTGAACAAGTTAACAGAGAGGAATACCCGGTTTAGTAAAACAAAAAAAAACGCGAGTTTTGAACGACTCGGTCAATACTCGACCATCTCCAATGACCACCTGTGCCCACAAGAGGGCGACGTTACAAGCACCGTGTCCCACCAACGCGACTTCCTGCCTGCGCGCTCACGTTGCGTGCACGTATGCCCTGCGCGCGCACACACACACTTTTATAAAGCGTGCACAGAACATTCACCTACTTTAGCGTTATGGAAGTCCCACAATGGAAAAAAAGCAGCTGTCAGCAAGCAGACCGGAAAGGGGGTGTCGTTCTCTTCGTGTCCTCCAGAAAAGAGGAAAAATTGTAATAAGTCCAGTGATGGAAGTGTGCTCGCTGCTTGCCGCTGCCGCTCAGACTGTCACGCAGCATGGGGGGTGATGGGAGGACCTCCCCTCACCCCCTAGTAGGCCTTCCTCCCACCTCCCCTCCTCCCCCCCTCCACTGGAGGGATGTGGGGGTTCAACTCTACAGTGACGTCATCATGTCTACCGAATTCTTTAAAAAAAAAATGTTATCGTTAAGTAGCCCACCCCCCGCCCTCCCCGAAAGAGAGTAAATATTAGGAAGTTTTTGCAAATGAATAGTTTAGATTTCAGCACCAGGAAGGAATATAATTCATTCGTATTAAATGCTCTTCGTAGTATTTTAAATTGTGTTTTTTTATTTGGATATTACTTTTTATAAACAAATTTATGTATTTGTTGGTCACTTTAAGTCATGTACTTTTTAATACATACAAATATGTATATTTTTGTAATGCATTTTAGTTATTTCTAGGTAATTTATTTTATTTTTGGTCATCATATGATTCACTCTTTAATTGTTGAGTAATTATTTCACATTATTCTAATTTTAGATTACATTACAGTTTTAGATCTGTGACATTAAAGTGCGCAATCATTCAGTTGGCGTTCATAAACTGCTTCCGTCGCTCCCAAATGTCGAACAATTTACAACCAATGACGTGCAACCTTCAGATCTTACCCGTTCAGCCGGGATCATCTTGTGCGCCTGTGCACGCCGACCAGCGCCGGCCCGGCGGACCGTCTAAGCCCTCCATGGAGTCTTTAGGGTTGTCTTCCCCTGCTGGAGGTCAGTCAAAGCTGGTCCTCTCGGTCCGCCAGTCAGGCCTGCGGCGCTCCAAATGCTCTTTGGGCGTTTTTCCACTTGCTTTTTATGCTGCGCTTCCTGTTGGAAGGCAGGAATTGCACGGACAATCCCAAACCGGACTTCCTGTGAGTGTTGGGTCCTGATAAAAGTCCACTCCTGCACAAACACGCTCCATCCTGTTCGCAGGGTTTGGACAAAATGTGATTTGGAAGCATTTTTGTGACCCCTCCGCCCCTATTCCTTAGTGTCTCAAACCTCAGCATTCTTAAATGGTTTGCGTGGAGACGATTGGCGTTTTATTCGGTTGAACGCCATTCATCCCACATTGCTGGTCCACCTCAACATTTTCCCATAGGAAAAAGTCTGTTCCAGGGTCAAACTGTGGCTATTATAAAACCTGCAGTGTTTTAAGTGTCATACAAGTGTTAAAGAAGTGGTGTGAATGAGCTGGAGACGAGAATTTCCGACGTCACGAGTGGTCGCGGTTGGGCTTTTGAGGCAAGTTTTTGCCGAATTTTTGCACCTTCTACCTTTAGAGGTTCAGCTGTCCTAATGAAATGACCCATTTGTGTGTTCATATACCCCAAAAGACACCCAGAAATGGACAATTCAACACCTAAATAGGCCGCAGTCTTGAGACCCGCCCAGTTTAACTCAATTTACCTTGTCTCTCCACAATAAAATACTATACATACTTTGGTGATGTAAACCAAAACTAATAAATGCTTTGCTTTCGATTTCAAAAAACAAATGACCTCCCTTGACAACAATAACAAGGGCGTCTACATGCCGAGATGTCATGGGAACCAACACAGGTAACTTGTTGGGTGGTCATATGTAGGATTCTCAGGAGAACGCATCATCAGTGTCCGCTTGTTTAGGAACGTGTGCAATGTGGGAAAAAAAGGAGGAGGGTCTCTTCTCCCATGCTTCATTCTTTGAAATCCCCAATGAGCTGGCGTTCTGTCCCGCTCTGTGGGGGGGGGGGCGGCATGAAGCGCTAGCAGGGCTTCCTCCTGCAGAGGAAACAGGAAAAGGCTGCAGGAGTGCGATTCAGGAGCCGGCTCCCCCCGAACAATAAAAATCTCACTTGGACAGGAAGCGGATCTGCGTCAGACCGGGTTTGACAGATTTCGGTAAAGGGCAGCAGGGTGACCCTGACAGACCGGGGGAGGGGAGCAAGATGTGTTTGTTGCTTAGCAAATCCATGCATCCAAAATACAATACTAGAAAAAGTATGGGGATACTTTAGAGCAGGGGGGTTCAAAGTGCAGCTTGAGGGCCATTTTATTGGCCCTCGGCATGTTCTAAAAATACAATAAAAAAAAAATAAAAAAAACTGTAGCAAAAATGGTAAAAGGAGCAATAATTGTACAAGAATAAAGACAAGACATTAACAGACTAAAGTCATAATATTAGGAAAAAAAGTAGCATAAAGTTGAAATATCAAAGGAAAAGAAAGTCATGGCATGAGAAACAATACATGTTTAAAAAATTAAGTTACAATTTTAGGAAAATTAGGTTAGGTAAAGGCTTATAATGTCAATGATAATAAAGTCAAAATATTATGAGAATAAAGTCGTACTAGTACGACAAAAAATGTACTAGAGTAGAAAGTTGAAATATTTGTAAAAAATAAAAAAAAAATCAGTTCATGACACTAATACGTTTCCTCACTGATAAAATTAATAAATATTATTAAATGGTTTTAAAATATATTTAAAAAAAACAAAAAAACAACAGTATGCGGCCATCAGTGGAAAAAGTTTCTGAGATAAATGTATGAGAGTATGAGACTGCAGGTCTGCGGCTGCATGAGTGCTGCTGGCACTGGGGGAGCCTTGGTCCACTGAGGGGAAAGATGAATTCCAGCGTGCACTGTGGCGTTTGTTTTCCAATATGTGTGAGATGATGTAAAGATGTTTGGAAAGTTTGGAAAAAAACAACAATACTGAATTCTTCATTGTGTTTTTGCTTATTTTGCTTAAGTTTGTGGCCTGTTTGGCTGTTATTGCTTCTTTCAGCATCTTGCTGCTCAAAACCAAATTGCATCATGATGGACTTTTGTTCTTGTGCAACAGCTCGGTTTTTACATCATCACTCAAACCGCAAGCCCGTTTTCACCAATAAAAAGATAAAAAATATCCCAATGCTAAGTCATAATTATGACATCAAAGGTCAAAATTAGAGATTTTTAAAAAGTCCTTATTATGTTTAATTGTTGTTTGTTTATGAGATAGAAATCCACAGGTATGAGACAAAAAGTCAAAACAATGGGATAAAAAGCCAACATTAGTCCTAATAATGCGATAAATATGGGAATTATAAGATAAAATGCCATTATTATGAGATAAGTTTTAATTATGCAATAGAAATCCACAATTATGAGACAAAAAATATAAATTACAAGTTAAAGTCATAATTCTGAGATAAAACATTTAAATTATGTGATAGAAAGTCACATTTACAAGGTAATAAGTCTTAATTAGGGGAAAAGTCTTTGAGTTAGTCTTTTAGTTAGAAAGCCACAATTATGAGACAAAAAGTCAAAATTATTGGATAAAAAAATCAAAATTACAAGATAGAAAATCATGAGATAAAAAGTCAAAATGTTGAAGTCATAATTATGACATAAAAGTCAGAATTCTAAGATCAAAAGACATAAGTATGAATTAAAAAAGTCATAATTATGAGATTTAAAAATCTAAATTATGGAATAAAAGTCAGAGATTAAAAAATCAAAATTATAAGACAAAAACTCATTGACCGATACCGTCATAAAAACAATCAATATTGGTAACGTTTTTTTTCCTGTGGGCCTATGACCTCCCGTATTTTCCGGTGTGCAAATGATGACCTCATCAATCCGCGTCTGAAGCCTGTGGGTAGCTAGTAACAAGCATGCTCGCTCTGTACCTGACTCATGTTACGTCTGTGGTGTCTGCTTCGGATATTAAACTTGCTATTTGCATTGACTGCAAAGCATTGGTTATGCTCGGCGCAGCCAAGACTTCTTCCACCAGTTCTTCTAATTCCCAGGGTGAAAATAACGGAGCGTATCGCACTGGATAATTGGGCCTTTTCGTGCAAGACGCCAGCTTCACCAAACTTGTGGAGTTCCTCGAGCCACGCTTTTCCATGCCCAGTCGCAAGTATTTCTCCGATGTTTGCCTACCCAAGTTGTACAATGTTGTTTACAGCCATTTCGAGATGCTAAATGCAGATGCTGCATCCATTAGCTTCACTATAGATACAATATGCTTGATTCCACCACAGGAGATATGCGATGTTACACATGTCGGTATCGCTTGATATTGGAATCGGTAATTGAGAGTTGGACAGTATGAGATATGTGCAAAAAAAGCTAATATCGGACGCCACATGGGAAAAACGTTGAAATGATGAAATACAAAGTGTGCATGTGATGCAGGCTCCAGTGAGGAAGGCGGCGCATGCGCATTTCGTGTCTCATAATAAGGACTCTTTATGTCATAATTACAACTTTTTGTCGCAAAATTTGGACTTTGTATCTCAAAATTTCGACTTAGCATTGTGGTATATTTTGTCTCCATAGACAGCACAAAGTAGAAGCAGCAGATCCATAACAGTTGCAACACTGATCTGCATTTGCTTTTTACTCAGAACCTCGCCAAGCGGCACATTTTAACACAGAGGGAGGATTTTTCTTGTAATTTCATGACGGCGAAGCTCGGTGCTGAACTGAAATAAGATATTTGGACCTGCTGGTGGTGGTGGTGCCGTTCTAGTCTGTCAAATCTCAGCTCGCTCATTTTCCTCATGCGCCTTTTACTATCAAATCTTTGCAATCACGAGCAAAGTCACACGTTGGTCTCGCTTGTTTGCCGTTTTGGGATTTCCACAGCGGGCAGCCAAACAGGACATCCTGCAGTCCGAGGCCCGTCCAAGCCGCCCCATCCTCCTCCTCCAGCATGTAGACAGCCGGGCTACAAGGCATGCCTGACCAGAACCCTCTTTGGTGGTCCCGGCACTTCCCGCATCCCACTTCCACAGAGAGATAATTCAAAGCCGATGTTGCTGGCCCTTGACTAATATTGTGCATATTTGGTGAGCACGTTTATGTTGTCGTGTCCCTTTAATGGCCTCCCTTCGTGTTTTTCTACTTTGACGCTGCTGAGACCTTTTATTGCACGGTAAACCCCTGAAAGCCTCACCTGGCCGCTCCTACTTGTCAAATTGTCCACGTTGAGATGTCCAAACGGTGTCCCATGTGGCTTCTAGGTCCTCTTAATATTGCTTTGCTGCACAAACATATGTTTTACTCGCGCCCTGCGCTGTCACGGCGCTCTTACACCAGGAGAAACGTAATCTGGCTTGGCTTGGGATCACGCTGGAGCCTCGCCAGATTTTATGACAGCTTGACAGCAGTGGGATTTTTTGCATTCTGCAGTTTTTTTTGGGGGTGGCAGGGGTCGTTGTAGCCGGGTTTTAATGCTGTTAGCATGTAATAGAAGACAGGAACCGAGCTGGCTGAGGTCCATGAGGCTTTGGGGCATCAGACCGACATCATTACATCAACGTGCTTGATATTAGGGGAAATATTTCTGTGGAACACGAGCCTCAGACGCGCTGTAGTGATGCGAGATTAAGGCCGCTATCCCACTAGCTTCACCTCGTTGGTTTTTTAAGGTAATAATCATCCGGTATTGCCGGCGTGTCCAAAGTTTTTTTAATGGCCTTCATCACATTCAGTACACACAAAAATACAATTTAACCAATAAATGTAACAAATGCTGCAATTTTACAAGAGTAAACTCACAATACTGTATTATGTCCAAAACTAATTTAGTAGCATAGAGTTGAAATATTATAGAAAATATTTGTTATGAAAAAAGTCATACTATTATGAAAAACAAAATATCAAAGTGCTGCGATGGACTGGCGACCAGTCCAGGCGACAAGTCAGCTGGGATAGGCTCCAGCATTCCCGCGACCCTAGTGAGGATAAGCAGCATAGAAAATGGATGGATGGATGAAAATATCAAAATGGTCTTTGCCCCTTTTTATTTTTCTGTATGTGGCCCTCCCTAGAAAAGGCGTGGACACCTCTGGTCTGAGGCCTAACCGATTCTTCAGATGAATAATAGATTCTGCTTCAGACTATGTAAATAATGGTGAGTCGCATCACTACAGTGCAGACGTGCGCCAAAAGCGCCACAATAAGGAGTCTTTACGTATCGTTTGGACATCATCAGCCTTCAACTGCAGCCTCCGAAGGGCGCAAACCCTGAATCGGGTCACGGCTGAAGGCGTAATGCTGATGAAGTTAGCATATCTTAGCGCAACCGCCACAGAATGACGAGTGAGACATTGCCCCCTGGTGATTTGGAGGGTGAAAGGTGACGCATTAGCTGATCCAGAACTGAAAAGTGGACCTGTCGGAGGCATGTTGTGAACGCATGCAGCTGGACGCTGAGAAATGAGATGTGATGATCCAGGCTTCATCCCAGCAGTCTTCTTATCCACCGAGGTCTTCATCAAGCGGGAGATTCTGTTTCTCGCTGCAACCCAAGAAGCTCCATGACTCAGTTTTATGGATATCACATGAAAAGAAGCAGAGTAGACATCAGGAGTGCGCAAAGTTTTGTGTGAGACCATCTGTCGGCAACTCCCCCGGGAGAAAGAGGGTGAGACCACCTTAGATGGCAGCAGGATCCCTCCGAGCAAGTCACCAATGTTGCCAACAACATTCACGTAGCGTCTTATAAGGCTCTGGCGTACTGCGCCCTTTCACCATTCCGTCTGAGAAACGAAGGCTTGATTTTTATCTAGACGTTGACAGATGGCACAAGCCATTCCACACTTTGGGTCAAAGTTACTGCTGCTCCGGCAAAAACCTGCCAATTTGTAGACTTTCATGGCTGATAGTAGTCCAGAATCGTGAGGAGCAAGGATGACTGGTGGGTCAAAACATCAAAGCAGTCATGATCGTTGGTTTTTGACCAGCAAACCGTGACTTTAATGCTCATACTTAGCAGACATTGCTTAGGCCGGCCAGGACCACATCGTGGAAAATGGAAGAGACACTTTGTTGTTTTCTGATGTAGGTATGCCGAAAAGTTATTAATATTTCAAGAAAAAAAACCCTGCATTGTGTTTTTACAATTTTCCCAAATATTTCAACTTAATCATCTTTGTACATTTTCTTTTCATAATAGTCTGACTTTTTCCCCCAACCTAATCTTCCAGATATTACAATATAATCCCAATCCATAGACAGACAGCAGTGCTATTACGCAAGTAAAGTTAAAGGAAAAGTGTACTTTTTGGAATTTTTCCCATCATCCACAATCCTTATGTGAGACATGAACACACGTCTTTCTTTTTTCTGTGTGTTCTAAAGATATAATAACAGATAATTTTTAAAAAAGAAAAAAAGAGGCCGCTAATTGATGTGTATAATGGGACACACTAGTTCAGTCTGGAAAGACTGCTATTAAGCAAAATGTTAATACCAATGTTAATAACAATAATAATAACAATGCGGTTGTAGCTTGTTAGTAAATATGCAGGTCACACTATGAAAATGAAGTGTTGTTGGTGTTTTTGGACGTTTTTCCAGAAGGTTTTGAATATCTGTAATGAGGATAAGCCGTATAGAAAATGGATGGATGGATGCTTTATATATATGAAGCTATTCTTAGCCGCCTCTTTTTAGCCGTTTTTATAGCTTTAAAACGCACAGAAAAGAGAGACGTGTGTTCATGTCTCCCGGATATGGAATGACGGACAACGTTCCAAAAAAATGCACTCTTCCTTTAGGCCAAGCTAGCATCTTTTTTGTGGGTGCTCCATTTGGAACCCTCGGAGCTGTATGTTCAACGCCAGGGGGACAGGAACGCGGGACGATACGTGAGATGAAGTATATTTTCTATGAAGTTCGCAGCAGATGGATTGTGGTTGGGATGGAATTGGAAGGTTTTCTGAAAGATGGTTGGGACTGGGATCAGGATTTGGAAAGAATTTCACTGATGGATGCAATTTGTGGCATGGAGGATTGCCAGAGTAAAGTGCTTGTGATGCTTATACGTTGCGTATCTTCAGCGGCGCTGCAGAAATATTTGTTTTGTTGACCACCTCAGCATCTGTGTTTATGTCCTTGTGTTGGGGAGTCCAGGGGTCTTTGTGGAGGGGGTGGGGGGGTCTTCCGGCTCGTGACAGGATGTGAGCATGGTGTGTCGCTCCAATGCTCGTCGGGATGCACAACCTTCACCTGGGAGCCGGAGAGCGAGACGCAAATGTCTCCCAACACTCTCCACAGTTAATGAACTTGTTTTGAATTCCTTGACCAACCCCCACCCCCTACCTCCTCCCCCCTTCCACGAGCGACATTCCGAGCCTTGAAAATAGCGGCGGAGACAAAGAGAGGAAGTGATGTGAGAGCACTTCCTGCCAACTCCCCTCTGAATTTATCTCAGTCTGGCAGACTGGCCACCCAAAAGCCCGCTAAGCCCCCCCACCACCGCCACCCTGTGGCCCCACCCTGACTAGGCTACTTTAAAAATGGACGTGGACAACTTTTCCCGGTCAGCTCCATCTTTCCACCCCAGTAGCGGCCTGCTTGTGATTAACCCACCCGTGATTTTATCTCAATGTCGGTGTGAAGCGTTGGCGACGGGTGTCAACGGCGATGCAAACCTGCTGTGAACTTTGACCCCATCCCCCGAGGGCGACATCGCTGCACTTTCCACTTGACCGTTTGTTTTGTCGGAATCCATTGGGACGTGACAAATGCTAATTTTTAGGTAGGTTGGGGGGGAAAATATGCAAACTTTGGTTCCCCCCCCTGCACACTGGCCACTTTATTAGGTACATCAGTTACAAAAGCCATTCGAAAGATAATTTACTAATATAAAAATATACCGAAGTCCATTAATATGTTGGTGATGCATCATCATACTAAAAGCCACTTGGAATATTTTCACAGTTTCTCTCTCATTCTTATTCATTGATAAAATTATCTTATTTTAATTGATTATTTATTTTGCTGATAGCCTTTTAAAAAAAATAGTTATTGCATGTTAAATATATCATATTGCAGACGAACACAGTGATATTTGAAAAGTGGAATGAAGTTTGTTTAAACAAAATTATGCAGGTGCATACATTTGGGCACCCTTGTTGTTTTATTGATTTGAATACCTTTAGCACTGATTCCTGAAACACTAAATTTGTTTGGTAAGCTCATTGATCCTTGACCTACATACAGAGGTCATGCCAGTCATGAGAAATGGTATTTAAGGTGGCCAATTTCAAGTTGTTCTCCTCTTTGCATCTTCTCTCAAAACAACTGTCAAATGACCTGAAAACAAAGATGTTCAACATTGTGGTTTGGAGGAAGGGTACAAAAAGCTAGCTCAGGAATTCCAGCTGTCAGTTCCACTGTGAGGAACGTGCCATGTGACAAAGGCTCCAGTAAAGGAGGCGGCACATCTCATAATTTTGAGCATTTATCTTGTAATATTAACTTATGTCATAGTTATGACTTTGTATTCCATAATTGTGACTTTTTATCTCCAATTTGTGACTTTCTTATCTCATAATTAGGACTTCTGATCTAATAATTACTATTTTCTATCTAATAATTTTGACATTTGTAATTTAGACTTTCCTATCTCATAATTATGACTTTTCATCCTATAATTATGATTTTTCTTTTTTTTGTATCTCTTAAGTTGGACTTTTTATCTCATAATTAAGAGCATTACCAAATGGGCTTCCATAGATAATAATAGTAATAATTTTCATGTTGACCTAACGGTTCTGTGGGCAGCATTTAAAAAAAAAGGGGCGGGGGGGGGCACTCAGGTGGGTGGGTGAGACAGGAAACGTCATTTAGCTGGACCACCCCAATCTCCAGGAGCAGAAGTTCCGCTGGCCGAGTGCTTCTTTGTGATAATAACGACATACGCCAGTCAATGTGAACGATACAAAATAGTAACCTATTCGAGGTGCAATTCTTATTTTTATTGATTGTTGCAAATTTACGTTCAACCACAATGAGTTTGGACTGTGTGTTACCTTCAAGGACGCCAAACAAGTGTACTGCTCAGAAATGATTTGTGAACTGAAAAGGTGATGACACCCTTTCCACCTCCCCCTTGTGCTCCTGGCCAGAAGAAGGCAGCCAAAAAGCCCCCCCCTCTCCTAGCCCTCCCCTGTTTTGCTTACCATCCGTCTTCCCCGAGAGCCTGTCAGTCGACGCACAGGGAGTTATCAGGTTTAAAAGAGCAGCCCCCCGCCCCCTTTCCCTCCAGGCGGCAGTACACGAGCTAGGTATCACCTGAGTGCTCCCACAATGGGGGTCTGAGGGGGGGATATGTCGTTGGACAATGTTTGAGAGCACTTATCAGCGTTTTGGTCTGTTGGAGAAGACAGTGTTTGTTGTCGCGTCCTTGTCTCTTATCCACTTGTGTGGATGGGACGTGGGGGCGGGGTGAAAGGTACACGAGGAGGGTTGGGGAGGGGGGGGTCATTGAAAAGGATTCCCACAGTTGCAAAGGTTACACAAGGCGTCACATACCTCTTACTCCCAAAAGTGAGTTTTATCAGTCGCCTTGGTGGTCATTCATCAGCTGGGGAATGGCCACCAGGAAGTGTCAGTCTCGCTCTGCTTAATATATGTAAGTTTGACTTTCGTGTATATTTTAATTGGAAAGTATGTCACGATAAAGTCTTACTTACCCATTTCCATAAAATTTGATTTGTAGTTATTTGACATGTAATTTGTGTGTGTATTTTATTTTTTATTCTGCGGCCTAGTGGTCGAGGGACCCCTACCTTACAGCATGCCTGGCAATATGATGTGCTCTTTTACACATTGGCTGTCATCTTCTTCTTCCCCACCGCCTCCACCACTGCCCAGGATCCTTAGATACATGGCGAGGTAGTCCACATTGCAGTACGTGAGGTGACGGTTCATCCCTGATCGTTCCAGCTTGTCCCTCAGCACGTCCGGCCATATGGTGTTGAAAGCACTACTCAGGTCCAGGATAAGGACCCAAACAGAGCTTCCAGTTGGCTCCAGGTGGGAGAGGGCTCAATGGAGAAGTCCTATCAACTTGTATCGTTTGTACATTGTATTGAATTGTCCCGTTTTTAAAATGGATTGTTTTTTTGTAATAGTATCGTAACTCGTGTACCTACAGTAGATCCCTATCAAATCATCTACCACAAAGTGATTTACATTCCTAGCAGCCAGCAAAGCAAGAACAGACGCCTATTTGTTTTCAGTGACTTGCCATATGATAATTGTGGAGGTCCAAGTTTGAATTGTTAAATATACCCTGCTGCATCCCAGTCATCAATGGTTGTGCTGGGTCGCAGCAAAACCTATTTAAAAAAACATAAGAGAGCAGACAAAGTAGTTGAAGTCAGGATCAAAGGTGAAATTCTACAATTCTCAACATTTGTCAGTCCGATCTTTGTTAAAAACGACTTTTTGTTGAATGACACGTCTCTGAAACGGCCAAAAGAACTGATTTCTGTTGATTTTGAAGAAGTCGTAAGCCATGATTCTTGGGTTTTAGTGGGGTTCAGAGGTCATATGTTTACATTTGTTCAGGTTTTAAATAGGCTTGTCAAATGATTACAATTTTTAATCAGATTAATCACAGTTTTTAAATGAATTAATCATGATTAATCACCATGTCACACTATGTCTGAAATATAAGCATTTTTATTGTATTTTATTGAAAGAAAGAGAAATGACAGGTCAGGATTATATATATTTGTACATATGAACAACGCCAAATGAACTGAAAATTTAAATCAAGATACAAGAGACCACACTTCTGAAAATCGATTTACCAAAGACCGGTTTCTTTACTAGCAGAACATCTGAGTCACACTTTGACCGCGCTATTATGAGCAATTAGGAGTTACATTCAAAGACACCACATCATTTAAGTTGAATTCACGTTTTGAGTGAATTTTCTGGGATTTCCAAGCATACTTGAATGCAGCAAATTGTACTTCTGCATTAAGAGTTACAAAGTGAGTGATAAGAATATGCACTTATTGTTTGTTTTTTTTCTCTCTTTATTTAGACCACACATACACGCAGAATAAACGCCTTGTTGTGATGAGTGTCCGTGAATACATCCAACCGTCTCTCTAGTGAAATGCTGTTGCGATGACAAAAGGCTTGGCTTGCATGGTGCGTATGGGTGCATTACGCAAAAAAATTTAATTAATGAATTAGTTACCGCTGTTAACGTACTATTTTTGACAGCCCTAGTTTTGACAATAGATGGTGTCCAGTTGAGTTTGTGTTTGTGTGCGTGTTTATGGTGCAGATTTAAAATTTAACAAGACAGCCCCGAACATGCAGACAAGCACTTTTAGCTGTTAGGTTACGGGTGCGGTAAAGTGTCCTTTGACTGTGTTTGCTGTGGAAATGGACCATTAACCTCTAAATGCTCTTACTGAAATACTATACCAGGGGTTTCCAAAGTGCAACCAAGGGCCATTTATGGCGTTTTTTTTTCTTGGACCTGGGCAGCTCCTAAAAATACGATTAAACAACTAAACTAAAAACACAAATAAAAAAAATAAAAAACTAGTAAAAATGGTGAAAAAATAAAGAATTTTACAATAATAACTACAAAATATAAAGACAGAAAAGTCGTGATATTGAGAGAAATAAATAGCATAACACTGAAAAATTAAAGGGAAAAGGTTGTAACATAAGAAACAAGCAAAGCAAAGAAAGTTGCAATTTTTTGAAAAATGAAGATGGGAAAATGTTATAACATTGTGATAAAAATATGAGACTAAAGTCATAATATAAAAAATATATATAATGTTTAATGAAGAAAATTGAAATACATGTTTGAATAAAAAACAGCAAAAATGAAAAAAATGCAATATCGTTACAAAAATATTGTGATAAAAAATTAGCGTAAAATTGAAAAATTAACGGAAAAAAATGTAGCGTGAGAAACAAAGCAAAAAAAAGTTGAAATTTTTGGAAAATTAAGATATATAATACATTCAAAATATGAGAATAAATAATATACAATAGTAATACAATAATATAAAAATTAATTCATCATGTTACTAAAAAATGCACTACAAGAAAGTTAAAATATTAGTGAAATAAAAAAAAACACCAAAAAATGAAAGAACTAATATAATACACTTTATCACTGATAACCCAAAACCAAGATATAGGCTGTTTCTTTCTTTAAAGATAACTCATAAGCATATTTACATAAGTTACAGAAATTTAAAAGTGGCTCCCGCGCCCTCTATTCTACGCTTGGGTCATGTGACCTCACTAAGCCACAAATATAAGTCATACAAAATTATAGTTTCTCAACAACAATATTATAAAGTTTAAGTATAAGTTTAAGTAGAGTCCACAACCACGATCTGCGCAGGCGTAGCACGATGACGCATGCACGTTCCATTTCAACTTGCATCGAAAGAGTAGACGTCACACGAGTCTTCAGATGGTCAAAATCAGTCAAGTAAAACCAGAGTGATGATCAGTTCCCCATGATTTTGTCATCGCGTCGCCACATCATTTCCCATTTGTATGCAAACGCAAACAAGCGATGGAACGTGACATCCCCTTCCGATTGGTGGGGAAAAAAGACTACAAAACCGTTGGCTTGCAGAGGGAGAGAGAGAGAAGTGAAGCTGAATTACATTTTATAACTGAGCTTAGAAAATGTTATAAACACCTTATTTGGAATGGGACACATTTATTGTTATGTACCTGCATGACGTCATGATATTACACATTTCATTATCCGCATTTTCATTTTGTTTCCAATGTTTTACCAACAATCTTACATTGAAATCAGAAGTCAAGGTGCCGAACCAAAATTTGAGTCTCTCGTCCACTTCAATTATCGCTCCCTCGCTATGTTTACTCAGAAAGGAATTATACAATTAATGATGGCTGTTTAGTGGAAGACTATGGTCTATTATTTGTCATAATATATTAAAATACATGTGATATGTAGTATTGTGGTCATTAGATGATTAGAATATTCACATTGCTACCTTATCTTGCACTCAGTTTACCCAGCCATGGATGGAGCCATGAAATGCAAAAAGGTTCTCCTCCAATTTTGTGTGGAAGTGGTTAGTTTTTGGCTCTTGGTTTGTCTTTCTTTTCCACTCTGTTTCAAACTCTTTGATAAGTTTAGAAGCAATAAATTTGAGGCTAACTAGTTTGCTCACTAGCCTGTTAACTCACCAGCTTGCTAGCTACATAAGCATAGGCTGCAGTATCAAAGTTGTGCACTGCAGCAACAGGTTTCCTATGCTGTAACCTTGAAAATATCTCATTAATTAACATTAAATCCTATAGATATAATTTGTATATCATTTATTCATTACGGTCAGGTCTGGAACCAATTAACCGCTATAAATGATGAACTTTATAACTGTTGTGCACTTTAATTCATTTCAGGAAGTACACATGTTTTGGACTCCTGGTATTTTTCCAGTTTCTCATGTTCCTTTTTCCAAGTGATTCCTGATCACATGGTATTGCTACATTAACCACAACGGCCTTCCTCTGCTGTTTGTCCACCAACACAATGTCCGGTTGGTTCATCGTTACCATTTTGTCCGTCTGTATCTGGAAGTCCCACAGGATCTTGGCTCGGTCATTCTATACCACCTTTGGAGGTGTTTCCCACTTTGACCGGTCCATTCTCTACACAGATGTTTCTGTACACTCTTGGTTATGCAGTTTCATGTATGCTTTCCCTGCCAGCATCTTACACCCCTGCAGTTATGTGCTGGATTGTCCCGGGGGCCTCTTTGCACAACCTACACCTTGGGTCTTGTCTGGTGTGGTAGATCTGAGCCTCTATTGCTCTGGTGCTCAAGGCCTGCTCTTGTGCTGCTATGATCAGCGCCTCTGTCCTGACCTTCAGTCTAGTTCTTTCAAGCCACTGGTACTGTAGGACTTCTTGATATCAGCCATTTCAGTGATGTTTTAATGGTACATCCCATTTACGGGCTTCCCCTCCGTGTACTAGCTGTTGTTGACATGTTTTTGGACCTCACAACAATGAAAGACAAGTAAGAATGAATAAAGTCGCCCGTCTTTTCTGTCATGAGTACTAATTCAGATTGCATGATTATAAAAGCCATGAGGGGTAAAACACGATTGAAAATAGTTTTTTTAAATCAGCGATTCTCAATGATTTTTTTGTCATAACCGCCCCAGGGGACAGAAATGTCTTCAGGCCCCCCCAATTTGAAATACTATTGAGAAACTAATAATATCCATAGATTTGTCTGTGTTGTACAGACTTAACTGGAAACTGAAACCAGAAAATGCAACAAAATGGAGAGCTGTGAAGCATACAAGCGTATTAAGAAGTCTAACTGCAAGTTGAGTACAATAAATTTGTACATGTTGGCAGGTAATTTTGAAAGTACTCCTAGCCAAAAACATTTTGGAGTAAGCAATTTACTGCAAACAAACGTTGAAGTGAAATAAGCGGTTCATCAGCTGAAGCAAAGCTGAAGAGCACAGCCTTTAAAGGACATAATCTTGGCAAAAATGTGGATTGAATGTGATTTAGTGTCAGGTATTCACACTGAAGCCACTAAATTTCCTTTCTGGAATTTACATGCTATGACATGACAAGGAGATGGGGTCTGAGAAGTTTTCCACACGGCACAATGAAGGAGGCAACATCATGATCCTTCAATAGACCAATGGAGCTTCAGGTTGTGCAGGGGCGTCAAATGGCGGCCGGGGATGTAGAGATTTTGCATGGGGCATCCCTCAAGACTGAAGGCCCTCGTCTGTGAGGTAATGACTTGCATTTTCCCTTGATTTTAATCCAGCTGAGAACATTTGGGGATGGATGGCAAGGGAAGGTTATTTCCATTTCCAGACAGAGGATGCCCTCCGTGAAGACGTCTTCGCCACCTAGAGCAACATTCCCACTAGCCTCCTAGAAACGCTGGCAACAAGCATGCCCAAAACCCATTATCAGATATCGCTAGTGAGCGAACTAGTTAGCCTCAAATTTATTGCATTTAAACTTACAAAGGGTTTCAAATGGAGTGGAGAAGAAAGACAAAGCAAGGAGCTAAAAACTTACCACTTCCACACAAAATGGGAGGAGAACCTTGTTGCACGGACTCTTTTTTTCAAAATTTATTTGTAATTGAGGTTTTTTGGGGTTTTTTTAAGCTACAGTCTTTCTGCTTATTTTTTTGGTCTCGCTTTCATTTATTCTTTTCGCATTTTGAAGCCCTACTTAGAACATCCTTAAGATCCAACAGCCCAAAATGTACATTCTTGCAATTTTTCAACTGGTCTAAAAAATCTGATCAGGAGTGTATACTTTTTAAATATTGACAGGTTGTGGAGGCAGCACGGTGGTCAAGTTGGCCACACGGTCAAGAGATTTGGAAGAGGTGGGTTCGAATCTCCATTAGGCATCTTTGTGTGGTGTTCGGATGTTCTCCCCGTGCGTGGGTTCTCCGGGTACTCCGGTTGCCTCCCACGTTAAAAAAAAAAAAACATGCATGTTAGGTTAATTCACGACTCAAAATTGTCCATTGGTGTGAGTGTGAATGGTTGTATGTCTGCCCTGCAACCTGTCCAGGGTGTACCCCGCCTCTTGCCCGATGTTAGTTGGAATAGGCTCCAGCATACCCCCACGACCCTAATGAGGATAAGCCGCATAGAAAATGGATGGCTCTGCAGGTTGTGGATGTTTTGATGAGCAAAGTGTTGGGCTCCCCCTGCTGGTGAGAACAGGTAGCACAACCCCTTCAAATGCATCCTTGCTTGCTTGTTGTTTGTCATTGCAGAACAACACTAGAAACTTGGGTGTATAAAAGTGCATTTTATCCCAATTAGCGCTGCGTAAATGTGACTTTTTCCATGTTGAACAAGTCTTGGCTGAGTGTGGAGACAATGGTTAGATCAGATGAACAAAAGGGTGACTCTGAGGGGGTCACTGTCCTCCCGCCAGCCCTTCTTGTTGTGCCTTTCAGGAACTGGCCTGGTGGCTGTGCTTACCCTTTCAAAACTGCTTTTCTCCTCAAGTAGTTTCTCTCTGGTATTCTGTCACCAGTGAAAGGAGGAGGAGTGCAAAGATTCCCATCCGGGCCCGGCAGAGTTAAAGCCGTCTATAAAAAGAAAAATATTTTTGCTCAGTCCGAGTCATAGAATCACTTTCCAACATCCACAGTGGGCAGGCGGAGTTTTTTTTTTCTTTGTGTGCATGTGTGTGTTGTTGTTTTTTTCCCCCAGCAGTTATTCTTTCTTCCCCGACTTAATGACCATTGAGGAGGAGAAGCCCAGACTCTTCAGGCCTGCAGTTGCGTAAGCCTTCACTCACTTTCTAGAAACAGTAAATAAAGTAAAGAACCAGAACAAGCCTCACTTTCCCTCTCGTGTACCCCCATCTGAAAGGACTGACTGGGAATACCAGCACAGGAGATGCTAAAGCGCTAACAGCTAAATCAGGATAAGCGCTTACGTGGTTGTAGGGAACCTCCAGTAGATTTCATTTGTCAATGGGGGCTTGGTGAGGAGTTAGGGAATAAAAAAACATAATATTTTCTTGTGTCTTACCACAAATCTATAATAATAATAATAAATTCTACAAATAATAACACATCTATTGTAAGGAATGATTTTGTTAAGGTACAAAACAATGGAAACAAATATAATTGTTAAATTGATAAATAAAGAACTAAAAAAAGTGTATTCCTGGACCTTGTTTTGTTAAATCTGGAAATAAATAAAAACATTTACAGTGTAAATGGTCCTTTTGTTGTTGTTTTTACTCCTTTAAATGAAAGTATTTAATTTTATGAATCAAAAATCAAATAAATCTTTATTCCTGCAAAATGAAAAAAAAATCTAGATAGATATAGAATTTTTGTTTTAGCTTCTTAATATGAAGAACTTCTTAATATGAGAAAAAGTAATGTCAGACTTTAAAAAATATTGGATATATGGGAATAAAGTCATAATTAGTATAAAATAGTCAAATGACAGCAAAAATGGGGAAAAAAGTTGATGCTAATAACAGGCTTTTTTATCTATATGACAAAGCTGAGATGCAGTTTTTTTCTTGAAATATATATAACTTATTGGCATATTTTTACAAAATATCCAAGTGACAAAGTCGCATCTTGTTTTTTGCACTGTGTGGCCCTCGCAGGAAAAAATTTGGACAACCCTGGTCTAAAGAGATTAACGTATTTAAAAAATATTTCAGACATGTAAATGATATAACTAGAAAATACAAATAAAAAAGAAAAATTGAATTAATTAAATTATTTTAAAATAATAATTATTTAGCAACAGTTTTTCAAAGACAGAGTTTGTGTTCATTTTTTTAAATTAGCATATTCCAACGAGGGTAATCTGTTAAAAAAAAATTTTTTAAGAGGGAGTCATTTCTCCATAGTTTGTTCATGTTTTATGTTTTATAAATAAAAGGCTGACATTATTATTACTTTGAATTATTATTATCTGTAATAGTATTGGTTGTAAAAGAAGGAGTAGAAGCAATAGTAGTAGTTTTGTTTTACCATAGTTATTTTCATCATTAGTTATTTTAAGACAAACATTTGACACTAAATAATAACAGAAAAAAATAAAAGTATGAAAATTTAAATAAATTCATGATTTAAAGAAAAATATTTTGTTTAAATACCAGTAGAATTAAATGATTTTAACTAGACAAATACTAATAATAGCATAATAATAACATTTGGGGGGCCTCCACAACAAATACATATTAAGGAAATGGACCCTAATTAAAAAAATATATTAAAATAAATGAGGTTATTTAGAATATCCAAACAAGAGTTTTGAAGAAGCCAATGTTGTGTTTCTTCTACGTTGTGTTTTGGAAACGTTCTTTGTGAAATAAAGAGAAGGTGAAGAAAGGACAGATAGCTGAAATTGTGGACAATATAGTTACATAATAATAAAGCAGAGTTTATTGATGATGGCCACATTTAACACCACTGTGTCAAATTCCTTTTCTTTGAAGATCATTGTGTTTGTGTCACATTTTCAACATTCCAGCCATCCAACATCCATCCAGACGTCCTACTGAGGTCGTATTGTGGATGCTGACCGCTCCTTCATTGCCTTAGCAAAGCTGGTCTCGTGCCCGCATAGACACTGCCCTTCCACCTGTTTCTGGTTTGACCGCGTCGCCGTCCACACATGCTTAAAGGTGGCCACGCAAAACCCCCGTGGAGCAGAGGGGAAGTATCCAAGGAAACATTTGGAAACTATAAACTGCACTTTCTCATAATATACGAGGCCGATTTGTGGCAGCGAGAACATAAAGCGGAGGAGACCTTTGTGGCTCCCCGGCAACAAGAAGGTTGAACATTATGTTGTCAAAATAACACAGCTGACACGCGACGGCTCGCATGCGTCAACTGGAGATGAACCCAGTGGGATTTTTTTCAGACAAACTATACGCTCCCCTCCTAAAAGGTTGTTTATTGTAAGCGGGTCAGACATGAATTGAACATGTCACAATGCAAAGTTACTTTTCACAAAATGGGTCGCGTGTGAGAATTGCGGGATGGTTCACTTTTTGTAGACATGGTGTTTTCAATTCAATTAAAATAACTTTTGTGTCGTCCACAGAATTAACATTTTTTCCTGCAGGACATCCTAAAAAGCAGGCTTTTTGTTAAGATTACCCAAAATGGAAAATAATGTGTATTTCAGAAATATACAAAAAGGCTTCTTTCAGGGACCACAAAACGGGTCAACAATTTCAAGCTCTTCTGCAGAAATGGGGGTGGCTCAAGCCTTGGCAGGTGGTGCAACTAATTCCTACAGGTTTTCCAAGTTCTGGAGTACTTACTACCTCCTCTGTCTGCATAAAAGCAGTGTTTGGAACACACTGTGGTACTATACCCTCGTGAACATCAGTTGAACTGTATTGAACTGGAGAAAATAATTTGTTGCTCCAAAAAGGCATATATACAGTATGTATACTGTATATATATCCATATATATATATTTGGTGAAAAACAATTAACAGTGTAATACTATACTTATAAAGGCTTTTCCTCAATATCACCATATCCCTATTTGATGCCTGCTAATCTCTGCAAGCTATAAACAAACACCCCAGATATGAGTAAATGTGCTCTAAAAGGCAGTATATCATGCTGGTATATAATGTTACATTGTAATACATGTAGTGCAGCCATCTGTGGCGCTCCCTTCATCCGCATTGTGATTGATAGTAGTAATATTCTGGAATTATATTGCTATAGTAGATCATTTTATGTCATGCACTGCTGTGCTCTGGTAACATAAGCTTTGTTGTGGTTTGGCTTCATAAAAATAACACTAAATTGATTTCAATGGTTTCCAGTCCTGATAAAGCCCAACTCCTCGACATGCACCTCCTTTAAAAAAAAACGTTTTTATTTAAATCCCAGTGACGTCTACATAATATACGCACGTGCACCATAGCAACCAGTTTCTCCAAGGAGGTGGGCGGAGCTTTAGCTCGGTTGCTGACGTCACGAAGCAACCGGACTCGGGGGGGAAAAATACGAACCGTTGCTCAAAGTCTGCTGTGGGCCCACAAATTGTGTGATTTGTAATTCAGCGTACAGCTGCGGACACGTCCGACCGAATTTTAAACAACTTTAGCGGTCAAACGGGAGTGACCGGAGCCGACAACCTGCTAAAACCCGGAAGCTAATTGTTGCTAACAGGTAGCATACCTGCGACGCACTTGACAATGTTAGCTAGCTAGCTAAAAAAATAAATAGAAGTTGTGGCTTTTACTAGTTTGTCGACAAAGTTCCACCTAAGTAAGTAGAATAATGAATGATATATATATGCATATTTATGTTACATTTTTAATGGACATTCGTGCTTTTGTACACTAGGCACTTTACTTTACTAGCAAAACTGAACTCCTCTCTTGAGTCCATTATGACGATCCTTTTACGCAATGAATAGTTAGACACCAATGAGTTACATAATTTAGCAAAGTAGACCGTTAGTTGTTTTTTTTTTTACATAATTGAGCAAAATCTGTTTTCTTTGAGAATTCGGCGGCAGGGTTGTCTTTGTGACGTCACGCAGTCAGCTAATCGCAGCATGTGAAGAGGTTAAACTTAACTAAAACATTGAGATATTACAGTAAGTACCTGAGCTACTTTGTGCTGAATTTAAATTGAAATGACTATGTATTGTTGAATCCAAACGTGGTTGTGTAAAACACTAAAGTGTGTTTATAATACATGTTTTTATTTACAGTTGACTTGGTACAACCACGACAATTGTGTGCCTTACAGTTGTCCACAATTGGGCTGAGCTAGTGCGACTGCCATGGAGAAGCTAAGGGAAGAGTTTGAGCAGATAGTCGGTGAGCTGGAGTGGCAGGATGTCGCCGACACTCTCCAGGAGTTATGCTCCAACATCCTCTGCGACACCACCAACCCTCCTCACCCGCTTCCTTCTCATCCTCTTCCCAACCACCACATACCACCACCGCCTCCATCGGCCGCCTACTCAGGGAGGGCTTTTGATGCCCACGGGGATGTCCGAGGCTTCGCCGGGCGCTTCCCGCTGCGTCCGCCGTTCCTCCCCCACAGCCAAATAGTGTCGCTTTCCAGTATGAGCTACGGTCCACAGTTCAACCCGTACCTCATGCACCCTTTTCACCTCAGCCGCCAGGTGGGGGCTCCTTTCCGTCAGCAAGTAAGTGTTAGCCTATCATGCAACAGTGCTTTGAAGGATTTGCTGAATTTTCGGTTAATGTTGACAGCAGGCACTACATTTTAATCACCAGCAGTGGAATGTTGTCATGGTTTCACGTAACATTCAAAATACTTTCAGTCATCAAGTAGTATGGTGTCCAAAAGTAGCTAGAAACACAAAAAGTTGCTTTGTAGCATGTACATGTTGCTGAATGATGCTTCATTATGTGCTGCGTAGTAGAACCTCAGGCAGCAGGGGTCATTTTTCCCATAGGGAATAATGTACAGTAAAGAGAAACTGGATGACTGTGACCATCATATTAACTGCACAGGCAATGTTTAACACTCACACCAGTGTGAGGTAAGAGCTGTAATAATAAAGGTAAACAAGGTAAAAGTTGTTAATAATAAGACATACTATTTTTTTATACCACTGAGCAGCCAGAACAACCGATTTGTATATTTTCAGGTTTGGCAGGCGGGGGTCCAGTTAAAAACAGGCAGTGGCCTTAATATTGCCTTATACACTGTTGAATTAGCCATATTGTACCGACCAGCTTGGACACAGACATGTTTCATTAATTTTATGGTGACAATTTTGTCTCTTTGGGATCACAAAAACATGAACAAAAAAGACAAAAAGAGCGAGATTTGCTGTTTTGGCAGTTATGTGTGACTTCCAGAAAATTGTGTATACATTCAGACTGAAGAGGTTCCGCAGTCATGGCCAAAGGTTTTGAGAGTGACACAAATATTGTCACAAAGTTTGCTAGCTAGTTTTATGGTGTCAATCTGCATATACACCAAAATGTTGGGAAGAGTGATGTTAATCTTAAAAACACAATTTCCACTCAAATTTCAGCTCTCTCACAAAGGACCAGCTGACATGACATGAGAACTTTGACGACGACAAAATCTGAAGATGACTTAGTCCTGCTGATGTTAGAATAACAGGCCGAATGATTTAAAAGGAGGGTGGTGGTTAAAATATTTGTTTGTCCTGTGTTACCGTTGGTTACCGGCAAGGAAACACATGCAGTCATCATTGCTTAGCACCAAAAGAGTTTCACAGGCAATGATTTCTAACGGAATTGCGGAATTGGCCAATAAAAACAATGTACTGTTAAATGCAGAATCTCGCCGGAAGTGACATAATATGAATGAAATGCGGGAGTTTCTTGGCGAACTGTTCAATTGTGATGTAATCGCATCACAAACACTAATGAATAAAACCAAACAGGTTGAAACGGTGACCTCAGACAGCAGCGAAAGTTGTCGAAAAACTCTCTTATGAAGCGTGAATGGACGCTGGCGGGTTTAGCTTAGTTTAGCAGAACATGCTAGTGCAGCTTTGTGTGTACAGCTCAAGCTGGATGAGTGTATTTTCATCATGTTGTGTTGTATCGTTATAACCAGGAGCCCACATCCAGGAGCCCAAGGCAAACCTAGTCATTGGTGCCCTCCACATCCTTTAAAAAAATGTTTTACTAAATGTATGTTTTCCGCCACTTTTTTCCTGCTTTTGAAATCTGTTAGTTATCTGTCATCTTAGGCTGCTAGGCACACAGCCATGTTGATATGTTGGTTTTAAGTATTAATGTTTAATTTACTAACAAGTGTGAATATGAGAAAATTCTCCCCATTTCCTGAGCTAGAAAGTTTTAATACACTCACATGTTTGTGATGAAAAGCTTGTGAAGGGAAGGGAGTGATCGAAATGATCATGAAACATTACGCATTTGGATGTACTGTATTTTTAAGCACACAAATTAACACAAAAAATATATATATACTTTATATTTTACTTATATACTTATATGAGAACACACATCCGACCTTATGATGTCGGCCTCATCTTGTGGCCTCTTACTGTGTCTTAAACAAAATAAATGTAAAAAAAAAATCATTAATAATGCATTTGCAATTGTATTGGTGACTACATTTTCCTTGATCACAAGTACAGGAATTATATAAAATATATAATATTTTATATAATATAAATTAAATATAATATAATATAATACGTTCCCACCCTCACCTATGGTCATGAGTTATGGGTCATGACCGAAAGAGCGAAATCGCGGATACAAGCGGCGGAAATGAGTTTCCTTCGTAGGGTGGCTGGACTCACCCTAAGAGATAGGGTGAGGAGCTCGGCCATCCGGGAGGAGCTCAGAGTAGAGCCGCTGCTCCTTCACATCGAGAGGAGCCAGTTGAGGTGGCTCGGGCATCTAGTCCGGATGCCTCCCGGGCGCCTCCCTAGTGAGGTGTTTCGGGCATGCCCAGTCGGGAGAAGGACCCGGGAAAGACCTAGGACATGCTGGAGGGACTATGTCTCACAGCTGGCCTGGGAACACCTTGGTGTCCTCCCGGCGGAGCTGGAAGAGGTCGCCGGGGACCGGGAAGTCTGGACTTCCCTACTGAAACTGCTGCCCCCGCAACCAGGACCCGGATAAGCGGAGAAAAATGGAATGGATTATAATATTTTGTAGCAAAGTGTGCAGAGACTGACATTTCATTTAAAAGGTTAGCCAGGCTACATGCATTTTCAATTACGGGGCACAATTGTCCAATGATGTATTGCCTCAATAAATGTTAAGAATTTTTGCATTTAATAATGGCCATTTTATTCACTAACCCAACAAAGCACACACACAATGCTGGAAACAAATAAATGTGAAACGTAAAAAAAAAGTCTAAATGAAAAAAGAAAAAACTGAATAAAAAATACAGATGTCTTGGCTCAAAGAAGCCACTTATTTTTCATCTCAAGGAAAAATATCAGGGACAGAAATCATTTTTTTTCTGATCAATCACCTTTAATCCAGAAAGAAGTCCTGTGTCATGGCTACAGTGAAGCATCTCTAAATCATGCACGTGGGCTCACTTACAATTATGCCCAAGAACCCAGCCACGCATGGTACCAAAACATCTACTGAAGCACCATGCCATGAGGCAAATGTAAGAATTAACTGGCTCAGGGAACAAAACATCACAACATTTTGGCTTCATGGCCAGGAAAATCTCCAGGCCTTAATCCCTTTGAGAATTTGTGGTTAATTCTCAAGAGGCAGGTGGAAAAACAAAAACTTGCAAATGTGGACATAATCCCAAATTTTGATTATGCAAGAATGGGGTTGTCATCAGTTAGGAGCCCCGAAGTTAATTGATAGCATGCCAAGGTTAATTAAAAAAAGAAGGGTCAACACTGTAAATATCGACTGTTTACATCAGTCCTTCTCAAATAATGGGCCAGAAGTTTACGATGCTCTGGAGGACCTGGATGGGGAGAGGCCATGGGCACTTGGTCTGTCCGACGGCAAGCCCTCATCTCGGACACACTATAATGTTACTACACATAGTAACATTTGACAAAAATACATATACTTGTGTCATTCTCAAATCTTTTGGCCATGACTGTACTGTTTTTTTATTGCTTGTGTTCTAATCTATTCTGTGTTGTTGTCTCCTTAGTATGTGCCGTGTCAGATGCCTCCTCAGGTCATCCACAGTCAGCCTGCTTACAGCTTCCCGCCTGCTCCTCCGCAGCCGGTAAGAATCTTTGTATTTAAATACACCAACAAAGCAAACATATTGGGTGTTTGCTTTAGGACACAGCAGAAGGCAAGTGGTAGGAGATGGCCTTAGCTCTGCAGTTCCAAACTGAGACTTTGAAGATTTTATATGTCATGCTTATCATAAAGTAAGTTAATGACCAGGCAATGCTGTCAAGTTAAAAGGGTGCATGCCGCCACCATGTGGACAGAGGGCACTAATGCAACCTTGCACGGTTTGGTGTGTCTAGAAAAAAAGTCTGCCAGTGGTTCCCTTGCCCGAAGGCGCAACCTTGCGTGCTGTTGGCATGCTGTGAGTAACACACATACACAGCTATGCAGACACACACTTTGGCATGGATCTAGCGGGTGTTTATCTGTCTTCGTAGGAATGGAGAGGTGTTGTATGCAGCAGTGGATGCTTCTCAGGGTGTTGCATCTGCTCCTCCACCGTCCATGACCACCTCGTCCCCCAGGTAGAGTCTTCCCTTGTCCTCTTGAAGATCTTTAAATGTACATTACTTCACTTCATGCTTTTATTGTCGTGCTTCTCGCCTTACTGTTTCAGCCGTAAGAGAAAGTTCAAGCGGCGGCACAAGCGAGCTCGAGGGAAAAAGCCTCCAAACGCCTTCATGTGCTTCTTGAGGGAACAGCGTCCGACACTAAAGGCCCAGATTGAGGAGAAGGGCGGCGTGGCTGTCAACAAGATGCTGGGACAGCTGGTAAGAAAATGATAGTCAACTCAACTGCAGAGAGTGCCTGGCATTTGCACGTGTCATGTATGGTTTGCTCAGTGGGCGTCGCTGAGCAAGGAGCAGCGTGCTAAATACTATGAGCAGGCCTACACGGAAAAGAAGATCCACAAAGACATGTCCTCCGACTGCTCCAGCAGCAACGAGGAGGTGCGTCCTGTTTGTCTCAACACTTACACAACGGTAACAACCTTGGCACAGCATCTAACGTGTGTGTTTGTGGTTTGCATGCAGGGTGCCAACAAGAGGAGGCGGAACAGCGACACAGCAGCCGCCGGCCTTGCAGGTCGCATCACACGTTGATTTTTGGCATTTATTGCATAAGCAACTTCTCTTTTTGCTCCACGGCAGCCCGCCAAGGCGCCTGGGACACCCAAGATGACCCTTCCCCCTCCACCTCCTTCTCCACCTCCTCGTCCTCCTCACTGTCCTCGTGGCTGGAGGCCGTCATCACCACTGAGGCTCACGACTCCCCGGCCGCCAAGTGCCCCAACTCAGGTGATGAGTCTGACATTGAAGGAATGGATGCCCAGCTGCTGCACCTGCTGGGCTGCTGTTAGCCCTGCCCACAGCCTGCAACGCACACACACAGTTTCAGTTAAGTGTAAATAATCCATAGTGTTAAATGATAGAATTGTAAAAACTTTTTTAATATATTTCAAAGTGTGCTAATATAATTCAAATATTTTGAAAAATCTATGAACAACTTATTTCAACTTATTTTGGGTGATTGCAAACCGCATTGCAATAAAGCACCGCCATCTAGTGCACAAGAGTCTAAATAACACGTATTTCTCAGGGTGGCTGGTGTTTTCAGGTGCCAGGTTTTGCCAAAAGATGGAGCTCCAGATTCATTAGCGATCTCGCAGGTTGCCATTGAGGATTTATTTATTGAAGGATTTATTTTCCATCGAAGTGGGCAATCATCCTATAATCTTTACATCAGTCAAATTTACTCTTAAGATCTTGAGGCTGCTTTGGAAGGCTGGGAAAGTCCTGCCTTCATTTCCTGTTCCTGTCTGGGTGAGCGCCTTGCTCATGGAAAAAAAGGCAAACAGGGTGCTTCATTTGTCATATTGTGCTTATTTATTTTTATGAACGTCTTATGTCAGGGTATTTGTTGGGGTGTGTCGTTCGTGGCAATTTGCTGCCAGTTTAATGGAGTGTTACTGTAATGAAGATATTCTGTACTGTAGTTCATATTGTAAATAAGATGCAGGTCGAATGAACTGCGTGTGCATATTTCTTTATATTTTTTATTGGAACAAAGAGCTTACAAAAATAATATGACAGACTTATGTATATCAAACTTATATATTTTCTTGTCATTTTTAGTGAAATAAATTGTCTGGCATCAGTTGTAACTTGTGTATGCTTTAAAAATTGCATGCGAATGCTGAGAAGATCTTAATGTTACAGTGGTATGCAAAGGTTTGCACCTGTCACAATTTCCATCATTTTCATTCATAATCATTGGGCGTTTACAAATCTACAATTTCATAGTAATGTAACAACTGATGGGTGGAACAATATTTCAGGAGCAAAATCAGGTTTATTGGATGAACTAAAGATGTGCAACGTGCATCACCACAGCACTTCAGTCCAAAATAAGGCTTACTTAGTTGTCCAAATGTTCTTCTGCATACCTCAGGGGACATACTAAGTTGATACTACAGTATAGTTCTTTGGAAGTGGCCTGTGGGTTGTTGAGTTATCACCAATTTTGGCCTCATGTTTTTACTGGCCTTAACATTAACTCTGTAGTCTTCCATTTCCCCATTTTGTAAACCGATAGCGGAAATCTCTGAGATACCTTTTGGTAGCCTTCACGTAAACCATGATGTTGAACAACCGACCTTCATTTTCAGGTCGTGTGATAGCTGTTTTGAAGACCCCATGTTGCAATACTCAGCAATACATGTTTGAACGGGAAAAATCACATTTGTATAACAGTGGCGGTGTTATAAATCATACACCACAAAATGAACTGTAAATTACTGCAAACTAGACTGCTCAATTAAATATAGCTGGGTAGCAAATTTGACGGCAAACCAGGGAGGACAGTGTTTCCTGGTCACGTGACACGTGTTGCCAGGCAGAATTAGAGGAGCGCCATCACTTGTGCCCCATGGACCAATGTAATACGAGTGGCATACCACAGGAGAAAGCTGTTAGAATGACAACATAGATGGCGCCAGAGTTTCCAAAGAACCCGGATGTCAAACACGAAGGAAATCGCGTTTTTAAAAGAAATGTTCTGCTCAAAATATAAAATACATCATGTAAACGAGAAGGGAAGGGTGTCAATTTCGTTTCATAAAATTAACATATTTGGAAGGGGAGGTCTTCTGTCGGACAGGAGGAGGACTCTTCTAGACGGCTCACCTGCAAACGACTGGACCAGGCGGATGGAGACGCCGCTTTTCGGCTTGAAAAGTCCTAGAAAGTCTCACTGCGGCGGAATTAAAACGTCAACAGCGTGACAACGATATCAGGTAACGTCAAGTCGACTGTTATCGACGCTAACACGCTAAATGTTTGCGTCGCGGTGCCGTGAGGTAATTTTCGTTGTCATTTTTTTGTCTGCCGCTAAAAAGAGTTTAGCTGGTGCGTTCACGTGCGTCGTGAAAAGCACTGTGCTTTTTGTGGCTATTTTCGAATGCTGTTGGAGAAGAACGCTCGTCGTTAACCAGACGAGCGAGGCAATTGCATTTCCATGATGTAAGCAAATCTCACATTCGCTCCAAGGGTGTGATGCCGCCAAATAACATTGTGATGATAACCATAGAGCCACCCATTTATTCACATGTGCATTCACATGCACACCCATTGACACGTTAGTGTCTCCAATTACGTTAACATGCATGCTTTTGGGATGTAAGCGTGAGCACCCTCCAGTTGCCCCGATCTGCTTTCTCATGCTTTCTCACCCGACGCGTGACCTCCAGCCAGTTGTGTTATTCCCCGATGGGACATGAAGTCATTTCCGATGAACTTTCCGGTGCATCTTTCTCCTTTTTTGACTGTCATGTTGCAACATTTATTTAAAGGGAGTTCTGTGAGCTCTCACTTCCTGTAATGCAAGCCCACGTGTAACAAAATAGGAGAAGCATCTTGGTGGATGCTCAAGTTCGCATTCTTCAGTCTCATTAGGGAGGAATTTCCCTGCTGCAGCGATGACACCCTGGCAATGTATTACATGATGGGACTTCCTCTTTTTTGGAGCTTATTTTAATCTTTTTTCGTCCTTTTTCGTTCTTAACCACAGTTGACGTCTTCTGTGGAGGAAATGGAGGACGACAGAAGAAATGTAAGTCCCTCGCTTTAAAAAAATGTGGCTGTGTAGATTTGTTGGATCAAGACTTCACTTAATTACACAACACTGAGACTGTAGCTGACCTGACTTTGTGGATTATTTGTAGTGTTGTTTTATGGTGCAAGGTTATTGTTAATACAAACTCTATAGCACATACCAATGGTGGGCAAACTGCGGCCCGCAGGCTACATTAGACCAATCAAAAGTCTTAATCTGGCTCACTGGGCCTTTCCAAATTCCTTTTTTAAAGGACTAAACAACTAATGATTTATAAAGGAAAATCCTGAAAATTATCAGGTGTGCCCAAAATTTTGCATACAACTGTATATTGTGTTGTTCCAGGGTGCTGTAGTGTGTGGGCTATAGAGGGCAGTGGTGGCAGTGGAATGTCTGCTTATAGGAGCACGGGCTCTGTGTGACATGCAAATAAATGGCCAACTAAATTACAGCCATGCTGACGTTGAATTATTTAGCCGCCATTACAATACTTTTTAGGGTAGGACCTATTATTTGACATGGTTATACAGTATAAGAATTTGTTGTGTGATTTAGAATACATGACTTCTTTTTTTACATTTTTTTAAACAAACTCTCTTCAATGAACAGTAATTTACTGACCTTCCTTAGTAGCAACCAGCGGTTGGAGCGGCACTTCTCGAGCGAATTGGCAGAACCATGACAGAGGAGTTCGGGTGCAGTGAGGGCAATCTACTGCTGTAACTATGGAGTAGAATATCCAGCGTCCAGCGTGAAACTACCTTCACTACGGAACACAGCGGACATGTCTGCATGGTGGCGTTGCGTTTTCCTGTTTATCCGGGTGGTGGGAGTCGAGAGGCAACCAGCTTTGAGGCACATTTTGCCGCTCCTACCATGTTCAGATCGATTTTGTGGCGGAAGCTGATTTGATCCGATCTTCAAAATACAGTGGATCTGCAGTCGATCCCAATCCTGAAATTCAGATCGGCACATCCCTAATTTAAAGTTTGAAATGTAGGTCAGTGCTTCTGGTAGTGGTTTGGCCAGCAAAGAAGACTTTACTGGCCTTGACAGCACACCGTTGAATAGGCTTGTCACAATAGCACCTTTTGCTGGACGATAATTGTCTGAAAAAGGATTGCCGATAAACCACATTATTGTCAACATTCTTTTGCAACCATGTATTGATAATATATCATCACAAATATTTTCATGTTACAAAATGAAGATTGTGCAAACGGGCTGAAATTGACATCAGATTGTGTTTTACAGGTATAAAGAATGTATTCGATTGTGTAGCACGTAACACGCAGAGCTAGCGAGTGGTGAACTGGCTAGTGTGTAGCAAAGAGACTGAATGACTGACAGAGGGTGTACTCACTCCGTTCATTCCGTTGAGACAGATGCACAGAGTGAACTCGCTTAGAATCCAGCCTTTTTGGTAGAGAGAGAGAGGAGAATAGAAAA
This sequence comes from Oostethus manadensis, assembly GCA_024372805.1. NCBI lineage: Eukaryota > Metazoa > Chordata > Actinopteri > Syngnathiformes > Syngnathidae > Oostethus > Oostethus manadensis. The sequence goes on along the minus strand of QODF01000095.1, from coordinate 2,172,449 downwards.
AACAAACATGCATGCACATGTCAATATATCGAGGCCAGAAAAATTGAGTTCATTTTTATTTATCGTGCGGTTAAGGGATTTATTGCCGCTGATCATGACATTGACCACACAACATATTCAAGTTTGGTTGTTTGTGCATAAGCAATCATGTTGGTCTGTTAAACCCAGAGCGGTTATAAGCTTTGCTTTGCTTTGCTCTGCTTTTGTTTTGTGCACACTGTGGGCTGTGGGAGTGGACTGGCAGGCTTTATGTCTGCAGTGAAACCCAAACCAGAAGGTTCTAGTCATTAGGGTGAAGGGGTCACCAAATGACAAAGACCGTCTGAGTGCACCAGAGTGGTTGAAAGCGCCTTCTTCGGTTAGCTTAATGGGGGTCTTGGTTGGCTTAAAATGTTCTGCCAACCACCCCCAGCTACTCACCCACCCCCTCTTGGCTCCCTCCTTATGTATGTATGTGTGCATGCGTGTGCGCGCATGTGTGTGAGAACTTGTGGGTGGGCCGCTCGCTCGCCCGACTGTTGCCAGATTTCGAGGTAAGCAGAGTGTCTGCTTGTTTTTGCTGTGTCACCAACTTTGGGAGAGAATGAGAACAAACCAAGCCTGGGAGTCATTACCAGCACATACACATATACATATACAGTTGGCCGTTAAGAGGAAGTGGTGTCTCCACCCTGCAAGGTCAGGTCACGCAGCAACTCCTGACGTTCCGTCCTGATGACAATGCCAGGCTTTGTGCGGGCGAGCGGCGACAAGCTGCTATGATGTAATGGCCGTTTTTATTAACATCGTACAACACGCTGTCCCACGGGTCAGTGGCTTGCCGTTACCAGTTTACTGTGCTCAGGAGTTGTATGAGTCAAAGGGTGGAGGAAACCTAATGCCTGCCAGAACTTTGTACTGGTGTTTCAGGTCTGGAGCTGTCAAATATCCACTGGGTGAGGGAGACAAAAAAAAACACCCCAAAGCCCCTTCCTCATGTGTGTGCATGTACATGAGTATGACTGCTATGATTTTTAACACAGAAATGTCTTAACCTGGCCTCCCCTCAGACACTTCGGGAAGATTTATTTACATCAGGGGTGACCAAACTTATTCCACGAAGGGCCGTATATAGAAAAATCAAAGGGGCCACTTTGATATTGTTGTGTATTTTTTTATTTTATCTTCTTTTCCTTTCGGCTTACCCCATGAGGGGCCGCAACAGCGAATCATTTTTGCATGTTTTGATTTGGCAAAAGTTTTACATCGGATGCCCATCCTGACAGACCCTGTAAGAGGGACGTGATCTAATAGTGGTTTATAAAAAGCAAAAGAAACAAAAAACTATTAACATATATTTTATGCAAAAGCTTTTTTAAATTATTTATATCAAAATGCCAGCTTTTTTTTGCATTGTGCCATTTTGTGTATATTTACAATTTGTGCCATTTTTTTAGTGTTTAATTCACATTTTATCAGCGTAGAGCGTGTGTGCTTTTTGGGTTACTAAATAAAACGTCCATACATTACATACAAAAATCCTTACATGTATTGATGCAATACATCATTGGCCAATTTTGCCCAGTAATTCAGAAATGAATGTTTTCTTTTTTTGCTTTTCTAAGCGGATGTCAGCCTCTGCACACATTGCTACAAAATCTTCAAACTGTAATGCCTGCGCTTTTGGTTCAGGAATATGTAGTCACAGATCCAATTCCAATTGCCTTATTAATGTAAGTAATGTATTTTTTATGACACCCTGTCACACAAAAATACAGTAGTTACTTAAGAACTATCCATCCATCCATTTTCTTCTGCTTATCCGAGGTCGGGTCGCAGGGGCAGCAGCCTAACCAGGGAAGCCCAGACTTCTCTCTCCCCGGCCACTTTGTCCAACCCTTCCCAGCGGATCCCGAGGCGTTCCCAGGCCAGCCAAGAGACATAGTCCAATGTGTCCTGGGTCTTCCCCGAGGCCTCCTACCGGTTGGACGTGCCCTGAAATACCTCCCCTGGGAGGCGTCCGGTAGGCATCCTAACCAGATGCCCGAGCCACCTCATCTGGCTCCTCTCAATTTCGCCCGCTTGTACCTGCCATATTTGCCATTCGGTCACTACCCAAAGCTCATGACCATAGGTCAGGGTAGGAACGTAGATCGACCGGTTAATTGAGAGCTTTTCCTTTCGGCTCACCTCTCTCGTCACCACAACGGACCGATGCAGAGTCCGCATCACTGCAGAAGCTGCACCAATCTGCACCAATCCGTCTGTCCATCTCGCTTTCCATCCTTCCCTCACTCGTGACATCTTGTGGAGTTGATGAAAACTAAATTCGTACCCGGCGGTTATTAGGGACATGGAACATACTGTAGAACACACCAATTGGCAGCGATATCACAGACAAGAACACAAGGAGCATTCACGGACAACGGGTCGTGTCTTTAAAAAAAAAAAAATCCTTATTAAGGTGGTGGAGGTATGCTACACGACACGCTTTTGGGTCGCGACCCACCATTTGACAATCACTGCTTTAGTTGACCACAGACTCAGCAACTGTAGGTTAACATATTGTGTGTCTTTCCAATGAACAACATGTATATTCCTGATCAAAATTTTAAGACCAGTTGAAAAATTTACTTTTTGCACTGTTGAATCTTAAGGAGGTTCTAAGTGGAGCTTCAAAATGCAAAAATAAGAAATGGAAGTGAGACAAAATAAATTGGAGTAAGCTATTTATCGCAAACAAGCATTTAAGTAAAATCGTCAGCTGATCAAAATAAAAAAATAAAACAGAAATTCCCCTAAAATAGAAATAAATTGAGTCAGTAATGAGTACATGAGCTATTCTTGTTAATCAGCTGAAAAATGGGCATGCTTGATGCCAGTGTTACCATGGGGGTAGGGGAAATGTTGCTCCAAGGTGGTGAAATGGCTTCACGGAGGGCATCCACTGTCTGGAACCGATTTCCATTTTTGTAAACGTCCCATGCCATCCATTCCCAAATGTTCAAAGTTTGATTTAGATCAGGAGAACATGCAAGATGGTTCAAAGGAGTGAGCTTATTCCTCTGAAAAAAGTCTGGAAAAACAACAGTCCTGTTGAAAAAGCCAGTCATTACCACACAGAAGAGGGCCTTCAGTCATGAGGGATGCCCCCGGCAACATCTTCACATAGCCAGCTCGCATTTGATGCCCCTTCATTCCTTGAAGCTCCATTCTTCCATGGGCGGATCATGATGGCGCCCCCTTCACTGTGCCATGTGGAAACCATCTCAGGTGGGATCTCCTTGTCATGCCAGTAATGTTGGAAGCCATTGGGACCATTTTCCAGTGTCCCAGGTTTGGTCCTGGAAATTCCAAATGAATGCCTTTGAAGACCTTTTTTTTTCTTCTTAAAATCCTTCTCTGGCAGATGACATCTGATGGTTATTGGACGTTTTTTTGGGTCCACCACTTTATTGTTCCATAACCCTCGGGATGTTTGAAGAAGTTTCAAATAACCGTTTTACCACGCCCAAACTCTGCAGTAATGCCGCACTGTGAGAGGCCTTGCTTATGCAGCTCAACAATCCCACCGCATTCAAAAAGAAAGCAAAGTCAAAAAAGCCTTTGCATCAAGTGATCATGACAGAGTAAATACCTGACACTAAATCACATTCAATCCACATTTTTGCCAGGATTCTGGCTTTCTCTGAAACTTTTGATCAACTTATGATCATTCTGATTCACACTTTCATGCTTTTTTGCCATACCTACTCCCAACTTTTGTTTTCCAAAATCTCAAAATTGTGTGTCTTTTAAAACAAAATTAAATCAGAAAAAGAACATAAATGGCTTTCTGGATTGCGACAAACAAAATTATTCTTCATCATCCAACAAGAGAGGCTTCTGTTTTTGTTTTTTTGCTGGCCCGGCATCACAGCGCATTGTTCCCTGGAGATCACGTCGCGGAGCTCAAACCATTGGCGGTTCCATGGTGACCACGCACAGGCAGCGGCACACGTGTTTGTTTGTTTTGTTCACCCACTGCACAGACAAACACGCTTAGAGGTGCGCGGGTGGGCCTATTGTCAGCACCGGTCAGATCAGACAACAGCACCCGCCATCTCGTTCTGTCATCTGTAAGCAGTAGAAAACGTTTATGTTCTATGATTAAGTCATGTCGCCTAATCCAACGCTGTCCATATGGGCGGCAACCATACCGTGTTGAATATTTCATGGTGAATGGATCAGGTTAATGTCACAGATCAAATCAACCTGATGCTTCGTTTCTGTCCTACCTTCCCCAGGGCAGCAAAGATCCTGTTTAGGATCTAACAGTGAAATTGGATTGTGGATTTATGGATTATTCTTTTTCCACGTGACACAGACAGTGACCACGTATTAAAAGTCATTTTTTAAAAATCCACAATACAGAAAACATGGACTTTCTTGCATGCCTATTCATGATAAGGCATTGTTTCATACAAATTAATTTATTTTAATTACTGTCCTATGAGAGGCATGTTTCCCCAAATATATATTTTTTAAATTCTATTTGACCTAATTGAACCATTTTTATGCTTGAAAATGCTTAGCAAAACATGCTTATAAGCCTATGACTAATAAACCACATTTAACCACAAAACAATGAGGATAAGCGGCATAGAAAATGGATTGATGGAACATGATTTATTTATTTAATTTATATTTTTTTGAAAAAAACGTGAGCGTCAAGCTGCAAAATTTGGTGAGGGGATTACTCTTATCTGGAAAAAAGTAATCTATCAATTGTTAAGTTTTAAGCAACAATAAAAGCTATAACATATTAAAGTGATTTGTTGTTGTTGCTGTACAGTGTAAATAATGTATCTCCACATTGTGCAAGTAAAAAAAAATCTTAACTTAAAAATGTTTAACACACATTTCCTCATTTTAAAAAGTAAAGGGACATGTTTTTAATTGGACAATATAAGTGATACACTGTATAACAGTGAACAATATTACAATTATGCTTTATTCTATTAACCTTCTGGGGCGGGTTTGGTGGGTTAGGAAATGAGAGGGTTTTTTCCCTACAAACTTAGGTTCAGGAAAAGGGTCCTGGTAGTCATTTGTGCACATGCACCCAGTTAATTATTATATGTACAGTATGGTATGTTACATATTATTAGAAGACCGTTTTAAATAACACATAGATTTGTGCAATATAATACATCTTACTTCTTTCTGTGTGTTCTAAAAGGAGAAAAACAGCTAAAAAGAGGCAGCTAAGAATGCATGTAATGGAGCACATCCTTTCCGCCTATAAAACACAAACAAAAAACTCCAAAAAAGCCCCAACACTGCTCCATTTACATAATGTGACCTGCATATTAGCAAAGCTATAGCGACATTGTTATTATTGTTAAGATTGTTACACCAAAGAACTTCTTTACTGGCGTAGCAACACCTCGCCACACCACACCAGCTACCACACACTCGCTCATAATGACTGAGGCCACCACCAAAAGGTAATGCTACATATTAGAGCTGCTGCTGTTTTTTATTTTTCAGTTTGGAAAAGTTAACACTAGTGTTGCTATGTGAAAACAGTGTGCTCGGTAGTTCCACTATAAATGATGGCAAAACACAAGTACTAGATGTTATCATGAATGTGCCTGTTACTACATGGTTACAGCATGTATATAAAACCTATAATAGCTTGTTTTTGAAAAGAAGCTTGTTTTAATAGCGGACCTTGCAGGCTGATTCTTTTTAGCTGTTTATATATTTAGAACGCAGAGAAAAGCGAGACTATGTGTTTTCATGGCTCACGCAAAAGGGTGGTGGTGTATTATAATGAATGCTTAGACAAATGCACAAAAGTAGGATGGACTGGCTTAACGTGACAATGACATTCCTGTAGCTTAAAATTTTGCATGTTCAGCATTCCCCAGTGCGACCAAAAGGGGTCACAATTAGTGGCACCATTGTGGAAGCAACAGTATGGGTTTTTTTATTTTTGTTTTGTTAATTTACGGCTGTCAAATGATTAATGACATTGATGAAATTAATCAGTTTTCAAATTAATCATGATTAATCACCATTTGGAACTGTATGTAATATGCCAATTTTACTGTATGTTTCAAACAAAAAGTAATCAGTTTTCAAAATATTAATGATTAATCACCATTTGGAACTGTATGTGATATGCCAATTTTACTGTATGTTTCGAACAAAAAGATAAGTAACGGCTCACAATTTCTATGTATGTATGTATTTACATGTACAGCAGGACTGTCAAATTTCCTTTAAATGGCGCAATTTTTTGGGACACGAGACTAACGGGCGAGCGCAGGTCCTGTTTGACCCTCGTCCCACACCATGTTTGAGGAAACAGAGTGGTGTGGAAGCTGATGTGGAGCCACAAGTGGTAACAAATATTGAGGAGAAATAGACAAAGAAAAAAGTATTGAGTTTGGCTTCAAAGCCCTGGTAGATGGCTCGCAGCAAGACCAAAGTTGTATCTACCATCGCTGTGAGTTGAGTTTTCACGGAGTACGCACGTTGAGAGAAAGTGAGGCACTCCCACTATACCAAAATCCCAAATAATGAGTGTTTTCTAGATGCGAGCTGTCTTGGCTGATTTTTTTGCATTGAACTGTGAGCTAAAATAACAGCAGGCATAGCGGAGGAAAGGTATTTGGGGGCTTGTGTTAATGTAACCCATGCAAATAGCATTAGCATTGCACTAGCTAGTCACTGGGAAATATTTTCAACACATAAGCAAGACATACGTACACTATAGGGCGCTGCTACTGCTATGACAGAAGCGTGGTTTGACATGATGTATATGCATTAATTGCACTTAAACAATAAGAAGGAAATTAATAAAATAAATTAGTTACCGCCAGTTTTTATTTTTATTTTTGTGTTAAGTGACACATCATTTTCTTTGTTCCAGGCAACTGGGGGGATCCACAATGGTCTTCCTCCTGATGAAGGTAAGAACAAAAAATCAGTTGTATTAAATATAGCCGATGTTAAACGAGTCAACTTTTGTTTATTCACTAATGTTCCAAGTGTGTTTACTCACACCAGAGCGCTGTGAGGGGGGGCCCACGTGCTCTCTCCTGTTTATTCCCTTGTCTGTTTGTCCTCATGTCATTGACACGTCCCGCCCGTGTAACGCAACCTGAGCAAAACACGCACGCACACAAACACACACACACACACACACACACACACACACACACACACACACATTAGTATGCTGAGATGAAAAAAGAACATTCTAAAACACAGGAAATAACCAAAATGGAAAGTGATTTCTTCTTAGGTGTACACATTTTAATGTGCGTAATATGAACTACATATTAACCAAGCTACAGCAACATGCTGTATTATTATTGTTGTTAACATTGTTACGTCCAAGAACAACATTATTGACGTAGTGACACCTCACCACACCACACTGGCGAGCTATTAGCCAGCTAGCTACTGGCTCCACCGCATACTCGCACGCAATTTTTTAGGCCACTACCGAAAGGTACAAATGCTACATTTCGGAGCTGCCGCACACAGTTGTGTTTTTGTTTTTTAGTTTGGAAAAGTTAACGCTAGGTAGGACAGGGCGATATGGACCAAAACTCATATCCTGATGTATTTGGGTTGAGTATTGAAATACACTACATATCCCGATATTTTTTCCACAAAGTGACTTTAGACAAAGTCAAAGCCAAATTGCATGCAAAGTTGTTTTATTTAAATGTAAAAAAATTTAAAAATAGTTCCTAAAATAAAATGGTCCATCCTTTGTTTGAAATAAATATAGGAAAAAAAAACGTTCTTCAATCTTCTCTATAACAAACATGTAGCTGTGCTGAAGTCCTCAGCTAATACCACAAGTACAAAAGAACAAAATATTGAATAAAATGCCTCAATTAAGAGGCTCGATGGCGCACTCACATACAGTGCAGAGGGATGAGTGAGACCTCCGTGTCTCACAGGGCAAATTCAGTCTATATCAATATGAACGATGTGCTTGTTTTTGATATTGTGCTATATTGATAATATTGCTATATCGCCCAGCCCTAATGCTAGGTGTAGCTTTCCTTTTATATATTTATCTGTGAGGTCAATGCACAGAAAAAGGAAGTTCCCCTAATGCAGTGGTTATCAAACTGGAGGGCGCGCGCCCCCATTGGGACGCTACTATGAAGACTTTTCATTATTATCGTATTTTTCGGGCTACCCGCTGCTACTTTTTTTATTGGGAGGGCGCTGAAAATAAGTTTATCTCCAAAAGGTGCGCGCTTCACAAAAGGTTTGGGAGCCACTGCACTAATGCTTAAAATGACAAAATACAGCTCATGACATGTACAGGGTATAAAACCATTGTAGGTGGAATAGTGGGTGCCTTTTTTTGTAGTTTTTATAGTTTTAGAACACACAGAAAAGAGACGTGTTCATGTCTCACATAAGGATTTTGGATGTTGGGCAAAATCCCCTAACAGTTTTTCATTAAGCATTTGTGGTATAGTTTTATTTACAATGTCATGGCAGCTAGGCATAATATAGCGAGGTTCAAGGTGCTGAATTAAGGGTTTACACCAGACTTTACTCATCACTGACAGGGGCTGGTCATTTTATCTGTTCTAACTAATCACATCTATCCGTCCTGTGAGACTTTCCTGTGTAACGCTGCTTCAAATGTCTGATGACCTTGGTCATATTTACTTCCCCGGTTCCCACGATAGCACACGCTGTTGTTGTGATCACGTGACTTGGGCTCTATCCTGCTGAACAAGATGCAGGCCAAAATACAGTTTTAAATAATGAAATAATTATGGCTGCTTTGTGGTAGACTATGGTTTATTATTAGTGAAACATGTTGAAATACAAGTGATATGTAATTTTTTGGTCACTAGGTGGCAGTAATGACACACACTTTGAGACATTACCTTACTTTACATGACCTTACTGTAACACTGCATGAAGTCATAAAGTCAGTCATGGGATGTCCCCAATCATTGAGCAGAAGAAAAAAAAAAGTTCTCCTCCCATTCTGTGTGGAAGTGGTAAGTTTTTGGCTTAGCTCACAACTTGCTAGCTTGTTGATGTTAGCAAGTTAATAATTTTTCAAAAATCATATTTAGAAAGTCATAAACAGGTTTTATATGCTCCAACTTCGAAGATATTCAATTTATTAATTTTGAATCCTATATTGCGGAAATTCATTTGATGAGGTTTGGGTCTGGAACAAATTAATCGTTTTAAACAAGGGACAACTGTAATCTGTTTTTTGTTTTTTTGCTGATATTGACTGATATTGTTTTTGAGTTTCAACAATCTGTTTTCAAAACAAATTTAAGCAGACTATGAGAAATGACAGCAAAGCTTTTAGGACTGGCATTAGCTCTTCGCTCATCTTTTTTTTTTTTTCTTCTCATCACCTGGAGCCGCCCTTCTCAGTTACCATAGCGATGCCAGATGGCTCTATTGACTAATCGCGCCAAAGCAGGAAGTGTGCCTCCGTATTGACCCGCACTCTGTCTGGACTCCGCCAATCATCTCCTCAAAGTCCTCTCGGTGGGTGGAGGACGTGTTCTTCCTTTCTGGGTCGAAAACAGAAGACACCACGCTGCGGGAGGAGAAGGTTGACAGATAGCGAATCACGTTTTTAGATGAAATATTTGTTTTTTGCTTAGGACTTGGCAAGTTTCTGCCGGTAGAGGAGAGGGTGCTGGTGGACACTTCACAGGTAAGTTGTTGTTCATTATAAAAAAAAAAAAAACTGTAATTAAAAAATGGCCCTGCGATTGACTGGTCACCAGTCCAGGGTGTACCCCTGCTCTGGCTCAAAGTCACTTGGTTTAGACTCCAGCATATCTCCACCACCTTAATAAGGATAAGTGGCATAGAAGATGAATGGAGGGATAATTTTAGACAGTGTGTGTGTTTTTTTAAGGTTTCTGAAGAGGAGTTAGTCCTCGCGTTGGATGATGATGAGGAGGAGCAACCATCGTCTTCATGTGGTATGTTCTTTAAGGCTAATGATGAGGCTTTACAATGCTGGATGAATAGAATGTTTTGTTTTAAATATTGTGCCGTAAATATCATATTTGTTCTGCGAACAACTGTAATTTCCCTTGTGGTCTTCTGCCTTGCATCGCATTGGAAATCAATACTTTGTTCTGTCAAATGATGATTAAAATAAATGGTGTTTTCAAAGTCTTGCTGCAGCAGGGACTCAGTTAACTGTTTAGGAATGGGGTCCGACTCGTTCCTGGGCCGCCGCCGACCCCCCGCCCTCCGTCTGTCTGCCAAAGTTACGTTTCACAAGCTCTCACAAAGCTAGTTTGAAAACCCCACTTGTAAAAGTCGTCCGAGGGAGGATGGAGGGATGTTTAGGTCACCGCATATATTTCTTCCCGTAATAATTGATAGCTTTTTCCTACCTGGCTCGTGCGTAGATGGACGAGCAATCAAAGCCCCCTAAAGTCGAAATTCCTCATCTGTGCCTGGAAGCGTCCTCTATGCAGAGTTAAGTGCTTTTCTTCAGCCTGAAACATCCAAAGCCTACCTACAGTATATGCAGCAACATACCTCAGCACTGTCGCTCGCTGTTGTCAATTATTCTGTCAAGCAGCAGGCTTTGACAGATCAGAGAGATTTAAAGCAGGGATTCTATCTAGAGATTTGTGCAAACGCTACAGGTCAATAGGTTCATAAGTGTGCACAGGAACGGGCACAATAAAGAGGAAATGCCTCTGTGGTGCCCAGGATTTCCCTTCATGAGAGCAGAAAGTGGTTCATCTCATCAAGAGCGCCCATTTTCTACTCTAAACAGAATCGCTGTTGCCAAAGCTAAGCTGTTTCCTGTGTTTAACACATACTAGGTTGAGTTGCCACAAGCTGAGGCTTCAGTTTCAAGATGCTTGTGACGCCTTTGGTCAAATTCCAGATGTTTTGAGAGGATATGGTATGTGTGTGAAGCTACCTGGCTGCTTCAAGTGTTCACATATTTGGTTGGTATACGATAGCTTGCGTTGTAATTACAGCTGTTTCTTGTGTTTATGATGGAGGCTTCAAATTGAAGATGGTGGGTTGTGAAGCCTTTGGTGTAAACACTTCAATCATCAAGCAATCATCATTTTACAGGCGGGCCTCCCTTTTTAAAATGTGCCTTGGTTATGAACGCGCTCCAATAAATTACGAAAAAATTAATTAAAAACGTAATTTTTTAAATAGCGTGCGTAGGCAAAAACACGCAAAGACAATGCAGTGTGGGCCTGCACAGCCACACCTGAGGAAGAATAACATTGCTTATTAGATAGCTTTTGGACATCATTATGTCTTAAAGCGACAGTGCGCCAAAGAAAATGGAGACCTCGCCATTAAAGTTAAATGAATGACATAAAAAACACAAGTTTGGTCCCAACTGCTTGACTGTTGCAACCATCATTGATCAAAGATGATTGAATGCTAAAGGGGTCACCAATTCCGTGCAGTTACAAGGCGGTCTTAGAGGAGAAAAGGAGCTAAGCTAGCTTGCTAAAATCTCAGACTTCATATTGTGGCTGCTAGTGAAATGTCCTGATTCTGTTTTTGATATTTGAAGATAATAATGATGTGATCAAGGCCAATTATCTTCAGTGATTCTGTGTTTTTATTTCAATAAACCAAGCATCCGTGCAGTCCAGGAGTGTCCAGTTCCCCCAGCATACAACCCTGCCTCCACGTTCCATGAACGGCTGCAGCAGCAACCTGACACAGGTTCATGATTATCAAAAATTTACTTTTTATTGCACTTTTCATGATGTTTAATAGTGTTGGAATGTGACTAAAACTGTTTTCTGTGTGCTTAATAAAAGTTTTAGGGATAGCCAAAGTGTGACATTGGAACAAATCATTCCTATTTTCATGTTATTTCCATATTTACATTTTCTTCATGATTTGTCTTTGCTTCAGGCGGATGATGTGGACTTTGGGTGCAGCATCACCGGCGTAACAAGCGACAGCACCGAGACGGATGCCTCCATTTTTGACGGGGAGAACCTCCTGGTTGCTACGGATACGCCCCTACCACGGCCCCATTCAAGCTTTCCCATGGACACCTCCATCCTCAGGTTTTTTCACTTTCTCTCCAATCAGCAGCGACCACGTGTGTCTTTGCATTAAAGTCTGGTGTTCCACTGCAGTCCCAGCCATGTGTCCCTGGTGGTGGACAGTGACGAGGACGACTGTGGTGGCGCGGAGACAGAGACATCGCCGTGGTTGTCCGACGTGGAGAGAAATAGTCCGGCCCCCGACCTTGTTTGCATTCGCAGCCTCTCCGCCTCCTCAGCGTGTGACCCCGCCTCCAAAGTAACAAACATGATGGTCACATGCTCACAATTCATTATAGTCTGATTATTTGATATCATGCAGGAGCTGTGTGACTCGTCCATGCGGCTGCGCTCATATTCGTACTCCAAAGTCAGCTTGCGTCCCTCTCGCTTTGGCCAGGACGGACACTCATGCAACACGGGTCAGTGCTTCAATACTCACTAATTTCACTCTTCAGGCTAACATTTCTACACACTAACCCCGAAGATCTCACGATAGAGTGTGCAGCTCGTGTGATTTGATGTGCGCGTGTGCGGTGCGTGTCCACTGTGTGTCCTGTCCCATAGATGCCCCCTCCCACGGTGTCAGCCACAGTCGATCACTGCTTCAGGCCCTCTCTCTGTCTAAATCTCTGTCCCTGCTGCACCCCGCTAGTAAGTACCGGACCATCCTCCTTGGCCACTTCATTAGGCTACACCTGTGCAATACAAGAAAACAACAAAGATAGCAATGCGCCCTTTCAATTGACTTTGATGGGAAAACATGAACAAAAAGTGGGAGAGACCGACCAGATTTCTTTGCACAGGCGTTGTTCTGTTTATTTAGTTTTTTTCTGAACATTACTAAAAATTTGGCAACCGATACAAAATTAGGACAACTTGGGCAATCATGGATCACACTGCCATAAAGTACACACCTCCACCTAATTGCCAATATACGTCATCATCTCCTGTAGTGCCTGACTTATTTAGCACTGGCGGGGTTTTATTATTGTGGCCAATTTGTTTCGTCGTAAAGCTAAAACGCTATCTGGTGCAGGTCATTAAATTCTGCAGGTGTACATAAAGTCGTGGCCTGCTGTGTGTGTAAATGGACTTCAAGTGCATGAATTCGCCTGAAATAACTTAGATTATGTCTTGTATATATTATTCTGTACGGCACCACTGTGGAGGTTTCGTTGTGCTTTACAAATGAAGTTGGATTGGATTGAAACGCTCATGCTAGGTTTAAATAAAATCAAATTAAACGCAATTTAGAAGTAATGTAAGCCGGACATTTTCATCTCAAACATTCCAATAATAACAAGCAGTGAGGGTCACTGCAAGGCGTTGTGTCTGCGCTTTCACTTTGCCCTGCACGTCCAACGTGCTATTTAAATGGACGTCTTTTGTGTGATGAATATACATGTATTGTTGGAAGACATAACCCTGCTCATCTTCATTCTTTGTGTCCACAGAGCAAAAAGCCTCAGAGAAGCCGCATGAAAAAAGGTAATTGTTACATTTTCAGATTATTAGTCGCATCAATTATCAGTCGCACCAAAATAACAGCCTGGGTGATGCATGTCTGTAACCATGACAACCAGGTTGCTGGCAGCTTTCATGCTCTCTTTCTGGTGTTGTGACCTTTTATTTTTTTAACCCACGTTGGTGGTGGTGTGCACTTACAGTACCACTGTCATCCTGAGCTCTTATACTTTTACTCTGATATGATCTGATATGTTTTTTGGTCAGTTTACTCTTTATTATGCAAAAACTCTACAAACCTTTGTGGACTGTTGGTGGGTGAACCTATTGAAGTGGAGTACGTAGCTAATAATATTAATAATAACTATAACCATAATAATATTTTACTACTATAAATATACTGTATACAAAGTAATATAATATTTCAAATTTTCTTTGAGATTAATAAACTATTTGATAATACATTTGTATTATTATTAATAAATGATTACTACTACTACTACTACTACTGATAATGATGACAATAATAATACTGCTAATACAACTAATAATGCTAACAATACTACTACTACAACTAAAATGATACATTAATAATGAATATATACCGATCTGCATAGAATAAGAATTTTTTATTTTTGCCATTTCTTCACAATGGCAAATCAGAAACAACCAACTACATATTTTTATACTTTTTCTTCTTTATTTTTATTCTATATATTTTTTTATTTTTTAAAACAATTTCTCTCGTCATTGTTGATTGTCTGCCCTTTACACATCTGTCCTTCTGCCATTCTTCTCCCACTTTACAGTCCGGCAGCTCCTCCCGGTGGCGGTTATGACTCCGAGCGTTAGAGTTGTGTTGCAGTTGAAGCATGTGTGTTGTGTGATGTTCTTCACAGGGAGTTTAGTTTCCGTAATCAAGACCAATCAGCCGACAACAAGGGCGGCACGGCGCTGGTGGAGTCCCTCCAACATCTCACCCTGTCTGAGTTCCTCAAAGAGTATGTTCTCCGGTTTAACCACTTGCCAAACCCCTAAGCAGAACCGAAAGAAGAAATGCTGTTGTTTGTGTGTACTAATCTTCATTCACTTTCACAGCAGTTAAATGAAATTACATGTATTGCTTCCCCTCATTGCAAAGCAGCTGCATGAGTGCTAAGTAGACTAACCTCACCTCACCCCTATCTCAGGTCAGTTAGACCTGAGGACCGATACGACTAACACCAGCATGTCTTTATTTGCTGATACGGCGTTTCACAAACGAGTTCTGATCTTTGTTGTTGACAGAATTGAAGAGGAGGAGCAGGACAGGTGCGCCAACGTGCCGGCCAAACCCGAGTCGGAGAAGTACAAGGTCACCCGCACTTTCAGTTTCCTCAGGAGCAGGATGTCCAACACGCGCAACAAGACCAAGGTAGCACCGCAACGCCAACCTTAACAACATTATATTTTAATTCTGCTTGAGTTCCCAGGATGACTCTGTCCCATCCCCCGCCTGCTTTCTCCATAACACTTACTGTTGCTCAGGTAGCAGAGACCTCAAACAGTATAATAATAATATTAGAATAGTACAATTGAGTAGTATTAAAAGACGCCGTGCCTCAATGAAATGCTAGGTGCACAAATACACAAAATAAGCTTTTGCCTTTTCCCCACATTGCTTTCTTCCAAATTTTAATTGGATAAAATTGCTTGGTCTGCAAATGAATTTTGATACCGGCTAATGGTAGAGACACGGTCAAATGTAAGATTGGGGTTTTCCTCATGGTCACCGTTGTCTAATTGTCTTTGGAATAGGACAAAAATGTCATTTTAAAATAAGGCTGATATTGGCACAAAATAGAATAAATCTTTATTGTCCACCATAGTGGATAATTGTCTTTGGCTCAATAGAACGAGAGACAGACAGCAGTAAAATACAAACATTCTCACACATTAATGTACAATAGAAACAGAGGTTTGAAAAAATGACATATCTTATAATATCTGTATCGTTTTCTTCGGCCAGCAATGATACCGGTGTGCAAATAATGACGTAGTCCAAAGAGCAGCATGTTTGCATTCAAGTACTGCTACGTGTGCTTTCAAGCGACTGCAAAGCAGCTGGCACATCACGCCAAACAGGAAACAAAAAACCAAAATAAGAGCACAACACAAGAAACGACACAAAAACTCAAAGCTAAAGTCCAACCCGTCATGCAGGACATGACATAAAGCACTGGAAGGGCATCTTCCTTCCATATGTCTGGTGCAATAATATAATTAGATAATATTAAGGATAAGTGATCATTTTGTATAACTTGCATTGCATATTTCAGTATTGTATAATATGTAGAAGCATACTTCAGCCATGTTCATAATTTATATATATTAGCTTAAGGGAACAGCTGCTGAGAAATCAATATTGGTTGATATCCGCATCAATAATGAAGTGTAGGACGATATCTGATATTTACAAGAAAGCCAATATCAAGCATTTCTACACATCATGGTCTGCTCTTAAAGATTAAAGTTGTCCATCTAATTTTAGTCATTAAGTGTTTTCTCTTAATAAATGGAGTAAAATAGCAGCATGCTGCTACCGCCACAAAAAAATTCTGGCAAGGTAGTGCCAGAACAAACATGGCATCCAACTTTGTTTTTTTTTAAAATGTGTAATCTGTAGAGTCGGCACAGAGAGCGGAAGCACTCGCCGACCTTTGTCCTCCACTTTCTTGTCAGTGGAGATTTCCATCTGTTTTCTCTGCAAATAGATAAGAGTGCCCCCCCTTGCCGCTTAAACAGAGTATAAAGTAAAGCCATCTTTTTTAACTCCAGTGTCTTATCACTTGCTTTTTAAGGTCAAAGGGAAGGAACAGAACACACATTGCTTCTCCACGGGCTCCTGTTTGGGCCCCGTCATGTGTGTGGTGTGCGATAAACCAGCGTCGGGGAAAGACCTTCTGCATTGCCCCAGTAGGTAAAAGCACCACATTACCATCATATGTAAAAAATCAACATATCTTTCTCTTAGCTTGCACTGCCATGGTCCATAAAAGCTGCAAGGACTCAGTCCCGCCATGTTTGAAGGTATGTTCAATTGTTACAACTAGGGATGCATGATATCTTGATATTGTGTAGTTTGTGCACACCTGGAGGTAAGAAGTACTGGAAAACATTAGGATTTGACCAATTGTACCCTTTGATTTGGCTTAATCAAAAATCATGACATTACTACTACCATGTCCCTACTATCAGAGGAATACAGAGTGGGAGGAGCCACCTGGCACGGCCCAACAAGGTGCACGGTATTCGGGCACACCCACCAAACATCATTGGATTTTTTTTTTTTTTTAATGATCAGTTCTCGGCTTTATCGTTTGTTTTGGGGGGGAGTTTTGGCCCTCGGCACATTCCAAAAATAGAATTAAACAGGACAGCGACTAAAATAGCAGCAAAAATTGAAGAATAAATACAATAATACAATACAGGAATAAAGCCAAAATATTAGGAGAATAAAGTCACAATATTTACAGAAACTGCATAATATTGAATTGTTAAGGACTAAAAGGGGTGGCTGGGGACTGGGAAGTCTGGACTTCCCAACTGAGACTGCCGCCCCCGCGACCCGGACATGAATAAGCAGATGAGAATGGAATGATGTTATGAGAATAAAGACATAATATTACAAGAAAATGATACAAGAAGAAAATTAGATTTGCTCACCCGCAAAGTATGGGTAACTTCACTTCATTGGAACGTTTGTTTAAATGATCCGTTATCTGAGCTATTTTTAATGTTATCCCATTTATCGGTATGACTTCATAACTTCCTCATATTGGCCCAATAATTGTCATGGATCCTAGTTAGAACGTGCCATCCTGTTGACGCTGATGCACCCTGAACACAACTCATTCCATTGTATGGCGTGCAGAAACTTCAGGAGAAGAATGTGGTTGCCCTGGTGAAGAGCAGGACAGCATCCCTCCCGCAGAGTGAGTTCATAGCAGGTTGAGATTCTGTCAATCTAATCCAGTCAGACTTAATCCCACATCAGATTGAACAACTCCCATAATCTGCCTTAGTTGTTATCAATAAAGTTACATACATTGCATTCCACCTTACTATCATGCCACTGCCTTGTTCAGCCCAATTTTTCTTTCTTCAGACTTCACAGTGAGAGAGAGTCCTCCTCAATGCGGGATGCCCCCCGTCAGCTCTTTACCAGTCATGACCTCCAAGGACGCAGCAAATCCTCTGGGTGGAGGCTCGCCCAGCAATGACAGGTAAAAATCTGCATCATATGACAAGGACGCGGTGAGAACATTGATGCCATTTGTTGCAGTCGGCTCAGCGGGAGTTCCGAGTCTGAGGTTGAAGAGCGCCAGGTGACTTCCTCCATCTCCAGTGAGTGGACCTCAGCAGAAGGTATGATGCCACCCGCACTGTCCAACTGTTCCAATGCTGCTTTCATTAAAGCTGTATTTTCGAATAAAAAACGTGTTTACAATCTTTTAACATTATTATAGCCCTCTAGACATGAAATAACACCACTATAGTCACCTTCTACATTTGTAATTCCCAATATAGTAGATAATTACAAAAAATAAGACATGTTGAACGCAAATAAGATAACATAGACTGACATGTTAGCGGTTCCTTGTTGTTTTCCTGCAGTGGCTATTGTCTCATCAGTGGAATATAATGGTGGGTTTAAATGGTTGTACTACCCAATATAGTAAACATAGTAAGAATAAATAAGCAGTTTAGGATGTAAAAAAAAATCCTGTTTGTGTTTTTCACAGTAAATGTGTTTCCCAGTGGACCTTAATGGCAGGAGGACAGCAAGTGACGTCTGATGTTCTGAGTTTTAGCTTGTCATAGGTTATGGTCCCAACATCAGCTTGTGTAATTATTATTGTGCCTGTGAGATCATTCAAATTTGCAAGAATTGCCTGTTTCGGCGATGACATTTGGTGCGTGCATCACTGCAACAGAGTAAGGGTGCGATATTGGACCCACAATGTAGCAAGGGAATACATGTAATGGTAGACAAGGTAACATTAAGGAGTGGGACAGGAAGACAATATTAGCAACGCTAGCATAGCTCCATGAGCTACATTACTAACTTTACACTCGCACTTAAAAGCGACATCATGCTGTTTGCTCATTCGCTAAAGGAAAAAAAAAGCTGAAACCTGCATCCCACCTATGTAGCTGATTGATGGATAGTTGGCAAAGCCTAGGCTGAATTTTAAGATGTGTAGTGAAGCCTGTTTTTATTTATTTTATTTGTTTTATTGGTTTTTTTTACAAAGTGGTGGATTTATATGCTATGGGTGGGCTCATCTATCTAGGGGTGGTCAGAGGCGTTATGGGACATGAAGGAGACTTTGCCTTCATGATGTCATGAAAAGCTACAATTTTAAAAGCAGGTTTTGGTAGTGTCTCTGAAAAGTAGAGCAGACAAGAGGAACATTACAGATTTTTTTTATTCTTGTGAAATTACAGCAGTTTTTTCATATTTGCTGTTTTTTTTAAATTTAATTTCCAACTACATCTATTTACTTTTTTTTTTACTTTATTACCATATTTGGACATGATTTTTGTAACTTAACTTAATTTTCCAAAAATTCCAACCAATTTGGTGTTTTGTTTTTCATAATTTTATGACTTTAAATAAATAATGTCTTTCTTTGATATTTAAACTAAGGAAATTACTTGATTTTTCCTGATAACATTGTTATTCTCGTAAAATTGACTTGTTAGATTATATTTTATTATTGTGAAATCGCTTGATTTTTTCCCTTTTTGCTGTTTAAAAAAAAAATACAGTATATATTTTCAAAAAAACAGGCAGGTGCAGCAAATGGCCATACTTTGGGCACCCTTGTTGTAAAGATTTAATTGTTGATAATATGTAGTTATACTGTACAGAATACAGCGACCTTGCTGCTGACATAGGAGACTACAAGGCAGAGTCGTGGAGTCTGGCGGTGGAGCACAGGTTCTGCAAAAAGCAGGATAGACGAGTCGTGAAGAGACAGGACGTCATCTATGGTGAGCACAAATGTCGCACCGGAATGTCCTCTAGCATGAGCACGACATGCGTGAAATGGCTACATTGTCTGCTGCTCGTGTCGGCACGCAGAGCTGATGCAGACAGAGCTTCACCACCTCCAGACGCTGCGCGTAATGGCACAGGTGTTCCGCAGAGGCATGCGGGAGGAGGTCCAGCTAGATGCGGAGGCGGTGGAGCGCATTTTCCCTTGTCTGGACCAGCTGCTCCTCCTTCACTACAACTTCTTCGCCGCTATGAAGGAGCGCCGGCAACGCTCGGCACAGCCTCAGGAACACAGGAACTACCTCATCCAGCGCATTGGAGATGTGCTGCTACAGCAGGTCAGTTGGGAAGTAGGAAACATTGATGCTAGAGTTCCAGGGGCAAACGTGCGTGTGTGTGTGTGCGCATGTGCGCGTGTGTGCGTGTGTGTGTGTGTGTGTGTGTGCGTGCACGAGCAGCTGGGATGGTGTGAGTGTATGGCTTAAAGGAGGATATCCAAACTTTTTCCCCCAGAGGGCTGAATACCGAAAAAAAAATCACAGAATGCAAAGTCCACGTCTACCTTTTTTTTTTTTTTTAAGACAACCAGAAAGAAAAACGACCTGCATTTCAGCTTGGTGTTATCCAGTGACAAAGCTTATTATTATTATTATTATTATTATTATTATTATTATTATTATTATTATTATTATTATTAACTTTTTATCCTTATGTTACACTTTTTTTGCTCTTTTATTTTATTTTTGCCAAAGTTTCAACTTTCTTCTTGTACATATTATTACTTGCATTATGACTTTATTTTCATAATATTTTTACTTTTTTATCGTAATATTATAACTTTTTCCAATAATTGCAACTTTTTTCTCATTTTCTTCTTTTTTTGCCTATTAATTTTTCAACTCAAAGTATTTTGTTCTTAATATTATGATTTCACTCAATATTTTTGTTGTTGTAGTTTTATTTTAATTTTATTTTTAGAGGGTAGACATGCACAGCAGTGGAGAGGGCTAATTAAGAAAAAAAAAAAACAGGGCCATTAATGGACAAACTTTGGACACTCATGGCATGAAGTCATGCATGTAACTAATGTATAAAGTAAAAGTAAGCAGCTAGACTCATTTCCACTTCTATGGTTATCACATTTTTTCTTTTATTTATTTTTATCTTTTTTCTTTCCTGTTAAATATTGCTGGGAAATTTTCTTCACGCAAATTGTTATTATTATTATTTATTCCCATAATGTTATAATTTTATTCCCTATAATATTTTTGGCTTTATTCCCATAATATTGTAACTTTTTCCCTAACCTAACCTTCTAAAACTTTCAACTTTATTTATATTTCATCTTTATGCTACTAAAATGACATTTTTCCTCATAGTATTGTGAGTTTATTCTCCTAAAATTGTGACTTTTGTGTTATAATGTGACTTTTTTTATAATTTGACTTTATTCTTGTCAAATTACATCTTTTTCAACTTTCTCTTTATACATTTTGCTCGTGTAATATTATGACTTATTATTCCCATTATATTTCAACCTTATTTACATAATTTTGTAACTTTTTCTTTTTCTCTTTTTTTTTCCACCGTAACCCTTTGTGGAGAACTTTTAATGAAATCCCCAACTTGTATGCTCTTAGAAATGCATGGAAGAACATAAAATAATGAGTAAATGTCCATTGGTGGTCAGTTTTCAGGCGAGGACGGGGAGAAGATGCGGCACGTTTACGGGAAATTCTGCAGCCGACACAACGAAGCCGTGTCGTGGTTCAAAGAGCTTCTGCAGAACAACAAGAGATTCCAGAATTTCATCAAGGTACTTGCTCTCAAAGTAACATAACTATTTAACTGATGTCAGCAAACTCAACATTCTTTCATTAAGCAACAAGGTGGTAATTCCCTGGTGCGGCGGAGGGAAATCCCAGAGTGCATCTTGCTGGTCACCCAAAGGATCACAAAGTATCCTGTGCTGCTGGAGAGGATCCTTCAATACACGGCAGGTTTGTCATCTGCCCCCCTCTGCTGGATGTAACCCTGCATTGCTGCCGCACATAACATCCCTGCCTCCATCTAAGGGGACACGGAGGAGTACACTGACCTCGCCTCATCCCTGGCGCACGTCCGCGCGCTGATAGTTGTGGTGGACCTACGAGTCAGCGAGTATGAGCAGCGCCAGCGGCTCCAAGACGTGTGGAGCCGCACGGAGAGCCGCAGCACGGCCAAGCTAAAGAATGGGCGCACGCTCCGTAAGCAGGACATGATGGGACAGACGCTCAAGCATCAGGGAGCGCTGCTGTGGAAGACGGCCACGGGGAGGCTCAAAGGTCAGGTTTCTGGTATTTCTCACAATTCTCAGATAAACGGCACAACAGTAATCATATTGTTAAATAAGTACCAGTAAAATTGAGCTTGTATTGAATAAAGGTGTACCTAATGAGATGTCCATCTCTCTGGCAGATGTCCTGGCTCTTCTGCTCACACACTCTCTGGTCTTCCTGCAAGAGAAGGACCAGAAGTACACATTCGCCACCGTTGTACGCCGCTGCCAAGCTTTTCCAAATCGACTTCCCCTTTCATTCCTCACTAAGAGGACTGTGTTGTTGTGCCCATTAGGACCAAAAGCCGCCCGTCATCTCCCTGCAGAAGCTGATTGTGCGGGAGGTGGCCAACGAGGAGCGAGGCATGTTCCTGATCAGCGCCTCGGCCGCTGGGCCTGAAATGTATGAGGTCCACGGCGCATCCAAGGAAGAGCGCAACGCCTGGATGAGGCTCATCAGGGAGGCGGTGGAGAGGTAAGCATGCGGTTGTTGTTGTTTTTTTTAGGCGCACACCTCAATGCACGGATGTTCCTCAGCTGTCCGGAAGAGGAGGACGAGTACACAAGCGAGTCTGAAGAGGAGAAGCGGGTTGCAGAGGCTCGCTTTCAGAAGGTCCAGAAATTGCAAGGTAGTCACATCACACATCACTCCGTACATCATATTGATGAAGTGATTTATTCAGAGGTGTGTCCCAAAACTTTTTTTTGGCCACAAGCTTTGTGATACACTGTTGGCGAAAAAAGTCATTATTAGTATTTGCTTAAGTTTAAGTTTGTTTTTTGTTTTTTGCTCTGTTTTCAACTATGCTCCTAATTTTTATTCTTATATTGTAATATTGTATTTGTAATTTTTTGTAATATTATGACTTTTTTAATTGGATTGCAACTTTCTTTTTTAATATTTTTTTACTTTATTCTTGTAAAATTACTGCTGACTTTTCCATTTGTATGTTGTTTTCTTTTGCTTTTTTTTTAGTTTGTTATTTGTTAAGTTATACTTTTGCATTGTGCCAGGCGAATTAAAATAACACAAACAAAAAAAAAAACAACCGTAGGCCTCAAATGACCCCCGGGCTGCACTTTGGACACCCTTGATATCTGATATTATTACTTAACGACCTTACGTTTTAAAAGAGACAAACATTTCACAAAAAAGTTGTATCATTATAATATTAATTTGGTACTGAATCTTATACCTTTTTTAAATGAACAACTGTAATTTTTTACTCAAAAGAGATGGATTCTTCCACACCATACTCATCCCAAGAATACCTTTTGAATATTAGAACAGTAAAGACCATTCATCAAAATAGCCTGTCCCATTGCTTTTGTCTGCTAACTTGTTTCCCCAGAGAGCCTAATGAGCCAGGACCAGCAGATCTGCTCCAGCCTGGAGGAGAAGCTGCAGATGTATGCAGCTCTCTCGGTCCTCAGCGGGCAGCAGGAAGCGTCGCTCGACGAGCCGCAACTGCTGGTACGCCCGTGCCCAGAGGAGCTACCGCAGGCTGGCGTGCTGCTGGCCGCCGCCGTGCAGGAAGGTGCGTTAACTGTCGTGCAATTGTTCTTTTTTTTTTTTTGTCAACCATGTTCATTGTTTACTTCCTGTATGTGTGATTGCCAGCCGAGAACCTGAAGTCTACCTTGAAGTCCAGATCTTCATCCGTGCGCAGCTGGGATTCTGGCAGAGACTCTGCTTTCCCTGTCAGTCCTGTGACTCCTCCAGAACCGCCCCCAAACCACGAGGCTTCACCAGGGGACAATCTGCCTCCTGAGGGGTGTTGGACCGGGCCTGGGATTAACTTGCAAAGAACAAACGAGGATTCAAAGGTATTATTAAAGATAGAGTTGTGTTCTGTGGAAGACATCATCCGTGTTTACATACGAAGAAGCACTGACAGAGGCACACACTTTAAGAACAGTTGAAGAATTGCAAGAATGTACATTTTGCACTGTTGGATCTTAATGAGATTCTAAGTAGAGCTTCAAAATGTAAAACGAAGAAATGGGAGTGAGACCAAACCAAAGCATGAAAGTGAAATAAGCTGTTCATCAAAGTTTAAGAGCGAAAAAGCAAAGTGTTGGTAAAAATTTGGATAAAATGTGATTTAGTGTCAGGTATTCACACTGTCATGATCTCTCGATGGCAAAGGCAAAAAAAAGCTTTCTGTCTTTAAACGTGGTGGGATTGTTGAGCTGCATAAGCAAAACCTCTCGCAGCCATTGCTGCTGAGGTTCGACATGGTCAGACAGTCATTTGAAACTTCTTCAAACATCCTGATGGTTATGGAACTAAAAAGTCAAGTGGTAGACCCAAAAAAATACTTATTTCAGAGGAATAAGCTCACTCTTTTGGACCATTCCGCGTGATCCCCTGATCTAAATCCAATAGAGAACATTTGGGGATGGATGGCAAGGGAAGTTTACAAAAATGGACATGAGTTCCAGAGAGTGGATGTGCTCCGTGAAGCCATCTTTACCACCTGGAGCATTCCCACTAGCCTCCTGGAATCACTGGCATCAAGCATGTCCAAACTCATTTAACAAGTATGGCGCATGCAGTCATTACTGACTCATTTTTTTGATGTTTAATTTATATTTTAGGGGGTTTCAGGGTCTTTTTTGAGCTATGATTTTAAACTTTTGAGTAAGCAATTCACTGAGAGAAGCATTCAAGTTTGTTTTTGGCCAAATTTGTTTTTGGCCACACTCTCATTTCATCTTTTTGCATTTCGAAGGTCTACTAAGAACCTCCTTAAGATCCAACAGCAAAAAAAAAAAAAAAAAAAAAAACGTGTATTAACAGGTGGATAAGGCAGCTGTAGAGCCCTCTACAGCCTGCAGGGGGTGCGCACGTGTCACAAAAGTAACCACCTCAGTGTTTACATGGAATGTGCTGTTTTTTCATTACTTTGAATATGTTATTGCTTTAAATCTCAATCCTTGTGTATTAACAGATTGCTCGCAGTGTTCAGAGCCTCACACAGCTGCTCTACAGTCTACAGGTCAGCAAAGAATGCGTGTGTTCTTCCGTGTATGTGTGGATACAGCGCTAGAGTCAATATTGAATGAAGATGAAGGCATTTTGTGTTCCTGCTGTCGGAATCATTGGATTCCCTATAAACTAGATAAGATAGTATAATCTAAGGTAGAGTGAACGGACTCAGTAAAAGTCACACTGGCTTGAAAATTACCATCTTGATTTGACACCGTATGATATGCTTGCCGATACCAGGAATAAGATATTTGCATACAAATAGAGACGGCGTGCTAGCATCACATGCTCAAAACACGTAAATCAGGCTTGCTGGTTCAATTTGTTCAAGACAGTGCATGATATGCTGCATGCACTTTTTTTTTTTTTTTTTTTTTTTTTTACACATTCAGACACGTCTACTGACTTTGATGTGGGTTGAACGGTCATTGGGTAAATGCTGGGCTTTGTCCAGCCCATCATGGGGCATTAGGCTCGGCTTCTGCATGATGACTGGATGATCTACCTGAGGCGGAATCGCTGTTTGATTGACAGTAAAATGAGCGAATCACCGACTTTATCTTTGTTAAAAACGACAGACAACAGAGGGTAGAATTTACATATAAATCAACAGCTTCCCCCTCTTGAATGACCAACAGTGAGACAGCAAGGAATGGTTGCGCTTGTATAAAACTAGAAACAAATAAGGTAAATGTAAATATGTATAATAAAATGTAAACGTGTGCTGAGCTGAGTAGAACTCTGATCTCATTTTCATATTCAAAGTTCTGCTTCCTTGTTGCTTTCATTCGCAAAGCAGTCACGATTCTGCAGTCTAATGGATGAAAGATAAAGTCAAAGTGGTGGTTTCACTTTTTGCATGAGCCCTCCCTGCTATGTATGCTCCCCTAGGCTGCGGTGACCATCCAGGACAGCTGCTACGAGCTCCAGAGATTCCTCCTGAGAGAAGACAGCCGCCCTTTGCCACGCGCTCCACGCCGCCAGCATGCCTTGCAAGAACAGGAGAAACAGCGCAACCTGGAGAAGAGGAAGGAGGAGGCGGTTTCGACTGAACGCCTCCACGACTGCCTCCGTCAAGACCGGGAGCGCTGGGCGAGGGAGTGCCATGCCCGGGAAAGCCAGCTGGGGGAGAAGGAGAGCCGTTTGGAGGAGAGGGAGCGGCAGTGCCACCTGGAGGCGGAGAGGCTGAGGCGCGAGCGGCACAAACTGGACGAGCACCTGGAAGAGTACCAGCAGAACCTGGAGAGGCTCAGTGAGGGCCAGAGGAGCGTGGAGACGGAGCGGGAGCGTCTGGAGAACCACAGCAAGCTTCTCCAGATGTGGAGGCACAGCCAACAGAGGAGCCTGCCCAACGTCATAACTCACATGGTCATCCCTCTGGACGGGCAGCAGGTGGGCACACACCATGGCAGAACAATCACGGGGTCGCCACTTAAAGTTTCTGAATGGCGGGCCGCGGAATACCAAACTCCTTCCACACAGCTCAATCCCCTCTTGATGTACGAGCTGCGATAATGAGCACCATTTCAGCACCATTTGTCCTGGTGCACCAGCAGCGCTGCTTGCCAATAAACATCTCCATGATGGATGGTAATTAAAGTGCAGCAAATAAAACCCCTGCTGCAATAATTAAAAGCAGGCCCACGCAACCTGGAAGCTACTCCAGTGATTGGCTCTTTGTCGGCCAAGCTCCACAGCCTAAACGCCCCCTCCAGTTCTGTGGCCTTTTTTAGTGACACTAAGCTAGCATGCAGTTTGCGCAGGCATCTGTGACGCGTCAAAGCACGCTAAACGTGCTTTTGTTTATTTTACATGTGAGACCAGACAACTCTCACTTGGCCTTTCTGGCAGACTTTCTTTATTTGCATCCGTCTTTTTTTAGTCCACAGGGTCTGACAGCGGTGTGCAGAGCGAGCGGTACTAATGCTCCAGCCCGAGGCACGGGGGTCACAAGGGGAAATCTCAGGCCTGCTCTAATTGGTTGACCTGTTCATTTAGAATGATATGTGGCAAGCAGAAATTACTTATGTATTTCTTGCATTGGCCGTATAAGGTGGGTTCTTTATATCCTTGACCTTTCTCTGATCCCATCCCAGGACTCGGCACCGAGCCTGTCCTGTGATCCCGCTGAAAACGGCTCGATCTTCTTGAATGAGGCGATGTTGGCCGGCAGCAGCGGCAGAGGAGGAGAAGGCCTCAACAATCGCCAACGAAAAGGCAGCGACGCCAGCGCGCACAACTGCCTCAACAGGCTGCTGGCCAGGTCCAACAGCAGGCAGCCCTCCGTGGACAAAACCACCACCCACAGTC
Source organism: Oostethus manadensis (assembly GCA_024372805.1). Lineage (NCBI taxonomy): Eukaryota > Metazoa > Chordata > Actinopteri > Syngnathiformes > Syngnathidae > Oostethus > Oostethus manadensis. The sequence continues at coordinate 2,145,273 of QODF01000095.1, read as the reverse complement.
CGGACCTGGTCAGCCAACCATGGAGGACGGGGCGGGGTTACCTGGTGGGGTTGGACATGCCCTCTGGTAAGACCAAATATTTCAATATTTTAGATGATGGATCTGACCCATTATGTGGTCTACATATTCTCATGCATGCTCTTTTTAAAGTACGGTGTTCCCTTGTTTATCGCAGAGTATAGGTTCCCAATATAGCCCGCAATAAGTGAATTTGCGAAGTAGACAAGATTATTATTTTACAATTAATATACATGTTTTAAGGCTGTAAAAGCCCTCACCATACACCTGATACACACTTCTCAACCAGGCATTAACAGTTTCTAATGCTTATCACTTGTTTAAACACTCTCTAAGTTCAAACTTTTGTAGGTAAAAAAAAAAATAAGTGTCACCTTTTTGCTTGCGCCGTGGTGGCTCCAGAACGGTGCAAGCGGATGCGGAGTGCGAGAACCCAAGTGCAGGTAAAAGTCTTTATTATTATTAAATGTTGCTATGCAGCAGCAGAATCCACTACTGAGCAGTAACATTGACATTTAACAATTCATCAACACCAAACAACCCGCGTATTGGCGCCCTACAGCTGCATGACTTCTACTTTCCTTCTGCATGTCCATAAGTCCAAATTTTGTGTTTGATTAATTATATAAACACTAATGAACTGCAAAAACTGACATTAAGGAACTTCTGCATTTTATTGTTATTTGTTGATATGCACCCGTGTGTGCAAAGCAAATGCAAATATTTAAGATAAATGGAAACATGTATATTCATGTACACATCTTTACTAAACATGTAGATTTTAAAAGCATTTAAAATCTGTACTTATTTAGTGCAGATAGTTTTCTTCCCTACTGCCGTCAGTGGTGTGATGTTACAAAGCTCCCCTGTCAATTATTGTCTTTGAGCACCTATGAGAAACTGTGAGAAGGTACACACAGCAGCCACCTACACGCTGTCCTCAAACTTTATACACACACACACGCACACACACACACAGATTTTCAAGGCTGAGGCCTCAACTGTCCTTCCTCTAAGTTAATCAGTGTCACCTGACAAAAAGTTGCCGCCCCTTATCACATCACACCCGCTGCACCCCGACCTCGCCGCCCCTTCCCCTCCCGCCGAAAAGAAATGACAATCAATGGCCGCTGATGGAGTAGCAGGGAGCAGACATTAGCGTGTGAATCACAGTTCACGAGTCACGGCTGACTGATTGGGTCATTGATCTGGAGGAAAATCTTTACAGACGTCATTACAGCGCCACTTGTCACCCAGCTTCCCGAGGGAGGGGGTGGAGATGAAGTATGAATCCTCACCTTCGTCAGGTGGAATGTGATCTGGAGCTAAAAGCCTCAATGTCTCCCCTCATTGATCAGCTTCTTAACCCCCACCGCCTTAAAACAAGCACACAAGCCCCCGTGAAACCTAACCTACTCGATAAAAAGGCTCCAGTGCACCGTACTTGACCAAAGCCCCTCCCCTGGCCATCTACCCAACATGCATTTCTCCACGGGTCCCACAGGGGCCTGCGGTCCAACACTAACTGGATAAAATCCGCCCCTAATTGCAGCTACTCCAAAGCCTCTTTCACACAGAGCCGTCACCAAATAGCCACTACAGAGGCGTCCGCCGTTGTTCCACCTGAGCTTTTTGCATAGAATCCAGTGAAGCAGAATGATGGAAGTTGCCACAACTGTGTGTGCTTTCATAGTGTAAGACAGCAATAAATACATCGGAAAAATGACAAAGTAACTCCTTTCACACAAAATACCCACTACAGAGCTGTGCATGTTGCCTTTTACACAGAACCTTAAAAAGCAGGAGGATGCCGCAACTGTGTGGGCTTTCATAGTGTGAGACGGCAATAAATTCATCGGAAAGCGAAGGAAGTAACCCCTTTCACACAAAATAGCCACCGCACACCACAGATTTCTGCCTGTGCCTTTTATACAGAATTCCTAGATGCAGGATGATGCTGCATCTGTGCATGCTTTCATAGTGTATGACAGCAAAAAATACATCAGAAAAATGACAGAAGTAACCCCTTTTACACGCTATAACCAACACAGAGCTGTCTGGCAATTTTTCACCGATCCCTTCTTACACAGAACCCAGCGTGCACTTTCACAATGTAAAGATGCCAATAAATTCATTAGAGGAAGTTCGGTATAGTAAACACTTACCCTTTTGACACAGAGCTGCTGCAAAATAGCCGCTACAGGGCTGTCTGCCATTTTTCCATCTGTGAAGCAGGATGACGTGCGCTTTGACAGTGTAAGATGTGGATAAATTCCTCAGAAGAAGAATCAGGGAAGCTTTAAGTAGACGGGAATGGCTATTTTGCAGCAACTTTGAGTGAAAAGGCATTTGAGCCGTAACAGAAGGCATTTGGTATATATTTTTACGTTTTTATTTAACTTGCACATTTAGTTATCTACAATATGTTTAAAAATAACCAAAATCAAACAACTAAAAGGTCTTATGTTCATCACTGTAAATCAGTAGTAAAGTTTTTTAATATTTAATTCAGCTTAATTTTATTATTGTTGTTATTATTAGCAGTGAGTTTGCTCGGTGACAACTTTAGAGTTGAAGTTGTGTTAGCAGTGATGCTAATACTAAAAACAGCACAAGAGGTTTTCCAGGCTGGTTCACCTGTTTCCTTGGCAGCCAAATTTGGTCATCGTGGTCACAGTGATGTGATTGATCCAGCGATTTGACTGGCGACCAGTCCACGGTTTACCCCGCCTCTCGCCCAAAGTTAGCTGGGATAGGCTCCAGCACACCCACGTGACCTAATGAAGATTAGGCGGCATAGAAAATTAATGAATGGATGGATGGATGGTTGCTTTAAATGGCATGTTTGAGACACAAAGCGTCAGTGTCTTGGTTTGAGGGGAACGTCGTCATCTGCGGCACGCTGACGTCTCATCTTTCACGTTACTGACCGCAGCTCCTCTAACATAGTCTTAATGTCATTCATCAAACACGCACTCTCTCCTTCAGGGAACACAATCAGGTAATTTATAGTTCATGCCATCTGTTACCATGACAGCGCACCTGGCCCACTGCGAGACACACACACACACACACACTCCCAGACACATGCCCACCTCCAAAAGTCCTCTTTATTTAAAAAAACACTGTTATTGATCCTCAGGGGGGATTAAGAGAGCAGCTGGAAACACAGCAAAAAGGTTTGCTGACTCGAGGCCCAAAATCTTTAAATCATTCACACACATTGTGGGTGGAATTTTCCAGGTTTCATCCATACGTGAGTCCAATAAGAAATTGCACATTTTATAGTATATAATATAATATATAGCTGAAGGACTCTATATAAAAGATGCACTAGTGTATAAATCTCCTGGGTTTCAAGCCATAGCCAAAAGTATCAGTACACAATACACACGCTTTTATGTGGTAGAGCTGCCCAAAATATGCCTTTCTCTTTTGTGTGGTCCATTTGTTTGTTACGCCATGTGCCTCGCTACAACTTTGATAATATCCTGCTAAAATAGCTAAAACTAAAAACAAACTAAAAACTACTTCCAAAAATATTCAGCTTTGATATTAATGAGTTTTTTGGGTTCATTGAGAATGTGGTTGTTGTTCAATAATAAAATAATCCTCAAAAATACAACTTGCCTAATAATTCTCTATAATTCTCTAATAATAATACAACTCCGTTGTACAGCCCGAAGCTCTGCAAACACAGCTTGTACCCATGAAAGGTACAGGCATGCATGTTGTAAACAAAACTAATCAAGGCTAATGCGCTTTCATTAGGATACACCTCTGATATATGAAATTATTGGGACTTTTAAAATCAATGAATTATACGATCACACATACACTATGCGTCAACTATAGTTATTTGTGCTGAGGCGATGCTGTCCACACAGCATGTGGTCGGTATGTTTCACGTGCCAGCCCAACCCGTGATCGAAGGTTTTGAGGCGTGCGAAAACGAAGTGCAGCGACTATTTTGGTCTGCGAAGGTGCAGCAGTGCAAAGGTCAAAGAGCATCTTGAGGAGGAGCAGAATGTTGAGTGCGGTGAATGAAGAGGGTACACTCTCCCACTCCCTCTCTTAGTGTGCCACCTTTAAGGGTGTCGTCACTCTCAAGCAGACATGACAGCAGTGTGACGACTTTGCGAGAGAAAAATAACTGCTTGGGGAGTGACGAGTGAACTTTGACCCCACCTGCAACAATGACAGTCTTTCCCGATGTCATTATTATTATTATTATTGCGATGATACAATATCAGAATTTTGTTTAATTTTTTAAATTTTGTATGTTGAAGATCACAGCCGCGTGGCGGCGATGACAGGGCCGCCGCCCCGTCCCCCTGACCCGCAACCGGACCTCGGCCACCTGGTTTCTAAGGAGACGGACAGCGGGGGCGAGGACAGCCCAGAGGAAAGCATCGTGTACCTCTGAATGAGGACAAACACGGACAGTTAACAAAGTATTTATCAGTATGCTTTTTTATTGTATTGTGTTAAAGCCGTGCAGACTGTTTTATACTTAAGGTGTGTGTTGAACATGTTTTTTTTTTACGTGTTTGTGTGATCTCTAGCAGGTTCCTGCAGCCTCTTGCATCCCCTCCTCAGGTCAGCGTTATCCGTACTTTTTAAGAAGTGCCACACAAGTCAAACTGCCATCATAATGCATCCTGTTTTCTCATATAGTGGTCTGGCGACCTTTATTTTCAGTATTTGGTGTTTATTAGGGGAAAGTATTTTATTTCTGCAAATGTATTTTGGAATAATAACATAAATAGTTATAGTATTAATGTTATAAATGTAAATATATATCAAATAATAATATGTTACAGTATAAAAAAAAACCGTGTGGGCATAACTAACTCTTAATTGTTAATTTTCCCAAGTGCAACAGGATTATAAGTGCCAAAAATAATATAAAAACAATAATAATAATGTAAGAATCAGTCTTGTTGTGTAATACAATTTTGATATCTGAAACAGACTTTTAAAAAAATCATATATGCATTTTAAGGCTACATTCACTCAATCCTAACCAAATATGTAGTCCCGTTTCTCTTTAATTTATTAAATGGTTAGCTTTTAGATGAAGAAGACAGAAGTATGTGTCAAATATACAGTATATTTTTAAATCACTGTCCTTTTGGATTGGCAAATTTTTGATTTTTATTACTGTATTTCTTTTTACAACTTATTATTTAGGTGACATCCAGTTAAAAGACACAAATTCAATGCATAAAAACACATTTTAACTCCAAATATAGCCAGGGCATAGCTTTAATGTACAAATTTAGTATGTAAGATTATATAATGCGGTTTATGTGTAATCATTTAGTATTTCAGTAAGTGGCAGGGGAAGCAGTGCAAATAGTTTGAGCATGATGATCATGACTTTGTATCATGTATATATTCCATATAAGGCTATTTATTTATCCTAACGTCTTTACATGTTGTATTTCTGCCACAGGTGTGTTTTTGTCATGCGTGTTCTTGATGGTACTGATAAAGTGGACTTTTGTTGGAACAGCAGCGCTCATGTTCCACTGAATTGAAACCGGACGCCATGGCGGTCCAGGAGGTTGATAAGCAAACATTTTGAGTGTGCCAGCGAGCGAGCGGCGCAAACGTGCAGTTGCCAGCGGTGACAGGTGGAGCAGCCGGTGCAGCAATATGACAACATAACACGCACCATCAACAGTGGAAGACATTACATGACAGAAGGCTGACTTATTTTTAAGTCAGTGTAATGTTATTTCCCCCTTAGAAAATAACGTAAGGAGAAATAGTCTGTTCCAAGGTCAACCTGTGGCCATCATAGAACCTTTTACGTGTACAGGCGATGTTTTAAGTCACGTTTAAACTGTCATACAAAAGCAGTTAAATATTCTAACCATAAATAGTATACAATAAGGACACTTTGATGACGTATGAAAGATTTCACACCATTTTTCATCAGTGAGCATGAAAACAATTCACTTGTGTTGCTCTTTGGCTTTTTTTTTTATGCCATTCCAGAAGAGCACAATTGGTGGCAAAGTGTGAATAAAACCACAGAAGCAGTATTTGAACTTACGAGATTGGCTGCTTGATTTTACTTTTAGTTGTATTACACAGCGGTTAACTTCTTTTTACAATTGCATGTCAGTTAAGAATGTTAAACTGTTAGTTTTATAATACAAAATTTGTAGTATAAGTGTAAATGTACAGTATATAGTACACACACAGTTTATTATATTGTATTGGCCACAGTTTCACCCTGGAACTGATTATTTCTGTTTACCTAATAATTGTCATTTTTTTTACATTTTATAATATACAATATTATACTGTATAAAATATAATAGTAAATGTTTAGTATTAATTATTAATGACTCATTTTAGTAATTTCTAGTACATTTTGTAACATTTTTGTAATATAAAATATTATATATATTTATATTCTACTATATTCCTATTATATTATGATATAATAATACAAAACATATTTTAAAATGTTATATATAAAACATTTCCCCTTTGGTACCTTTCTGAGAAGACATAAAAACAGAAAAAAGTCAAAGAAGAAGCAAAATACTTTGAATTTTGATCTTCAGATGCTCATCGAGGTGAAGTCTTGCTAGACATCATGCACGAACAAAACAAAACCCAGTTTTTGTCTCCTGTATTTTCGGAACTTTGCGTCCAGCCCGACTTCCTTTTACACTTAATTGATCCTTATTTCACAGCACTTTGATTTCCCGTAACTTGCCCGCAGATAAAATGCAATCTTTTATTCCCTCCTCGCCGTCCATCATGTTTATCTCCTTCCCCTCGCCGTTAAAATTCAGATTAGCTCGTCTTCCTTGCCGCTGCTTTCGGTTTCCGAGGCCCCCTGAGTGAATGTCTTCCTCACCTAATCAATTTCTAGCCTGCTCCAGCGAGCTGTGATTTCATGGAGCGAGCGGCAGCACGTAGCCTCTTTTACGAGCTTGAAAGGGTTTTCTTTTCTTTTTTCCTTTTTTTTGTGAAGGCAAATGTTCCATCTGAGTGTGTCTGTCGGTATGCATGTATCATTCGTGTTTGACATCCTTAAACATGGCTGCCGCTTGTGCTACACAAGCAAACACATATAAGCTTTATATACAGAATGCATAAAAGTAATTAGTGTTTCATTAGTCATCCATTTTCCAACAGAACTTTTTATTTCGAATACTTTAGTGTTAAACACCCCTCTTGGGTAATTCCAAGTCATTCTTTTCTCATTATCTGCAATAACGCGGGCTCTCTGTGTTTGTTTTAATGAGCCGATTGCATCCAAGCATAAAAGTCCTAAAAGAAGGAAAAAGGTTTTATCGCTGAGTCATCCTCCAAGGGTGTTACACCTCCCCACGCCCGTAATGACTTCTGTAGGCTAAATAAACCTCCCTGGCCCAAATATATAAACAACAATAAATAATAGCGGCTAGCGCTGCGTTTTATGGCTAAGCAGAACAATAATGCAACAATATACCACACATATACACGATGGGACCTTTCTCCTGGGTGGAATTTACAGAGACCCGCTGTAGTCAACAACATGAGGACAACGTCTGTATATTACTCCCGCTTTTTATATTGATATTACTTTAGACTTTTACATTTGCTGTGGCACACTTTCTTCTCCAAAGTTTGAGAACTATCTTTGCCAGAAATGCACCAGGAACTTTGGCGAAACGCCGTGGTCTGTATCACGTTCCAGCTAAGACGAGGCTGATGTCAGCAATGACTCTGTGAGCGGTCAAGATGCAGCAATGACATCATTCCCTGCATCACCGCTTCCATTTGATGCTGAATTATTGACGTGTTTCACAGCGGTCCTGTTATTGTCTCAAACACTCAAACACTGCCCCGAGCGGGAAGGGATGACGAGTCTCCTCGGCATAGCTCCGCAGCGCAGGATGACGGCCTGACTTCCCAGAAAACTTGATGGAGAAATGTCCTGATGATGTGGGGCAGAGATGCGTAATTATCCTGCACCGCCTGATGGTGTCCACAGGGGGCCGAGCTCACAGGTGACCTGCTCTTTATGTCTATTCTTTTATTCCATTGCACAGGTTTGACAGCTAGACTTACAGCCTGAAGATGTCAACATGCACATGATTCAACGTGCCAGCAATGCATGCCTGGGAGGTGTGTATCTTCACATAAACACAGCTGACTTTGTGATGTACATTCCCTTCAGCTATTATTGATGTCGACTTTATGCCAGGACATGGTTGTGTGTGCTGCTTTTCCACACAGCCTCACAATCTTAACACAACAAAACACAAGTGGAGTTCATCCTTTAGATCAAACGAGGACCGCACACTGGCAATCTTGTTATGTACACTTGTTGATTGGTTCCAGATGTGACCGCAATATAGGAATACTTAAAATATATAATTTTGTAGTTGGAGCATAGAAAACCTGTTTGGTTTTTTAGATTTGTAGAGCAGGCCGCACGGTGGCTGAGTGGTTAGCACATTGGCCACACAGTCAGGAGATCTTGAAGACCTGGGTTCAAATCTCCGTTGGGCATCTCTGTGTGGAGTTTGCATGTTCTCCCCGTGCGTGTGTGGGTTTTTTCCGGGTACTCCAGTTTCCTCCCACATTCCAAAAACATGCATGTTAGGTTAATTGGCGCTCTAAAATTGTCCATTGGTACGAATGTGAGTGTGACTGGTTGTTTGTCTATATGTGCCCTGCGATTGACTGGCGACCAGTCCAGGGTGTACCCCGCCTCTCGCCCAAAGCCAGCTGGGATAGGCTCCAGCATCCCCGTGACCCTAATGAGGACAAGCGGTACAGAAAATGAATGAATGAATGAATGATTTGTAGAGCACTCTAGACATGAATTAACACCCCTATAGTCACCTTCACACTTCTATTGTTCATTGTTTACAACTCTTATGTTGCAGAGACTCGAGATGGCCCTTAAAGCTCACCAGTCAAAATAATTTTTTCTAAAAGTAAGAAGTAAAAATATTACCGTTTCCACACTGGATGGGAGGAGAACTTTCTTCATGTAGAACAATCTGTTTTATCATTGTTTCTAAGGAGAAAAGCATCAAGAATGATCCATTTGAAAGTAATGTCCTGATGTTTTGGACGACTTCTTTCTAAATTCTGATATAGTATAACGACGGTGACCTCTTGTGTGTGTGTGTGTGTGTGTTTGGATTTGACCTTGAGTGTAATTTGCTGCTGCTATCGCAGCCTACAGCGTGACCTTGCAATCTGCTGGCAGCAGCTTGAGTAAGTACTTCATTAGGCGCACACACACACACACAGTGACCACCCAGGTGGCTAAATCACCTTGGCTTGTATGGAGAGGGGTTAAAAAAAGCTGTCATTAATAATGATTAATATACCTTCCATGCGACATAAAATAGGCCTGCATACAGCGTCATCCATCACTAATAAGAGAGCCTAAAATCTTCAATAACATGTAAATGACTTCCACTAGAGCAGAAACACAACAAGTGCTAATTTTTCCCTCAGCAAAGTGACTGGCAATAAAAAAACACACCTAATGAGAAATAACGACAGTCAAGATTGGAAATTGGTGTCCTAAACTAACCTAAAAGGGGTTTTTCACCTCTAAAAAAACCAGCATCTTTACCACCTGAGATGCAACATTTCCAGCTTTGCAGGGGAGCTTGCGCGCTGTGTTGTGCTTTTCCTTGGAGGCGGTGAATAATTAACTGCAGGTCGTATTTCTGTCACTGTGGGGTTGACACAGGAGCGCCTCGGTCTAGTTATGATACAACATGACGACTGTATGATGGATGCTGCTGCTGTTAAGTAAAATCAATGTATCAGCCTTCTCTTGTGACACTTGTTAAGATGTGTGCATGTTTACACACATAAATGCCTCCTCCTAGGCCCCCCCTGCACCTAATCTTGTCAAGGGACAATACTATAGAAAGTACCCATCAATTTACCCGTCCTTGTTCATCACGGTTAACTAGGTCCAGAATTCGCTATTAATGAATAAAATATTTTTGCAATTAGAGTATAGAAACTGTTTACAACTGGCTTTGTAAATACTAGTTTCAACATCATTAGAGCCCTCTAGACATGAAACAACACCCCTATGGTCACCTTTACACTCCTATTACCCAATATAGTCGACAAAATCAGTAAATAAATAAAACTTGTGCTTGCTTGTGTTGCTATGAATGTGTTTCGTGCCAGGAAAGGTGAGTGGCATTGGTGGTTCAAAGTCTAGTTTCAGCTTGGCGTGGGTTGCACCCGCAACAGAAGCTTGTGTTAGGGATCATACAAACCTACAATAAAAGCCTGTTGTTCCGGCAATCAAGCCTGATACTTGTGTGTCTCACACGCAACATTACAGTAACATTACTGACACCTAGTGACCAGTGTAGAATACTACGTATTATCACATCTTTGAGAATTTTTGGCTCATAGGCCGCATTCAACCACAAAACAGCATGATTGATTGATTGATTGATTGATTTTATATATTTTTTGGAAAACCATGATAGAGTGAAGCTGCGGTATTTGATGTAATGTGAGTGTAATTCAGTCCCTCTTGTGATGAAGTTAGTCCATCCATCGATTTTCTATGCCGCTTATCCTCATTAGGGTCACGGGCATGCTGGAGTCTATCATATCTTTGGGCAGCAGGTGGGGTACACCTTGCACCGGTCGCCAGTCAATCGTAGGGCAGACAAACAACCATTCACACCCACATTCAAACCATTTATGCAATTTAGAGCCCGCCAAGTAACCTAACATGCATGTTTAGGGAATGTGGGAGGAAACCGGAGTACACGGAGAAAACCCACCCACGCACGCACGCACGGGGAGAACATGCAAACTTTACACAGATGCCCAACTGAGATTGAAACCCAGATTTGTGGCACTAAAAGGCCAGTTTTACTGCACTTGTCCTTGTGAGCATGGGGACACTTTTGTTAGCTACATTTCTAAAAACTAATAGTAAGCCATATTCAACTACAAAACAGCGATCAGTTTATCAATTATTTTGGGAAAAATCACAAAGGGTGAGGGCGCAATGTTCAAAAAAACATTTCTGAATACATTAAAAAATAAATAAAAACATAACAGAATTTTTTTATATTTTTGGGGCTCACACCCACATCTGCTTTTTTAAAAAGGCAGCCGCTGTACCATTACATTCTGCAATTTTATTCTCATATTCTCCTGAGTGCTGTCAATCATTGCGATAACAAGAACAAAGTCAGATTACTCGTCTTTTTCTTGCTTTCTCCTTCCTAAGGCCAACTTGATGCTGCATGCAGCACACTGACTACTCTAATGTCTATTCCAAGTTTACATACTTACTTACTTTGTAAGTAAGTATTACTTACTTACTGTAATATTGTCATTCAAGAAGACACTGAAAGTCTGAGTAAATCCTCACACAAAAGTCCAAAGCAGTGTTTTCTGCGCAGGCGTGGACACAACCAGGTTCTTGTGAGCTGGTACTAATAAGCATGACCTTTGACCCTGAGTCAACCATGAACTTGCGCCGCCGTTGTTACGGGAATCACACAGCTCTGGTTCCGCGACCCCTTCCCAAATATCACACTGCCGCTACAAATTCCCAACCCCCGTCTCAAAAGGCGTTTGCTACCCACCCAGCCAACGGTGTACCAACGCTACATACAGGTGTGACTTTTTGGAAAAACACAACCCGGGTCGGGAACACAGCTTGTTTTCGCCCAGCATCCCGCCTCAGCGCCATCAACCCTGGGAATTCCCGAGGGTTTGGGGTCATTAGCTGGCTCGCTGTGGGCCATGGGGTGGTTCCACACCTCGCTTATAAACAAACACAAGCCTGCGTGCAGCAACACAAAAAGAACATGCATCACACACACACAGTTTGGCCTGCAGGAATGTTCCAGACGTGTTAGCTTCAACACCTCATCCCTACTTGTTCCCTTCCCATCCATGTGGTCTGCCCAGACAGCCGCTCTGTTTGGATAAACAAGACGAGATCCGAGTGTTCTGTTTGCGTGTTTGCCACAAAAAAGGGTCATTACACGTCCCGTTTACCAAGAATTAGAAAGCTCCTCCCTGAGGGCCCGCAAAGGAAAAGGGCGTATGAGATGTCCTCCCTGTCTCTCAGCGCTGTGACGTTTGCCTCGTGCAAACATGGCCGCCTCCTTACGGGCGTGATGAAAGGTCCTGCACCGACCACCAGGAAAGGCTTGTGTGTTTTATGGCGCTGTTGTCGCCACAGCAACGGCACAGTGCGAGCTTTGACTTTGACTTCTAGAAGTCCAGCGATGCAAAGGAAACCTGCGCCCTTTTCAGCATTCCCGCAGTGCAACAGTTGGCTTGTCAGCATGGAAATCATTCACTGAAGGATGAAAGAGAAGATGAGTTCATGTCTTTGACTGACAATAAATATATTTACTTCATGTAGGTCACATCTTTGCTCGCTGACAGATGAATTTTTGGACGGGGAATATGCCAAAGTAGACGCCGGTTGACTTCCAAGTTGTTCCCATTCCAAAGCAGTTTTTCCTGTAAAAAATATGGCAAGTGCATTCGTCTATTCCAGGGTCAAACATTAACTGTACAGGCACTCTTTTAGCTAACGTTCAAAACAGCTCAACTTTTCCTGAATTTACTCACTCTATCCCGGTTTTTCAAACATAAATTAAATAAATGTGGTTGACTGCAGCTAATTATGAGTGAGAAAATATGCATATTTAATCAAATTGTCCATCTTTTTTGCCCATTTTTAAGCACAAAAATCGCTAAATGCGCTAAAATATAAATACAGTATAAGCCATTGAGGGCGACTTGTGAATGTAATATTCTACATTCATCACTAGGCACCGGATTTGAACAACAGGCTTTTATTGCAGGTTTGATCTTGCATAATAATAATTATAATAATAACAGGGGTTACTGTTGCGACCATATCTCACAACAATTTAAAACTCCAAACACCCAACGTCACTTTCTGTCCGCCACCAAATCTGCTCCCCGCCGATCTCAAATGGCTTATTTTCTCCGATTCTATCCACCAAATTGGGTAATAGTAAAGTTGACTGTGGGGGTGTTATATCATGTCTAGACAGCTCTAATATTATTTTAAAAATATTTACAAGACTGTAAACAGACTCTCTATTCCATAACTACAAAAATATTAATTTTAAATTGAAGGAATCCTACTTGAAATTCACTTGTCACGGTCTCTGGAACCAATTCACCACAATAAACGAAGGATTTGTGTACATGGGAAAAAAAAACAATACCCATGCTCCAACCAAGTACATCGGCTTTTAAAAAGGCAGCAACTGTACCATTACGTTTTTCCTTTTTTTTTTTTTTTTACTGAGTGCTATCAAGGTATTTATTTATAATTTGAAGGTAATTTTTTTTAATTTATTTTATATTTTATTTATAAATTTAATTTTGTTTACAACAGTTCAACTGCCCAAAAATCATCCAGATCTAATGTTGGACCTACGACAGAAAAAGCCCTATTGCCCTGAGATTTAAACATTTTAGTAACATTACTGTTACAAGCACAATGTCAAATAAATCAACTTTTTTTATAATTAGCATTCTTTTTAATTAGCATTGTCTTTTTTTATTTGCTTCTCAACGTGGCTGTAAACAACATTGTACAACTCAACAAAGCAAACATCTGAGAAATACTTGCGACTGGGCATGGCAAAGTGTGACTCGGGGAACTCCACAATTTTGGTGAATACGGCATCCTGCGCGATAGAAAAAGGCTGTTATCCAGCGCAATACAGGCCATGATTTTTTTCCAAATGATGGCTTTTGCCCTGGGAAATGGATGTACTGAAGGAAGAAGTCTTGGTTGCGCCTCGCATAACGCTAACCGAAGGAGACACCGCAGACATAACGTCGGGTACGCAGCGAGCAAGCTTGTTACTAGCCACCCCCGGTTGTTTACACTCTTCATACGCGGTTTGACGAGGTCATTTGCGTGCTGGAAAATACGGGAGCCCATATACAGCATCTTTTAAAAATCTATCAATCTATTCATTGGTTATGCCAGTATCGGGCCGACAGACATCCTTAGTTAAAACAATCACAAGTGGGGAGGCTCCGCGTCTGGGATTTTAATCTGGTAAAAAGAAAAGTGGCCCCAACCCAACAAGGACAAGTGCAGTAAAACTGGCTTTTTAGTGCCCCATAATAACAAGACCGTTTCATTTCTCATCATTAACATTTCAGAAGTCGGTTATGTTAATTTCTTGGAACTCCTAATGCGATTTACTTTTTGTGCGTGTGTGTCTGTATTTTTTTTTTTTTTAATGATTATACATTTTCCACCTCCAGCTTCCACCGAAGTTAATAATCATCTGCCTTCAGTGGTAAGGCAAAACGTTGAAGGCGGCCAAGGGAGGGGGGAAGCAAACTAATAACCACAACACAAAGTCCCTGGACGCCCGGCGTTTTTATTTACAACAACAGTTTGTGCTCCCTGGTGAAGGCAGTTTTACTAAGAGTGGCAACGCGCTATTTCATTTTTAATGGCCACCTCGGGGGGCCGAGCTATGAGACGCCTTCACGCCATCGCTGTCATACCAGGCCGTGTTTGGATTCTTTAAAATGATATTTGTTTTGCTTTGTGAGACACTAAATCAGTTCGATCGGGCTGACGTCCACCCGTATCTACTTAATGTCCTTTTGAGGGCTTATTGATTTTGACCCGCGTCACTAATCAATGGAGGAGTGTCCATGAAATGAAATGGACTGCCATAGCCTGAGGAAAAACCATCAAATGTAATAAAACTCATAAAGCTTGAGTCATCTGTTTGCAAAGCACCCTCATTGCATTTGTTTTGTAACGCTGTGGCTTCGGCACGACGCCTTTTAGTAATACAAGTTGAATTAGCTCGGGGAAAAAACAACTTTTCTGAGCAAGCAGAACGTTCATATTTGGAAATACAAAAAAAGTTTTTATTTTTCTTGGCATTTGTGTGTCTTATTCCATGATGGCAATGAATAGAAATGTGATGATAACCATAGAATGGGGAACGTACCACATGGGAAATTGCTACACGCGGATCAGCACGACGTGGGTGTAATAATTAGTCTTAAAGGGACAAAAAGAGTTTATCAAAGTTGAGCTGGCACAATGCGTGCTCGTGTTTGCATGTGGATGGCGGCCTTTTGAAGTGGCTCCTGCGTTCTTCTGGGTGAAGGCCTTGACGGTAATTACCTCTTGCTCTCTCACCACCTCTCCCATAATTTCACGCCTCCGGGCGGGGGGGGCCCGTTGCCAAAGCCTCTCCATTAACTTGTTTGACTGAAAGGAGGGCAGCGGCACAGTAGGAGCAACAACAAAAAAATAAGGCTGCGAGCGCTTCTGCACGCCAACAGAAGAAAGAAAGAGATGAAATATTGGCTTTGGATTGCAACACAGCAATTCAAAAGGAGAGCATGCATGCTCATAATTGCTTCCGCCAGGCACGGACGGTAACTCCATTAGGTAGCAATAACGATGGCACAGATTGCATTGGGTTTGTTTGACAACTACGTCCGAGTCCCCAAAATGAATCATGCGAGGCAACTAAAACGAACAAACCTCGCCAGGATACGTTTCAATCACAGTCACATAGTTTAGTGAGTAATGTGCAAAAACGATTGCATTGAATGATTCCAAAAACGATTTCTGATCTGCCAAAAATGAACCACGCGGGGCAACTAAAACAAACAAACCTCGTATGGTTCATTCTGCCTCATCTGAACCATACTGACTGTACCAACAGAGGCTATGTTAGGTCCTTGGTACTGTTAGTATGGTTGACTTACGGTAGACAGGTGTACCAAGTTTGTTTGTTTTCCTTGTAGAATTTGAGAAAATTCCCCAAATCCCATTGGGCAAGGCAAAGGGTTACGTGTAGTATGTTCCAGAATATGTCAAATGAATTTGTTCATAAAATTGCGCAACAACTGTTTCCCATTAACAAAAATTAATTGTGATTTATGTTTGAGTTGGTCAGGTTTTGTGCAAAAACTTTGCTTTTGATTCCACAGAATGAGTCAACTGAGACGAGAGGTTACGTTTTGATTGCAGGCACTTTGTTTTGTTTGTTCGTCAAATTGCGTCTGAATGTTTCTAATAAAGCTTCACCGGGAAATGATTTCTGCTGGTTACTTTTTAATGACGTAGACTAGTTCATTAGTATTGTGAAAACCCAAAGAGCACTTAATGAATTGTACGGGCTTTGTTTCTTTTATTTGCTTAGTTTGTTCGCAAACGATTTCTGATTCCCAAAAATATGAATCATTTTAGGCAACTAAACAAACGAGCTTGTATGAGTCAGTCTGTATAATCTGAAGCATGCTGACAATACCAGCACAGGTTATGTTAGTTCATTGGTATTGTTAGTATGGTTGACTTACGGTACACAGAATCAATCATACAAAGAGGTTATGTTTGTTCGTTCGTCAAATGTTTCAGATTCCGAGAGTCTAAGTGCGCAAGATGCAAATGTACATTTGTATTGTTTGTTTTGCGCAGAAAGTTTTTCCAAGATATTCATCTAGCGGGACCATATGTTATGTTTTAAAACGTAGCCACATAGTTTAGTTTTGTTCCTTCTAGTTGTTTCGTTTGTTAGAAAACCGGTAGAAAACTATTTGATTCCCCAAAATAAATCAAGCCGGCCACCTAAACGAACAAACCTTGTGTGGGTCATTCTGTGGATCCGAACCATACGGGCTATACCAACATTGGTGTTGTTAGTATGGTTGTACACAGACTGAATCGTTGTTTTTTTGAGGAATTTGGGGGGGGGGACCTAATGGGTAAGGCAAGGCGGTATGTTAGTTATGCATAATGTGGTTCCGATTACATAGAATACATTTGTTCATGAAATAACACAAAACCAATTCTGATTCCCAAAATTTAATTGTGCGAGGCAAGAGTTATGTTCGTGAGTTAGTTCAAGTGTTAGCGCCTGATTCCACAAAATGAATAATCCGAGATGAGAGGTTACGCTTTGTTTATTGCATCAAAATATTTCCAATTCCATGGCGCAAAATTTGTTGTATCGTTAATCTTTGGCTTTTCCGATAAATTAATCAAAGATAAGTGGCATAAAAAGAGGATGAACGGGATGGGATACTCGTACGTGGCACCAGGTCTGTTTTAGACATGGTTATTTAGTCAGGATTGCACAAAACTCTGCTTCTGACCCCAGGAGTGCCATGAGTTGAATCATGCAATGTGAGTTATGGTATGACCGCAGGCAAAACTAGATTCCACAAAGTTGTACAAAGTAAGTATTACTTTTATTTTCATTTTTAGTCCTAATCCTAATCTGTTGTTTGACTGCGGGGTGAATGGTACAGTATGTATAATTATGTATAATTATGCTTTGGTATGAAGCTAAAAACCCAACTGTGTTTACTGGAAAAGCATCACTTAAGCTAAATATCCTTTCAAGTATCTAATGTATCGACATGTGCAGGCGTGGACCTGCAGCAGGGCGTTCTGTCAGCTGCATCCGCTCGCGAGTCAGTCACTCACTGCAAGCAAACAACAGGTCAACTTGTTTTGTTTTCTCTTTCCATCCAAGCGGTCACAGCACACCCTGTTGCCACGGTAACACCACTCCAATGGGAGCCAAGGGGGAAGTTTTCCACGTATGGGCCGGGTCGGAGGTTAAACAATTTGCCGGGGGGAGTCGGCTGTTCATTTCCTGTTTCCTCTGTCAACATCGCTTTCTTTCATGCATGATGCGGTTATTCCACGGTTACCGTGACAACGCTTCCCCACCACCCACCCACACATACAGCTGTGGACTTAAAACAGTGAACCTGTAGAGAAATCGGACTTTTTTCATCCCACATTGGGAAATTCCAGTATTAAATGTAAACTCAGCATCGACAAGGCCGCACGGTGGATGAGTGGGTAGCATGTTGGCCTAACAGTCAGGAGGTTCAGGGTTCGAATCTCCATTGTGCATCTCAGTGGAGTTTGCATGTTCTCCCCGTGCTCGTGTGGGTTTTCTCCGTGTACTCCGGTTTCCTCCCACATTCCAAAAACATGCATGTTAGGTAATTGGCGACTCTAAATTGTCCATTAGAGTGTGAATGTTTGTTTGTCTGCCCTGCGATTGACTGGTGCCCAGTCTGGGATGTATCCCGCCTCTCGCCTGAAGTCAGCTGGGATAGGCTTCAGCATACCCGTGACCCTAATGAGGAAAAGCGTTATAGAAAATGAATGAATGAAAGAATGGATCTTTGCCATTTTGATATTTTGCAAAGCAACACGGAGAAAGTGATCGGCTGCAGCCTTCCAACTCTCCAGGACCTGTACGTCTCCAGAACTCGGGGGCGAGCAGGCCGGATACTTGCTGATTCTTCCCACCCTGGATATGGACTATTTGAGCCACTCCCCTCTGGCAGAAGGTTATGGTCCATCCGGACCAGAACCTCTCCCCACAAGAACAGTTTCTTTCCTGCTGCTGTTGAACTCATGGTCACTTTATAACACTTGAACTATGGTCATTTTATAATCAGTACTTTTGGCACCTTATAATACCTGCACTAAAAACACTCTCATGCCTTTACTTATCAGTGATTTCAATTTCAATAATTTACTCAGGGTTCTATATTTAGTGGGTTCTATGTTTATTTAATGCTCTATGTCTACTTCGAATTCTACGTCGCACTGAGTCGCCAAAGAAAGTTCCTAGTTTGTGAATTGTTCACTTACAATGGCAATAAAGTTTGTCTGATTCTGATATGCTAAGAAGTTATATATATTTTGTCTCAGCTTTGCCTATTTATTTTTATTTTACTTTTTTTTCTTTAATAATAATCTTCATTATTTTTTGTAATATTGTGAATTTATTCCCGTAATTTTTTCACTTTCTTCCCATAATATTATAACTTTTCCCCAACCTCATTTTTCAAAAACTTTATTTAGTTCTGTTTGTTTCTCATGCTACAACTTACAACAACAAAAAATCATGCTGCAACTGTTGAGGTCCTTGATGGCTCCTCAGGTGATTAAAGAGGAAGCTGCTGCATTGCCGTGACTCATCACCACATGTCCTTCGCGTCTGTGCATCGTCTATTTACACCGATGGTTACTCAAGTATTATTCCGAAGAGTTTGGATGGCAGGAATTGAAAGGATTGAGCTTTAGAGGGCGTCCGGGCATGCAAATGTTTGTTTACGGTGGCCGTGGCGGTCTGTCTCCTACTTGGAAGTCGCCGCGGGGGCGCTCATTTAGACAAAACCCTCGCTCAGCCAGGCCGGTGGACACCGACGGAGGCTCTAATGGGCTCGGCAGGTTCCTCTCTGGCGATGCCTCCTGACATCACAACTCTCCAAAGGCCTCATTAGCTTGACCATTAAGCCCAAAGGATGATGGAAGAAGACCAACAAATGTGTGCTGGCATGCAGGAACTGCACCCTTTAATGACCTTCGCACAGATAGTGTGATAGTTTAAATGAATTATGGCTGCAGTGCTGCGCTCCTGCCAAACCGTATTGATTGTTAGCAAAATAGCCTTAATGCTTGCCATGAGGCCTCAAAAATCTGTGTGTGTGTGGGGGGGGGGGCTGTTGCTTTGAAGAAGATGAGGAGGGGATTTTGCAAAGGGAAAAGAAAAGATGTAATCCCCGAGACATGAGAGAGGCTGACATAAATAAACATACCGGGAAGCATTTCAAACAGATGGAATCCACCGGCGCAGCAAAGCAAGATTAGGAAGCAAAACGGAGAGAGAAAGCGACATTACACATGCAGCCAAGGTGTGCCCCCTCGTCACCAGCCGTCTCCTGGCGGGGCGAGGCGGGAGCGTGGCCGTGCAACAGGAGCAATCTCCTCCGGCTTTACCCATAAGCTCACCCGGGCTTTCCTCTTCTCACGTCGTTCTCAAAATTCCTTGGCCCAAACGCGACCTGCGAATTCAGAGCGGGCCTTTTGTTCTGCAAACATCTGGAGTGTTTATCTGCGCTAACATGGCAGACGTGACGGCGCAGTTCATCCAAACGCAGTGCAGTATATCAGCAGGCAGATGGGAAAAGCCCATCTCAACTGGCGCTTACGTTTAATACATGCAGATGTTAAATGTTTGTATTAAAGATGCATGATGTCTACCTACCAATACAGATGACTGTCTGCATCTCAACACCAGCACGATGCGGATAAACCTGAGCAAAACACGGCTAGGCTAGTTTCCGTTTAGTGGTTCAGAGATCCTCCATTCTCCGTGCAAGCCTTGCTGCAACGTAACGTACGTTCTCTAAGCAGCAGCGGGCTGGGGGAGCGGCTTGAAACGTCTGGACTAACTGGTGATGATGGCAGGCTCTGAGCTGGGCAGCCTGAAGGACACTGAGGAGGCAGTTTCAGGGGAAGATTATTATCATTTTTCTGCTCCACTGAAAGACTGAGAGGATCGTTCCTCCCCCACGCTGTGAGGCTTTTCAACACACACATCTATGCCGCTTATCCTCGTTAGGGCTGTGCTGGAGCCTATCCCAGCTCTATCTAGCTATCACGGGGTAGGAACGTAGATCAACCGGTAAATTGAGAGCTTTGGCTTTCGGCTCAGCTCTCTTTCCACCGCAACGGACCGATGCAGAGTCGGCATCACTGCAGACTAATGTTTAGGTTCCGTTCATCCAAGTTGGCTTTGATATGCGTACCTTTTACTGAAGGCTATTAATCATCTTCTGTGTTAAAAACATTAAGGTCACTTAGGGCTTCAAAATTTGGTTCAAATGATGTCGATTATTCACAAAACACGGACGATGCGTACTTAGTACTCCAGTTACCATTGGTGTTTACATCGGCCTGGTAAGAAACTAAAATCTCTGAAAAACTGGTCAAATTCTCTCCAATGTTTATCAAAACAATGTACGCTATACGCTTGCCATTGAAGACTGGTTGCTAGGTTGATTCCTTGATTTTTCTGAAACCATGTTCTGTTGGCACGGTAGTGTACAAGAAGATGTGGGTGAGGACGACGCATAAGGCCCATACATCGTCTTCAACGTTAACGTATGAAGGATCGTCACCATCATTTGGATGTTGCTAAAAATGTGTGTGTGTCTAAACATGCACACACGTTGGCTAGCGAAGGTGATTCTATTTGCATGTTTTCAGCAGCGCACACACACGCCTCACTGTGTGCATCCGATGTCCCGTCAACCGGCGCACACTGACCCAATGTCTGCATGTGAATCGCCTATTTCTCCCGCCTCTGACAGCTGAGGGTGGCGGTGGCGGTGGGGTGCCACCATGACAGCTGTCCCAGCTAGCAACGCAACACTGGGGCCTTGTGCTCGACTCCTTCCACTCATCCACCGCGTCGACTCGCTCCCCGTGAGGTTGTTAATGCGATCGCGCCGTTGCGTTTGTTTACGTTCTCCCTCTTCTCCGCTATCTCCTCTGGCAGGGAAGGATGGCAGCTCATAAAACTGCAGCGGAGAAAACATCTCACCTCCACCGGCAAGCCACGCATCTCATCCCAGATATCCATCTCCGACCAGCTGTGGCTTGTTAACTGGAACAATTGATTTCTCTCCAGCTCTCTCGCCGCATGCACGTGTTTGTCCCAGGGCGCAGTGAGAAGCAGGAATCATGTTCAGGAATGCAGCTGCAGTTTTTGGGTTTTTTGGCTTTTGAGGGCACCTAGCATGTGGATGCCCCTTGACACCATTCACTTGAATCAACTTTAGTGGTCCGCCCCCAAACATGGCCAAGCGAGGCGTGAGGCAAAGTGGAGAGAACATGGCTCCATGTCCCTCGGTGATGTTGCCAGGAAACCACACAGAAGAAGCTAATCCAATTACATGTGCAGTAGCCACATGTGTCCCGCCATGCATTGACACATCTTCACTCCATTCACCAGCATAGCAACCTGCATGGAACTGTATATGAATATTACAATTATTTTCTAGATTGGGTTACCAGTACAGCCTTGATGGATGTAGACAGATAAGAAAAAATAAGATACTGTTGAAAAAATAGCTCTCTGTTAGATCAGGGATTCTCAACCCGGTCATTTAGGTTGTAAATAAATTTGATTTAACTCATTTTTATTTAGTTGTTTTTTTACAGTTGTATTTGTTGTTTTTATTTTTATTTATTTGTAATTACTTTGTACACTTATTTGTATTTTTTATTTTTTTACACATTTGTCAAATTCATTTTTATTTTTGACACTTGCCACTTTTATTTATTTATTTATTTGTAATTAATTCTTTACACTTTTATTTATTGTCATTTTTATTCATTTGCACATTTTTTATACTTCAAGTTTAAAAAAAAATTTTAAAATTATTTTTTACACTTTTATGTATTTTTTACACTTATGTAAGTCATTTGCTATTTATTTATTTTCAGTTTTTTTACACTTTTATTTGTCATCTTTTTTTTAATTTGTGCTTTTACTTGTGTATTTATTTAATTTACTTATAGTTTAAGTCAAAACCAAGCAAATGTATTTGTTTTTAAAAATCACCATATCATTTTTGAAGCATCCATCCATCCATTCATTTTACATGCTGCTTTATTGTGTGAATGCTGGAACATTCACACATATAGTATTCTGCACCATTTTTCATCTATTTATTATTATAGTTTTTATTCCACCTTTTTTTGTATGCTAACTAGTCCCACAGTTTTCAACCGATTACATATAACTACATGTCCAAAGTGCACGCTAGAGGAATTTTTGAAGATATTGTTTGTCAAAAAATGAGGAAGAACATTACTGCATGCATAATGTTGATCAATAATGCATACATACATACAAAATATTAAATATCAAAATTGCACTAAACAAGACCACAAAATCAAATATTCCATTCATAACTGTGCAATGAATATATACCATGCAAGATGATGACTAAAGTTTTGCTCAATTTTAAAATTCAAAAAGTCCAACATCTGAAAACATGGTTTATACGTAACACATTTTCATTTGATCTTTTCTGCGAATCACCCAGAATGGACCTGGGATCCCCTTCTGGGTCCCGACCCACCAGTTGAGAACCACTGCACAAAAGGTACCATGCCCGTCCACACGGGGGCGCCCCTGAATAAGGTGGCGATAAATCATCCTTGACAACTGCTAGCTAACTTGTGCCATCCTCGTTCTTTACCGCAGGTTCGTAACATGTCAAAAATGAAACATGAACACTGCGGAGGAACGTGTGTATTGAAGGACTGCGTGTTTGTTTGAGAAGTTCTTCTAGGGATTATTTCCGCGCGAAACGTAATGTCAATGACGCGACGTAGCTTGATGCTAAAGGCTAGTGCTAGCGGAAGTTGCAGTGAATGGAGGATGACGAAACGGGAGATGTGTTAGCATTAGCATTAGCATTAGTATTGGTGCAATTTTGTCGTTGCAAACTATTTTTAAGCCAAAAGAATGTGCCGTATTTTTTGCTGTGAAGTTCTATTTTACAACCTATTTGAGTGGTTCTGGTGCACCAAAAGGTAAGCTTGTTGATTCAATATTCAATTTAATTTTAATGGATTCAATTTCCTTCAGCAAAACGTGTTTTTTTTTTTGCTAAATTGAGTGTTGCTAAACTTTGTATTAATCCGTAACTGAAAATAATAACAGTATGAAATCTCCTTGTCTTTACTGAACGTGCAGAAACAAGCTTGGTGTTTTTTTGAACACAAGAACTTTGCTAGAACTCTATCTTTAAGGAACCCCAGTGACACTGTCAGGTGTTGCATGCTATGTGGTTTTGTGTGTGTGGTGATGGAGCTTCCTGCAGCAGATTGGGGTAATTACACATCTAAGGCCCCCTCGTTTAACTAAACAACACACTCTTTGTCCCGCCAACAGCGTGCCGAGCCAGTGATCGGGGACGGGGGTCGCGGAGTGCACGCCACGGTTCAAGGGCCACCATTGAATATCTGTTGTTGGTGGGAATAGTGTGCAACCATCCTAAATATTTGAAAAATGTGAATAAACAATCCCGGATTAGAACCAGACAGTAAAAGGACTCCACTTGCCTTCCGTATCGTGGGGCCCCACCATCTGGAATTCCACGGAAGTCTTCGGGAAAAAGGCCTCACAAAGTCAGGTATCTGACTCGTCGCCTCACAAGACCGTAGCGTCTTAATGTGACCTGTGGTTAACTTATTTTCACACTTATCTGGCGATCATCAAATTACAATTTACATCAGAGTGGTGCCTTGGTTAACGTCATTGCAGAAGGTCTGACTTAAACCAAAACGGACTCTGTGACCAAAGCAAACATTCCTATAGAAAATAATGTCAAGCCAATGAATCCATTTCAGACACCAAAAAATGTTTACACAAAACACATTTTATAGACAATAGTTATAGTTTTACGTGCAGAAAGTGATAAATAAATATTTACAAATGAATGGACAACTAAACATTTAACATCACTTTTCCCCGCCACAACCCACACACACAATCAATTGACAAAATAAACATCATTCTGTTGCAAGCCCAATTTGCAGTAAAGAAGAAAATGAATTTAAAAAATGTTAGAATGTTTTGCTGTGGGAACCAGAAATGAGTGTAATGAATGTAAAAAAAAACCCAGGCTGATAGACTGTCACACATGAACCGGAATAGATGTGTATGCACGGATGTGTGTGCACCGCAGCCGATGACGGAGACGCTGCGTCACATTTACATTCCCTCAAATGACGACAGTCTTCTCTTTTAAACTGTAAAATGTCGAGGTCTTAGTATTGTCCATTGCCTTTCTCTTTTGTGCGGTCCTTGTGTTTATGTCTTGTATGTCTCTGAAGCGCGTTAACTCTATACAAAGAAGCGCCTTGGCCCACAATGCATTGCGCGATAGTATCGCAAGGTTTTGTCTTGGGTGTGTGATCCAAGATAAACAATTTTGGACGTTAAACAAGTGGGCGAAGGCAAGGCAAAAATTTAGCAGAACTTTTGGATGTTAACCAAAAAACATGCTAACCGGGGCGGATATAAACCAAGGTACCACAGTATTACCTTATGGAACAGTTCAATTTCTAAAATATCAGCACAAATTTTCCACTAAAAATGACACTTATTTATTGGCACTTAACAGTGCCAATAAGCTGACACAGCTGCCCCCCCCACCCTCCTTCCACCCTTCCTTGACATGACTAAATAATTAGAGTCAGTGCAGTAATTGACTGTAAGGCCAGTTGACATATGGTGATGGACACGGTCCCATTAAACAAATCCACTTTATTGCAGCTCCCCCCCAGCTAAGTTATGTTGAGCTTCATCGTTTGACGCCCACTCTGACATGCTGACAGTATCATTCATTCTCTCTCTCTCTCTCTCTCTTTCTCTGTGCATACGTGTGTGTGTGCGTGTGTGTGTGTTTGTGTAGAGGGCCGGCTCAAGGCTGAAGGCAGCATAACCTCCATGAAACACGACCACTATCTTGGAGCCGAACCTTACACTTCAGACGTTGCTGGATGAAATGCGCCGCACTACGACCTCTGACCTCGCCCTGCCCGGCGTTCCCATTTTCCCGCCCTCAGAAGGCAAGAGCAGGGGAGGGGTGATGTGGCGACATGTAAGTAGATGCCGTATCAGCCTGCAGATTGAATTCTGCCATGCACAATGGCGGCAATATAGGCTTTGATGCAATTAAAATTGATTAATGTGAGCAGAGGAGAAGAAGTCCGGTCTTCATTGACGACCTGGAGGCTAGTACTCTTCCAGAACTGTGGTCCACAACGTGTATGGGTCTTTCAAAAACAAATTTACAATCAAACGTAGCCTAAGCGTGCTATTAAAAATCCCGCAGAGACGACTATAATGTAAGATGGTGTTTAGTGTGAATGCAGTGGTGTTCAGCATGCTGGTTAAAGAAAGCATTTGGAGTGCAAGGAATAATAAAAGCAGGAAATGAAGTCTTGTTAAACGACTGGGCTCTGTGTCATTACGCAATGTGTACCGGAAACAGGATCGGTTCTTTGCATGCGCAAGACCTGCGCCACTTCTTCGTCACAGTGCTTCTGCGACGTCACATGCTGTTGTAGTTATTATTTTTTTGATTGTTTGAACATTATTGGTCTATAACAATAGTCCATATATGTACTATATTGGTGGTTATTTTTATTAGTGACTCTAATTAAAATATTTTGCTATCATGCGGGCGTTTTCTATGCGCATATGTATTTCTCTTTATTAACCTAATTAAGACTGAGCTACATGCAGCCGCACGGTGGTCAAGTGGGTAGCATATTGGCCTCACAGTCGGGAGGTTCAGGGTTCGAATCTCCATTGGGCATCTCTGTGTAGAGTTTGCATGTTCTCCCCGTGCGTGGGTTTTCTCTGAGTACTCCGGTTTCCTCCCACATTCCAAAAACATGCATGTTAGGTTAATCCATCCATCCATCCATGGAGCCTATCCCAGCTGGCTTTGGGCGAGAGGCGGGGTACACCCTGGACTGGTCGCCAGTCAATCGCAGGGCACATATAGACAAACAAACATTCACACTCACATTCATACCTATGGACAATTTAGAGTCACCAATTAACCTAACATGCATGTTAGGTTAATTAGCTACTTTAAATTGTCCATCGGTGTGAATGTTTGTTTGTCTATATGTGCCCTGCAATTGACTGGCGACCAGTCCTCTCACCCAAAGCCAGCTGGGATAGGCTCCGGCATACCCGCGACCCTAATGAGGATAGGTGGCATAGAAAATGACTGAATGAGTACTTTAATATTCTCTGAATTGTAATCTTTTTTTTTTTTTAAAGGAAGAAGTGGCTAAACAACAGACTCCAGTTCATTTTCAAGCATTGAAAAGCAGTGAATGTGCTGCACTTAAATTCTTCCCAGAGATAAAAAACGTGCACACAGAAGCAGGAATTTGATCACACGCCTTTATGATTTGTGCAAGCTTTGTTTTACATGTACAGACGTGCCGGACAAATCCCATACCGATGGTAATTTTTAGCTTTTGTCTTTTTTGTGTGACCTCCCAGAAATGTCTGTAAGAAATTATCCTCGTTCCGATTTTACGTGAGAAATCCGCTTGGTTATATGTCCCATGGGAGTCAAAAGTCATTTTTTGGGGGGTTAGAGAGCACATTAATTACACATTGGCGCGTTCACATATCAGCTGTTAGAGATTAATCTAGGCAGACGTCATGGGAAAATATTTGCGGTGCTTCTTTTTTGGCGAGATGCTTTGTCTTTTGTCATTCAATGAATGAATGAATGAATGAATGTTGAGGTAGGAGTGCCAGTGGAAGGCCCCGAAAGAGGAAGATGAATGAAATTCCGCGCATAGCGCAGTTATGAGAGTTAAGACAATGCCTGCCCTGACTTTAGAGTCTTTAAAGTGGAAATCCTGCACAGCTCGCATGACAAAAGAAATGTACTGGCGTTTAAATGCAGCACTGGGAGCGTCTTTGTGCTGAAGGCGTTTGCATTAATCATATTCTGTTGTCAGCTGCTGCAGGGAACTGGCAGAAATCCTCATAAATATACGCACAAAAGACAAAGCTGGAAAAGCTTGTGGGTGGTTTTCAAATTTGCAAATACAAATCTGCAATGTCTCTGTGACGAAGTAGAAGCCAGTATCTGCTCAGAGGGTTTAGCTTCAGCCTGCTAGCGCCACTATTTGCTACGCTCCTTTGATTGACAAAAGAAGCAAGTTGGTTGTATTTGTCAGCGCCGTTCACTAGGGGCGTCACAAGGCACTCAAAACTCACAAGATGAGCTGATGCGCGAGATTGGATCCACGAGGACGAGACGAGATTTTAATATTCGTTTTAATAAAAGTACAATGAAAATATCTGACTAGACATAAAAAATTATTGAACCTAGGCACAAAACAATGCAGGTAAATTTTGAAATGTTTATTGTCCCACAATTTGACGTCACACAATATTATTGTCAACATTTTTGGAGACCAAATAAACCAGTTATGACAATATAATAATTATAATTAGGTATGTCCGATATTGTCCATCTCTCAATTTCCAAATTTCAATATCAACTGGTACCGATATGTGCAACAGCTCATATCTAATGTTGTGGATTTAACACATATTTGTTGTGAAGCGTAACGGATAAAGCATCGGCAATTAGCTTCTCGATGTGCATGTAAACAACATTGTACAACTTTGTAAAACGTCTGAGAAATACTTGCAATCGGGCATGGCAGAGCGTGGCTCGAGAAATTCCACAACTTCACGAGGAGTTTGGCATCCTGCAGCACAGAAAAGGGCTGGTTATCCAGTGCGATTTTCCGATTGATGGCTTTTGCCCTGGGAACTGGAAGTATTGAAGGAAGAAGTCTTGGTTCCACCTCGCATAACCAATGCAGTCATTGCAAATCGCAAGTTTCATCTCTGAAGGAGACATAACATTAGTCATGTACAGAGCGATCAAGCCTGTTACTAGCCAAATACGGTTGTTTGTTTAGGTCATCATTTGCATCCAGAAAATACGGAAGACCATAGGCCTACATACAACATTTAAAAAAATTATAGGGAAAAAATCCTGATACCGATATCTATTGATATTACATTTGTATGCCAATATTGGGCCGTTCCTCCCTCATAATAATAATAATAATCTCTATAATAATCATAATAACAATACTGCGGTATTTCCTTTAATATGTTATCTTTCACACTGTAAAGTTATGGAAATGGTTATTTTCTGGCATGCAATTTGTAGCATTTATTTCTGTTTTTTGCTGGTTGCTGGTTTTTCAATTGTATTAAAGAGCAGGATTTCTTTTGCGATGACTTTCTGTGAACACACACCGTGTGCACGTTTGGTTTGTATTTTCTTAAGTAAGCGTTGACTGTCGGGACAAAGGTTTTTAGTTTGTTTTGTTGCCTTTCACGTTGCTACCACTTTTGAATAAATTTGCTATATTGACTCCTCCGTGTTGATGGGATCACTTCACTTTATGGCATTTGGCTTTGCAGGCATCATTTTCCCTCCTAATTTCTACGTTCCCTTGCATTATGCCTCACGAGGCACCGCTCTTTTGTTGTGTGTATGATAGCAGATCCCGCCTCCCCCACAAAGACAAAGCGACTGTATGGCTGACACGAGGTCTCACTCTGTTTACCGTTATTCTATGAAGCATCTAGCTACTGAATGAATGCGCAGCGTAAACCCTTTTGCTTCCTGTTTGGACAAGGAAAGCAGATATGCTTGCACGTGGCAATATATGGAGGATGGCAAATATTATTAATTATCATACGATTAACTGATACGATTAACTTATTTCTTTATTATCAGGAGAGATTTTTTTCAGAATGATAAATATTGTCACGTTTTAATCTCGCTCTTGTCTAATCTCGATCTTGTGACACCACTAGTGTTTATTGCATAATACATCAATTTCTAATATTAGGACCCTCTCATAAAGCTAGATGGGCTGATCAAAATATTACAAACATTATCAGTAAGAGTGTTTCTTGCATAAATTCCTGCACACCGAGGGAGGGATTGTGGGAGGGATTTCTAACAGCGTTAATTACAGGTGACATATCTGCACGGAATGTGGTTCAGCTCAACAAGAGCAGCGTGCCAGCAGCGTTTGAGCGGGTGCAAGGAAAAAGATGAAATGTTTGACAGAGCTCTATATAGAGGCGACACCAACAAAGAAGACAAGTCAGCTGGGCGGAACAAAAGCCGACAAAGATGATGAATATGATTGGGGTTGTTTCACTCACACGCACACACAAACTTGTGGAGATTCAATGATGTGCTTGGAAAAGCAAGCAGGTGCAAGATTCTTATTTTTTAATCATACATGACACACTGTGTATAAGGTCCATGTTCCAAGTCTACCATTCTTACTTTTCAGCTGGCATCTTTGACGGGGAAGTGAGACGATTCAATTAGTTTAGTTAACACGTCCAGACAGTCGTTTTTCTACTTTCGAACATTTTAGCACCTCATCACGAAGTGTTGTGACTTTAACAACGCTGCAACTTTCCTCTGAAATAACTTCCACAATTTCACACTGGCTCCGCAAGTCGACACACTCGACCTGCTTTTATGTAAGGAGGCTGCAGGCAACTGCGCTGGGTGCACTTTATTGGGCCGCTGTGAGCTCTTATTTCCACTGGGTGTGTGCGTGTGGGGGGGATTCAGATTTAATGCATGGCCCTGCAGAGGCCTCCTAAATCATGCTGTGCATTCAGTCTGTGTGTTTATGTTGACAATAGGACACTTTAAAACAATGATAAACGTCCAGGTTTACTTGGACACCCGGCAATAATAAATGTGTATTGTTGTTTTAGTTTGTAATTTCCATTTGGAGTCCAGTAGGACATGTCGTCATGTCTGATACGATCATGCATCTCCGCCCTGGCTGCACACCAGCAAGGTCGGCCTCGCCCTGGCCAGCTTTCTGCAGCTCCAGCACAGAGAGGAGTGTAGATTTCTTAGATAAGCATGTGTAGAGGAGACCCAGACAGAACAGTTAACCACTTACATACTTCCATCCCTAGACTGTGTACCTTAAATCCTACATACGTCTCGTGGTCCCACCCTGCCTGGAAGCAGTGACCTCACCTCCCAGACGCCCAATAAGCTTTGCATCCGCTCCCTGGCAGACCCTTAAGACTTAAAAACAACACGCAGCTCTAGTTTTTAAGAATAAGCGGCGATGTCCCCTGTTTCAGTTAGTAGAACAAGAAATGTGGAAAGATTCCCGTTTACAGTATAAGTATGCCTAAAAACACTGCCGGATTCTTTTACACTGATGTCATTTCCCCATCTTTTGACATAAAGCGTCAAGTTTTTCCAGCATTAAAATTAGTGACAGACAGACACCTTTTGACGGACAATTGCTGCCATTTGCAGCACCATCCTGTCTTTGCTGGGTCGGTATACAGTAAAAGGCAGATCTAGCATTGTGCCAGTTTGGGATGTCAACAGCAGTGTTTCTCTCTGTGAATGCTTGTCTTAACCGCCACTTCCCTAATGAAAGCCAGGTGTCTGTGTGTTGAGTTTATTTAAAGAGGAAGTACGAATGAAAGCAGCCATGTGTCCCATCCCAACCACGCCTGCTTGTAAAACCTCCTCTGATCCTCGTCATCGTCCATTAAGCAAAGGGCTCCTGCATATAAGGAAAGCTTCTTTTATGTCCTTCCCTAGCGAGATTGTGCTCTCCATTCACAAAGAGTAGGAAGAGAAGATGCTGTGGGAATCACACGGTACTCCTCTCCTCCAGTCACCTCCGTTTGAGGTGTTCCAAAGTGTTAACGCTGAGAGCTGACACCTACTGTGTGATCTCATGTCTTCAAGGAGCCAGGCAACGAAAGCTCCTCCGTGTCATTTTAAATTAACAGTTTGCATGACATCATCTTCCAACAAGTCTGTTGTTACCACTCTTTACCGGACTTTAGGAAAGATACCCACCCAGAATTATTATTATTATTTCACTTTGGTTCAGCTGATATATGAAGTGTCACAAGTAGTCCCCAACCCCTCCCATCCATCCCCTAAAGCCTGGAGCGCCATGCCGGACCACTATATCACCTGACTGCCTCCCTGCTTTCCAGTAAAGAATGTGGACCACCGAGGAGCAGCCACAACTCATACGTCTATGAAGGAGACCAGAATGGCAGGCGAGGAGGCTCCCATGTGCTGGGGAAGATATGGAGGGGGTCAAAAGTTGCTCCCTGGAAACTCAGAAACAGCTTGACTGCTTTTTTTGCCGCCTTTCAGCATGTGTAATCGCCTCATGGGTGCATTTTTTAATGTTATCAAATTTATCGGTATGATGTAATTATTACCTCATGTCGATCAGATAATTATCATGCACCAATACTGCAAACACATCGTCCTGCTTGATAAGGCCACAATACTGGAAAAGTTCCTACTCGCAAACTCCAAACAATGCGTTATTTGAAACAAGGTGCTTGCCAGCCATGTTTTTTGAGGACCTGTGGCTGAAGACTACAGTAGTTACATACAAAAACGTGCTTTTTTTTCACCACCTATGCTTTGAAGAAACATTCCTTGATGAGGAAAAGCATGGCCGCTGGTACCTGTTAAAACATCTTTGTGGCTGGATGGTGGTGTTCTAACGGAGGAAAGAATGTGACCTTGTTCCTGAGCTGATTAGCTGCTCCATGTTTGTTCGTGTACGTGCAGGTTCAATGTAGGGCATTCAATAAAATGCCTCTAACGTGTGCCCTCGAGGAAAGTACGTGAGAAGTGTTTGTGCATCTTGTGGTTAGGATTTATTAAAAAATGCTATGCGAAGCATTTGGGGGACAACTTTCCTCCTTGTTTGATCAAACGGGAATCCTGAAGTGGGTTAATGGTGGGGGTCATGTCAAGCGCACACACCGGGCAGTCAGGGTGAAATAGGAAGCTTGCAGCATTGGATCTTTTACGAGACTCAACACTTGCAGCGCCGACAAAGTCAACACTTGTATTATTTATGTAGAATGGGTCTACCATGTTTTGTCTTCGCTTGTTTGTTGTCCTTGTTTGCTCTGCAAGCATCGGGCCTGTGTCACCAATCCGCCCGCAAAACCGCTGAGCAGTTGTTTCTTCCATTTCAGACAATTGCTAAAAAGCTTAAGCACATCATTCTTTCCCTTGATGACGACCAGTAAACCCAGACATCAGGTGTCACCCGTCACCTGCCGTCTCCAATCGGAGTGTGGACATGAAATATTAATGACCGCGTTGAGCCACAGGACTCTGATGCATCCGCCACTGTAAATAATTCAAACTTTCCATTGGATGCCCTTTTTACTTGGCAGTGCTCAATTTACTTTGTGTCTGCCGCCAGTGTCGAGGTTGTCGTGACAACATAGCACGACATCACATGGTAATGTGGGCTTCTGTGCAATATTCAGTACTTTCCAACTAATGTATCCAACATTTTCATTAGGATAGTAGGATACGTTAGTGAAGGTCAGGTATTCAACAACAAGTATTCGTCAACAAAGGTGAAGAATCCACCGAGCAGGGACACAGCAGTGAGCCCCACCTCAATAACAAAGTTTGAAAGCTGTAAAAAACCCACCGCAGCGCAACCCTGACCAACATCGCCAAGAATGAAGAGCTTGGACACACTCGCCTTCCTGACTAAACGCACACAAAAGTATCCAAAGTCCAAAGTATGGCGCAACACCCATTTGTGGCACATGGCTCATTGGAATAATAAAATAAACAAAAATCAAGCAAAAGTTGAAAAATACGGCAAAATGTTGATAACAGAATGAAAACAAAAAGATTTGTCTAAAAGTATGAATAATTTGTTTGAATTGTAAATCGTTTTTTTATATTTGATGACTTTGTGGCATAATGCTGTGGATTCCCGCAGTGAAGCCAGCTTTGTAGAAAGGTGCTTTTGTTTGCTCCATTTTTTGCATTTGTTTAAGGTACAGATCCGCCACATCCCAGCGAATCGTTGCAGCGGGCCAACCATCTCAATAAGGTTTTTGCGTAGGGGTTTTTTTTGCATTCACGCTGTGACACCCAACTCCATTCACTTTACTAAGCGACTCATCAACATTAGTAAGTAAAAGTTCCCATCACTAGAATACATCCTCATCTAAAGCCTGCTTTATGCTTCCATGTAGAAGCGCCATTATGCCAGCTCGCTCTTCATCTCCAAATCCTGCTGCGTAGCTGAACGTGCACCACCAAAAAGAAAAAAATCTATCATTGCGGTGTCTCGGACTATAAATCAAATCACTTTTATTGTCACATCACCCCCCAGAAAAAGGGATTTAAAGGCTGTGATTGGTCTGTTTTTAACATTTCCTGTGGGCATAAGAGTCTTTCTGCCTTACTTATGCCTCCTGTGATTTGCAATAAACACTCAATAACACTCGTCTCTCTTAAGCATAGGTCACAACTGGATGTGCCTTTTGGTTTTTTGCTGTGCGATTTTTGGCGTTCCCTAAATCACTTGTGGGGTTTTTTTGTTTGTTTGTGGTGACATTGAAGTAGTAAGATGCATGGAGAACTTAAGAAACATCTGACTGTGCGTTGGCCGCCCTAAATACTTATATGGGATGCACGTGTGGCACATGACACACATAAGGAGTGAGATGTATGAAAAAATTGACTGACACCAGCATAATGTACAGAAGACACCCTTTGGCTGTACAGATGATGTACGAAGTGTGTAAGTTTGTCTTAAAACCTGAAAAAAAACTTTGTTTGACATGACAAAGAACCTCTGCATCCAGTCTACGGCTCAAAAATCAGCATGTCACGCGTGCCATTTGTGCGTTTTTGTGCACGGAGACCGACCGTACAACCGTTAGTGGCTAGGCAGGCCAGACTTCACCATTGTTTGCTAGGAACTAAGAAAGCTGACAAGTTAATAGGTCAACAAAAGTTGTGGTTCCTCTTGTTTCCTAGCATTTAGTCAGATGATTGCGCATCACGCACTCAAACCCTGACGAAGAGCTATAAAAGGATCAAGACTGCATTGGAGGGAAAGACATAATAACTAGGCTTAAGCTGGCGGGGGTAGCTGAGGTCAAAGCTAAAATATGTACAATATGAGTGGTTATTTTAGCGGGTAGTATCTATCCAGGCTCTAATTCAAGACGCTCACGGCACTGTGGGTCAAAGGTATTGTTTACATACAGTATTATCCGGTGCTGGTGTCAAACTGGTACTTCTGAAGTGATGCTGGTGCTCAAACCGGTACAAAAAAATACAAATTGTAAACTTACATAGTTACAACATACTGTTTTGTGACATGTATTTTGAACAGAATAGTAATTTAAATACAAAAGAAAGAGCTCCAAACAGCTATGGCAAAATGATATTGTGCACTCTATTAATTACTGTTTATTATGGTGAGGCTGTCTCTGTGAGTTTTTTCCCCCACAACTTACCATTTCCACATCTGTGACGTTTTGTGCACATAGCACAAAGCTAGAGGATGGACCCTGCCTCAGACTCCATGTGAAACTTAACACTGTGCGCTTCAAAGCGCATATCATGGATGCTACGCCATATTTCTGATTTGGAGTTGGTGTCACTTTTGTTATTGTCTGAATTTTGACGTAGGATGAGCAAACTATGCTGGTTAAGTTGATGAGGCGTAACGTTTTGTTGCAGTACACGTTTTAGATGCATGTTGTGCACAATGAGGTGTTTTGTTTTGGAAATCACAGCAGCTGAAAGGTTCCACCATTATGTATTTATTTCAACGTCTTTGTGACAAATATGGTGAAATAGCGACGGATAAACGGACCAAATTTGACATCAGATTCCCTTTTTCTCCTTTTTATTCGGTATGTTTGCAGTATATTTTTATTTGGTCAGAGCTTCAAATACCTTTAGTCTGTGCTCATTTGCTTATGTGTAACTTTATCAAAATGTGACCATGCAAAATACACATTTGTGACCCGGCAATTACTATGAAATCAATTATTATATCAAATTTTTTAAGCAAATTAAGATTAAAAGGTATGTTTTAAAGAGTAGGGTGTACATGGCTTCAGGTGAAATGTCTAAACGTTTGTCTCTACAGTAAATAATGTAGCCTTTGCCACCAATAAATATGTGTTAAGAAAAGACAGATCCCATTTGGCTAAATTATTGATTCACATTTTTTCAGTCAGTGTGATGGATATGCTGACTTTCTTTTTGCAAGAACATTTATAAACAGGACTTCTTGCTAAATTGCACATTCTACTCATCATTTTTTTGTGTTTGCGTTTGTTTACCCTCCTCCTTCCAACGAGAATAGTCTGAAGAGCAAACACGACCAATCAGCTGCAGATGACAATGCGCTGCCCACAGAGCCGTGACTCATGTCGTCCCATAATGTTCTCCTCAGTCAACACGCTGCTAGCAGTGACTCATCGCGGCGCCCGTTTATATTCAAAGCTCAGCGGCCTCGGACGCTGTAACAATGAAATGGAACGAAAATGTGAGCGCTATTCAAAAACTTTAAAACGACTTTACTTTTTGTTATGGTGCTTAAAAAAACTTTATATGTCTTTGGGAGCTGTCTGCTGCATTCGTTTTCCTAATTCCAATTCCAAAGTGAGCTTCACTCGCACTCGCAGACACACAGCTCAGGGAAATGCAGTGGAAATCTCATTATGGCGCACCCATGCTGGAAGTAATGTTGGCTTGGGGGCAAATGAAACGCCTTCTCCTGCATGGCAATGGGCTTGTTAGGGATTTAGTGTGGGAATGTTCCCCTATTTTTTTTGGAGGGGTTGCAATTGCCACTGGCTTTAACGAGCAAGGGGTTAAACTCTAACCTGTGCACTGCCTTGACCTCCCCTTCCAAGCAGAAGCTACTCAATTCATTTGCATGTGAAACTTGACTGCTGCAGAGTTTAGGTGCTAGCCTGAAGCCTATTGAAAGGTGTGTGTGCATGTGTTCAGACAGATACTACTTGGTATTTGGGTCAGCTGCGGCCGTCATGCTCCGACAAATTCTGCCAACGTGATGCTAATAAATGTCACACTTTGTCGCGTTAGGCTGCAGCTAATGGGGTTGGGCATGCGAAAAACACACGTCGCACTAATACACTCTGAAGTGAAAGTTGTTTTTACGACAATATAAATGTGGACTACAGTGGGAAAAAAAAATTCTGTGACGCTCATTGATTTCAGAGTCTTGAAACTGTTTTCCACATACGAAATAAAGTGGTCCAATTACCAAGATAATTTTTAGCTTATGCTTGGTCAAATTAATTTGTGAATGTAATTTATAATGAATTGAATTGCTCAGCCAGTCAGTCACATTACATCACAACAAAACCTATAAAAGCCTTGCATGGGAAAGAAAAGCTATTTAGATCAAGGGTGTCCAATATGCATCCAGAGGGTCATTTGCAACCTGCGGCAGTTTTTTTTTCAATTTATATGGCCCGTTACACACAGTAAAAATATAATTTTACAAGAAAACTAATAAGAAAAAAGAGCTGGACGAAGTGGCGGGGGAGAGGGAAATCTGGGCTTTTCTGCTTAGGCTGCTGCCCCTGCGACCCGACCTCAGGGAAGCGGAAGAAAATGCATGGATGGATGGATGGATGGACAGCAGCAAAAATGGAAAAATCAGCAATGATTTTACAAGAAGAAAGTCAGTTTTTTTGAGGAAAAATTATTTTAGAAGGGTAAAGTTTAAATATAAAAAAAATTAAGTCATAGTAGACTGCTCAAAAAATAATGAGAAGTAAAACAAAATAAAGTTGTAATTTTTGGAAAATCAGATTGGGGAAAAAGTTATACTAGGGGTATAAAGTCATAATAATATGAAAAGGAAATCTATGAAGATTAAATAAGAAGAAAGAGCAAAACGGGGGAAGTTGATAATAGTAAAAAAAAAAATTCCGCCTATATCATCAAGCTGAGAAGCAGTTTTTCCTGAAAAATATATAACTTCTTAGCAAACGTACATGTGTTACTTTACAACAAGTCGCGAAGTTGCACCCTATCATTTCTTACTAAGTGGCCCTCAATGGAAAAAGTTTGGAGCCCTTTTATTGTGACAAACACATTTGAACCTTGAGAATCTCATACCCCTTAGATAAGTTGATTGATTTTCTAACCTCGAAGGCTTTCTTTGTCACTCTTCCTGTTCAGTGAACAATAACATCCGTTGTTGTGCTTCTCTTTCTGTTGTTTGGAGAACACATGATAAGCGAGGCACATCTTTTTGCTGCTGACACCAGTCAAGGTCATCTGGCGTCAGTGGCAGCATTTCAGCTTCCTGAGGCAGGTTGTGTATTTTTCCATCTCCCTGGCGCTCATCTGACCTTTATTGAGAATGTTTACGCTGTCATGAAACATCTCCAGGGCTGACATTGTGGATTTTTATATTGAGGCAGTGAACCCGGGAGACACTTTATAAGGTTTATAGATGCAGCATAGCACAAATCAATTTCAGGGCGCTGGGTGACCTTTGTTTTGTCCAGATTTGGAAACAATGTTTTCCAATAGGAAATAATGGAAATGAATATTTTTGTATTTGGAGCACAGAAAACATGTTTATGTGTTTCTAAATACGATTTTAGAGCTGTGTAGCCGTTATTAGAGCCATGTAACATAAAATAACACCCCTATGGTCACCATTACACTCCTATTATTCATTGTTTACACTGGATTGCACAACCCTTATGCCACAGCCGCTATTTATCAAGCTAGCAAGCTAACTAGTTAGCCTTTAAAAAAAAATTTCTAAGCTTTTTTCCTTTCCTTTTCCTTTCCCTTTTTTCACTCTGCAGCCATATGGAGTGCACAATAGGTGGCTGTCTCATCCATGTAACATTACTACTGCCTAGTGGCCAGAATACAACATATCACTTGTATTTCAATATATTTTGACTAATAATAGATTATAGTTGACCACCAAACAGCCATCATTGATTAATTATTTTCTGAAAATGTGATATAACAGGGAGCGACTATCAAATCGCAATATGGCGTGGGATAATTTTATACTTTTTACGAGATTTTAGGAACTTGCATTGGGTGAGTTAGGTTAAGTTTAAAAATGTTGCCCCTACAACTGAATACAGTCTTCCCTCACAATATTGCAGTTCAATTATCGCTCATTGTTCATTGATCAATGTTTTTCAAACATTGATTGTAGACTATGGTATATTATTAGTCAAAACATATTGAAATACAAGTGATATGTAGTATTCTGGTCACTAGGCGCAGTAATGTCACATTAGTACAGGGGTCTCAAACTCAACTTGTCTTGGGGCGGCTGGAGTCTGGCTGAGGTTGGGCCGCAGCCTCAGCACACATGTCGCACGCGCAACTTAAATTAATTTAAAAAAAAAAATGTAATCTTGTCAAATGTATTTTTTTATTTTTTAACACAAAATAAGATAAACAAGGACACTGGTGTAAATAAGTGCAAAACTAATAATAATATTCTCAAAATGATCACTTTTACACTCATTAAAAAATGTTTTTCTGCTTGCTTCGAGCCTGGTTAATGTCACGCCCCTGAGAGATATATACCCCAACGTGATTGGTATGGTTGTGCGCTACAACACTGTAAATAGTGCCATTCATATAAGACTCAAGGGCCGCACTAACATTAAACTTTCATGTGGTAAGGGCCACAAAATATTGTATTGTGGGCCGCAAATTTGAGACCCTTGCATTAGTACCTTACCATGCACTCAATGTAGCCAGCCATGTATGCTGACTGAAAAGAGGTTCTCCTCCCATTACTTGTGGAAGTACATGTGGTAAGTAAGCTAGCTTGCTAGATAATGGCCGTCTAGAGCATAATAGTTGTGCAATACGGTGTAAACAATGAGTAATAGTGTGAATAAGAGTGTAAAGGTGGCAATGGGGGTGTTATTCCATGATTAGAGAGCTCTAATAATGTTAAAAGCTATCTACAAAGTCCTAAACTGGTATTCTATGCTCTGTCATGTCCATAGGACAGGAGGCATAGCTTTGTGTCCTGCGCTCTTATTTTGGTATGCTGTGCTTGCTGCTGGGGCTAAGATGCAGCCAGTTAAGTGCAGCTGTTCACAATCCCAATTAGTGGGATTTATAAGCCCAACGCCATCGTTCATCACCTCAGTCACCGTTGTGTTCCTTGCCGAGGCTGTAACATAGAGCTTCCTAATACCTCAGACTTTCTCTGCATCCCGCGCAATCCTGCCTCATGTTCCTTTGCCATTGCTGTATAGTACCTTTCCTGGATTTTTGTAAGTAGCTTCTCCCTGCTCGGCAATTCCAGCAGTGGTCTTTTGGTTGTTACTCCCCTCTCTGCTTGGGTTTTTGAGCAGCTCCCTTAAATTCCTTGCTAGTGTTTTTCCTGCCCTTTTTCCCGGCAGAGTTTTGTGTTTTTTCTTGTAGGGGTTTTGGTGTCGGACTCTGTTTTTGACCCTTTTGTTGTGTTGTGCTTTTTTCCTCTTCGAGAACACCTATAGTATTGTTATAGTTTTGTTCCACAAACTGTTTTGTCTCTGCATCCCAAGGGTCTACCACTCAACAGTCTCTTCGGTTTTGTTAAACTAACTGTGAAAATATTCCATTTATTAACATTGAATCCTGTAACGCAGAAATTAATTCATTGCGGTCGGGTGTGGAACCAATTATACGCTATAAACGAGGGATAACTGTATTACTACAGAGTCCGTCTGGTCATTTGCTGCCCCTTAGTAGAGGACTAAACTGGCCCACGCACACCAAACTCCTGCTCCATGCTATCAGGTCTTTATCATGACTCAGTTCCATGTGGAGGGAGTGCAAAGGTTGTCATGAAGGAGGAAGAGAGGGTCCTCCCTGCATGTGATCTGATACATGCAATGAAGAGTCATGCGGAGTTGAAAGTTGAAAAGTGGGTCAGCGGCCTAAGATGGTGGGGATGTTTGTGGGTTTTTTTTGTGTTTCTGATCAGCAGAACACATCCTTACTTGTTGCCGGGCAACACATCCTAAATCCCTGAGACTTAATTGTTTATTTAGCAGTCATGAGGCACAGAGGGAAATAAAAGGACAAAAGAGGTTCAAAATATTATTTCACAAGCCATGCTTGTTAGCCTTGGTTCTTGATTGGACACATGCAGATTTGGCTCACTCCCTTAATTTATCGCAGTTGGAGCAACGAGACATGCTGGGTTGAACTGGAAATGAAGATGCATGGAGAGAAGGGAGATTAAAAAGCTGGAAGACAAATTATAAGTAGAGATGTCCGATAATATCAGCCCACCCATGAAAGTTACCTTTATACTCGGATTACCTAATACAGTACAAAAGCGATAATAAGACATAATAACTCACACATTAGCATTGGGAAAGTTCTATGTTGTTATAGCAGCAGGCTTTGTTTTACACCACATTGCACAACTCTGTACTTGTTAGCCTCCAATTAATTTTTTTCTGAACTTAAAGGAAAAGTGGAATTTTTGTGAATTTTGCCTGTCATCCACAGTTCTTCTGTAAGACAGAAACACATGTCTTTCTTTCTGTGCATTATGAAAACTTCTTAAAAGCGGCAGATAATGGGACACACCTATTCCACCTATTAAGCCTTCTGAAAAAAACGGCATACAATATACATAATGTGACCTGCATATTATCTAAGCTACAGCGACATTGTAATTATTATTACTAACATTGTTATGCCCAAGAACTACATTATTGGGGTAGTGACACCTCGCCACTCCACAACGGCTATCTACTAGCTAGCTAACGGCTAGCTTCACTACACACTCGCTCACAATGCCTCAGGTATCCACTAGCAAAAGGTAACGCTACATATTGGAGCCGCCGCCACTGCTGCTGGGTTTTTGTTTTTGAGTTTGAAAAAGTTAACGCTAGGTGTAGGCGTTCGTTTTTATGTTGCTAAGTGAAATCAATGCACCCATGAAGGAAGTTCCACTAATGCTTAAAATGACCAAAATACAGAAAAATATGGATGAATGGATATAAAACAAAAAAACCTCCTTGGAGAGTTTTTGGAGGTGTTTTAATAGCAGGCTTTCTAGGCGGAATTGGTGTATTAAATTATGTGCATTCATTACCTGCCTCTTTAGCTGTTTTTATATTTTAAGAACGCACAGAAAGGGTTTGAAATGGAGTGGTGAAGAATGGCCAAGTAAGAAGCCAAAAAAATACCACTTCAACACGGAATGTGATGAGAAGTTTTTTACACTGTGTCATGTCAAACCATGGGTGACAGTGCAAGTTCAAGTAATGCAATGAAACTTTACTGATGCCTAGTGACCAGAATATTATTACTATTCTGATTATTTTAATATTTTTTTACTAATAATAGGCCATCGTCAACCATAAACGACCATTAAGCCATTCACTTCCAGCCATTTTTCAAAAGACATTCCCTCCACTACCGGCTACATTAGACAATTTTGACTGATCTTTCAAGGCACATGAAGCTTACCAAAAGAAAGACCAGACTCTCATCTTTCAAGCAAAAATATTTTCTACCTTTTTCCGTTCTTTAGTTATCAGCAGTAGAACATAGGTAAGTTTCTGCAATACAGTATATCAGTTCCTGACTACAAAAGGGAGAAAACCAGCTTTTTGTCAAGATACATTTCAAGCATAACTTTCATTTTGGCACAAATATTTTTGCTTTTGTGACAGCTCAAGCATTTTTAACACCACGATACGATAAACACGGCACAAAAAATTATTGGTTTACATTTAAGAGACAGTAAAAAAACAACCATTTATTTACAAATTTAACACCATGAACTATGTAACAACAACTAACTATGTAAAACTCATTTCGGCCGCTTGTACCCGCGATCTTGTCCTTTCGGTCACTACCCAAAGCTCATGACCATAGGTGAGGGTAGGAACGTAGATGGACCGGTAAATTGAAAGCTTTGCCTTTTGGCTCAGCTCTCTTTTCACCACGACAGACCGGTCCAGAGTCCGCATCACTGCAGACGCTGCACCAATCTGTCTGTCCATCTCGCGTTCCATCCTTCCATCACTCGTGAACAAGATCCCGAGGTACTTAAACTCCTCCACTTGAGGCAGGACCTCATCCCTACCCGGAAATGGCACTTCACCCTTTTCCGGGCGAGAACCATGGACTCAGACTTGGAGGTGCTGATTCTCATTCCAGCCGCTTCACACTCAGCTGCGAACCGATCCAGTGAGAGTTGAAGGTCAGTGCTCGATGAAGCCAACAGGACCACATCATCTGCAAAAAGAAGAGATCGAATCCTCCTTTGCACCTCTCGTGCAAAAAAACGTAAAAGACGTATAAGTGCGTTGTTGGGATTGGTCGTTCGGATTTATAAAAATGTGTTACGTCTTTGGTACTGAAAGAGTTCATTGATTTTTTAAATAACACAATATAGCGATGGAATGATGTTTGATCTGTTATAAGGGATGACTATATTGTTTTTTCAGATTTTATTAATATTGAGTGAGACCTCATCACACTGCA
Organism: Oostethus manadensis; assembly: GCA_024372805.1. NCBI lineage: Eukaryota > Metazoa > Chordata > Actinopteri > Syngnathiformes > Syngnathidae > Oostethus > Oostethus manadensis. Next base: position 2,102,415 of record QODF01000095.1, on the reverse strand, counting down.
CTGCGCTCCATAGAGCAGCATACTTTCTAGCTCATTATGTCTGCGATCTGGAACTATTTTCTAGATTTTTTTATCAGATTGTAAATATGCAATTTGCAATCATTGTAAAGCGAGGGGGAGTAAGGCATCTTCTTTCAATACTTCTAATCTAATACCACACCTCAGGAAACTCACTCATGATGCCATGCATTTTTATATGCCATGCGGCATACTAAAGTTCAGCCACTAGTGGTACTGAAAAAAAAAATCCTGCTATACCCAGTTTGTAATATCACTGATTATTTGCACTTTACTTTGTTCTTTTTTCTTGTTACTGGACTGTGTTTTACATGATCCTGAACTTCTCTGTAACTATCACTTTAAGAGTGCAATCAAAGCCTAATTTATTTTCTATTAATAATGATCTTTCATTAAGTCCTATCTTTGTCTTTTAGTGCTTTGGTAATAAAAGTGGGGGAATGGAAAATTAGCAAAAACTGCTCTCAGCATTTTCTCAAATGGCACCTAGGTTTTTTTTTATTTTTTTTCCCGTGCTATGAAGAAGCGTAAACAGATTTTCAGGCCTATTTAGGGATCTCAAAGTGTGGACCTCTGAGATTTTCACCTCCCTGTAGACACGGTTTAATCTCCCTGCTAATCTCCCATTAAATTGGCGATTAAAGGTGTTTGGCCAATACAGTGGCTACCCCTTTTAACTTGCAGTCAAATGTCACATGGGGGTACACACACGCACGCACACACGCACACACGCACACACACACACACACACACACGCACGAAGCAAAGTGCCCACATGGATTGACCTAGATTGAGGCCCACTTCAGTTAGTCATTTCTGCAGACACAAAGGAGGATTAGCAGAGATTAAAATGACAAGTTCTGAGGGTTGAGGAATAGCTGGCTGAGGCCAATTATTATTACTGGCCAAACATTAAAAAAATGGACCGTGGCTAATCCAGTCAGTGCAGGCTTTGTGTTTAGATCTCCCACAATGTTATTTAGCTAATACTGTTGCTGGGGCAATAAGGACGGGAATGGCTAAGTCAATTATGACACCTTGGCAATAGGGGAAAATGAAACGCGGAACTTTAGAAACTTCTCTTATTCAGCAATGTGTCACAATTGCAGAATTAGAGCTGTATCAGCAGCTTCCGCACCGATCCACCTGTGGTTTTTACACAGAGCCCAGCAAAGAATACAGCCGGCCAACGGTTTACGGCATTCTGTGGTTATGTACAGGCTCCCGTAAATTAAATTAATTAACTTGGTTTTGGTCCATAAACACAAGACTCGAGATCGAATTACACTTTGGTGCGCCCTGGAAGATGACCATCTAATGGCCATCATTAAGGATAAAGATGGACGTTTCATCGTGAAGATAACGAGAAGGTGGTCGATCAACAATCTCTTTAAAGTTGTCCCTGGATAGATAGATAGATACTTCAGTAATCTTCAAGATAAATTTAGGTTTTAAGCAGCTCTCCAAAAATGTCATTATAAACTTAATCACTTGATCACAGAATAACACAACAATAACACAACATACAGCAAGACGGGAATAAAAAAGAAAAATAGGAAAATAGAATGGAAGGATAAATAAATAGTGCGTAACTGTTCACTTCCAATTTGTAGTGCAGTAATACATAATAATAAATTATATTAATCAATAAATGATAACTCATGTTAATAAATAATAATATAAATCATAATTAAGTAAAAAGTCCAGCCAGAAAAAATATTAATACTGTAACAATAATAAAATATGTCTTACCATTAATGCGACATATCGTGCTGTATAGTTTGCTCAACTTTCTTTTTTTCCGCCATCTTCTTTGTCAAAAGGGTTTGCTCAGCAGAGTTAGATAGCTGACTGTTTGATTAAAGGAGTGAAGCTTACCTCTTGACCTCTCAATGAGGCCATGTCATTATTCAATAATAAAGTTTTGATGGCTAACCCAAAAAATGTAGGAAGGACATGAACATTTTATATTTTGAACCTTAATACTATATAGGAGAGACGTTTTTGGGGGGTTTTGGCTCACAAGTGTCACTTCAGATTTTTGTTGTCTTAAATGTATTTATTATCAAATTATGCATAGTGTGTAAAATGGATTACTACTGTACAAGAACACATTGCTAGATGTTTATTATATAATTAGATTTATTTTAGGGATGCAGCAATCAAATATTTTAGTATACGAGTATTCTACTGGAAATGTTTTTGATTCATCTCAATAGACAAAGTCAAACTTCCATTTACAATCAAATAACACAACATCAACAAAGCACCCCATGACAAAACATGAATTAAAAAGTGCTAAACAAACACAAAACGCAGCATCCAGGTAACTGTTGTGTCTTTACTGAAGATTGGCATTCAAAAACTCCTTTTTTGTCACTGGTGTTTTTCCTTACTCTTTCCAGCACATATGTCTCCCTCATTCCTGTTTGTGTGCTGCTTTGTTGTGCTGTGTGTGTTTAACCTTGCCCCTCACACTGCTCGGTACGGACACTGGGATGCCGGCACACATCTTGACCAATGACAATCACCTTTAACAGAAAAAAATCAGTGGTTCCCAAACTTTTTTTTGCAGTGCCCCCCTTTTTAATATAATAAAATTATTTTCAGCACATCCCACCCGAAAAATATGGTAATAATGAAAAATGTTTGTGGTAGCCACTGTCATAACACAAAGGCTACCCTTTGGGGGCACAACCCCCAGTTCGAGAACCACAGGGGAAAAAAAATTAGAAAAAAACGAACCGACTCCCAAAGACGCGAGTCGACTCCCGTCATTAATTTCAAAGAGCTGGCTTTTAGAGCCGATTCGTTCATGACCAACACATCACTACTATGCTGGAGCCTATCCTAGCTGACTTTGGGCGAGAGGCGGAGTACCCCCTGGACTGGTACTAAGAAAGATGAAACACAAAAATTATGGCTGATTACAGAGAGACTTTCCTCATCCATATTATCAACCTAAATCAAAGAAAGGAACATTTAATCCTTAACTGACATAATGCACAATTTTGGGGGCAAATTTGAGATTGGCACCCTGCAATTATATACAGTAAGCGTAATAGTAGCTGTAGTAGTAGTAGTGTTCTAACATTTGACCAAATCAGCAGAAGACGTTTCAAAATGCAGGATAGTTCCATCCCGTTGAGTCTGGAGTGGAAAACATCTGCTAGAATGACAGCACAACCAAAGTTTGACATGTTTCTGGGGGGGGGACTATGAGCCAGTGTGTGATTAAGTTCCTCTGGAACGCCAACCACCTCTCATCGTGTGTGCGGCGGCGCTCTGGGTGGTTAGAAATGTTTTCACAGTGCATTGGCAAGCGAGCGTCTAAGTGGTTGTGGCTAGCAACTGAGTGTGTCTGTGGCTTCTTGCAAGTGTGTGTGCGTGTGCGTGTGTGCGTGTGTGCGTGTGTGTGTGTGTGTGTGTGTGTGTGGTCCATCACCCGAGCAAACACGGACACTCATCAGTGGCGTGTGCGTCCCACTTTGGGCGCTGCATGGCTGCCTTTCATCTGGTTTCATGCTCGCCGACTCCCTGATGGGGACCACATGTGCGAGTCCAACTGGGGGCAGGGCGCAGGATGCTTTTGTGTGATTAATACTAAAAGTTTAAAAGGGCTCCCCCCCACTGTCAAGGGCAGAGATGTAACGAAGTTCCCATCAGGTGGTCCAAGGGAGCCAATGAAATCCCTCACAGGCACTGATAACAACCTGACATGGGGCTTTGCTAAAATCCCAACCAGCTGTTAGACATCCTGCATTTTTTCTTTTGCTAATTACAAACTGAAAGACTTCCTGCTAGGCCCCAAGACCACCCCCACCCCCGACTTCCACCCGACCGCTGCTGCTCTCATGCAGCAGACTTTGCTGCTTGAAATTGTGGTGGATAACACTCCTTCATATGGTGGCTCAGAGGCTACTTTACGTCATCCGTCATGTGCCCCTCGCATGCTAAATATCCTTTCTCTTTGTGTTGTTCCATCTAGCCCCGCAGTTGTTTGCACACATGACCTTTTATCTGTCTGCAGCGGAACACAGTGAGTCATAAGATCATCCCTTCCTCCCAAAAAAATTTCATTTCTGAGTTATGAGGAAGAAGCAACCCATCTCGATAGTTCTGTTCATCCCAGTGGCAACCTTTACCAAGCTTTCAGGGTCAGTACTGTCAGTAGACATTCTTTAATTGTCACTAGGGATGTCCCAATTTGATCTTCAGTACAATACATTGTCCAATAAAATGTATTTTGAAGATCACATAAGGTCGGCTTCCACCACAAGATTGGGTTGATCTGGTTGCCGTAACTCTGAGCCGCATTCCAACATGATAGGTGTGTCAAAATGCTCCTCAAAGCTGGTTGCCACTCAACTTCCGCAACCTGGATGAACAAGAAAACGCACGCAGACATGTCCGTAGTGTATTGTGGTTAAGTTAGTCTCACATTGGACACTGGACATTCGGCTTTGTAGTTACTGTGGTAGATTCCTCTTACTGTGCCCAGACTCCTCTGTCATGGTGCTGGCAGCTCGCACGGGAAGTGCTGCTCTAACCATGTCATGTCTAACCATGTTGAGCAGAAATGGAGAAAGCACAGCGTATTTTGATTGGTAAATTTAGCTTCAAAGCCTAACTAACGAGGTTATTAAATGTGTTTTTATAGGAATCTGTCCTGCCTAACTTAAGAGTATAAATTGTGTATGATACTGCAAGTGTATCCACTTTTGTGAGCTATTTTGTTGGTATGACTGGCAACATTGAAATTGTACTTTATTTACAAAGCAAATCTCCACTCAAACTGTGTTGTTAGTGTTTATTAAATAGAGCCATCATCTCTGAATTGAATATTACGTTTACCGCAAAGAGATTTGCATCTCTACTTATTATGGATAAAAATGTAGCTATGAGTTAACCATGGACAAAATGGTATTAATCCTGATTAAATATTTTATTCGATGATCTTTAATACCTTTTATTTTTAATACCCATCCATCCATTTTCTATGCCGCTTATCCTCATTAAGGTCGCAGGTATGCTGGAGCCTATCCCAGCTGACTTCGGGCGGGAGGCGGGGTATACCGTGGACTGGTCGCCAGTCAATCGCAGGGCACATATAGACAAACAAACATTCACACTCACATTCATACCTGTGGACAATTTAGAGTCGCCAATTAACCTAAAATGCATGTTTTTGGAATGTGGGAGGAAACCGGAGTACCCGGAGAAAAACCACATTCGCACGGGGAGAACATGCAAACTCCACACAGAGATGCCCAACGGAGATTTGAACCCTGAACCTCCTGACTGTGAGGCCAATGTGCTACCCACTCGACCACCATACGGCTAATAATTATATTGTTATATATTATTCTTGTAAAATTACTGCCGATTTTTCCATTTGTCATTTTTTTTGTTTTATTTTACTGTTAAATGTTTTTTTGAATGTGCCGTGGGCCAATAAAAAAATCAACAGTGGGCTGCCCTTCGAATATCCCTATAATAGCGCTTTTGTTTCGGCACTGTTTACTACCAAAGTCTTGTCCTCGGATGTCCTTTGCTAAAAGATGACTGAAGGGGTAAAAATGATATTTGGCCAGTAAAGGTCACAGAGCCCAGATAAAGGTCCTGGCAGACACGCCATCATCGTCATTCCTTCTTGTTGTCTCTTTGAAAAGGGCAGCTGAAGAATGAAAGAAGATAACAGAGCATGCACATTCCTTAATGAGAAGGCTGACTTTCATTGATTGTCACATGAAGGGCAAACGGTACGCATTTACTTTGAAAATGTGTATACATTTAAGGACTTTACGCACCTGAGTGACGTACCTTCAGTCGCGTTCCACAAACCGCAACCCAGTGAAAATCCATTAAAGTGCAGAAATTGCAGGGCGAATACCTTCACGCGGCGCTGATTTAAAAGAGCCAACAAAGCCAGTTCAAAGACCACATAAACAACGTTACGAGCTCGCCGCCCGCAGTGACTCAGCCTCAGCGGTTATTGCATCCATCTTATGAGGCCACGCCGCGTTTCATCTCGCTGAAAGTCTGAGATAAGCCCGCCATCACTCGGTGGCCTTAAAAGCCTCCCTGAGCGCTTAATAAGTGTGTACTAATGACCCCCAAACACATCACGTCGACATGAAAAAGCTGGAACACTTCCAGAGGCTGAGGTGATGTTTGGATTGAGGGAACCGAGGGGCATCGTAAACCTGCAATTGCCTGGGGGGCTCCCAGATCCGTTGGCTGAAGAAAATGTCAGACTTCTATTTCGTTTTCAATCCCAACGTGTACTAAAACTATCGCACTAAACTTGATGACCAAACTTTTAGAAGCGAGGTTTGTTTTGTTAACTTTTTGTTTCAGTGTGAGCCACAAGATTTGCCTTTTTCTTGACTTGCCAGTGTGCTTTTTCCACACATTACTTTCTTCCATCTTATTGAATCAGAAGGGTCTCTTCTGAAGAAAACTTTAAAAGACAGGGTTACGTCAAAATGTCCATCCATTTTCTATACCGTTTGTCCTCGCTTGGGTCGCGGGTATGTTGGAGCCTATCCCAGCTGTCTTTGGGCAAGAGGCGGGGTCTGCCTTGAACTGGTCGGCAGCCAGTCACATAGCACGCATAGACAAACAACTATTCACACTCACATTGACACCTCTGTTCAGTTTCAAGTCTCCAGTTAACCTAGCTTACATATTTTTGGAATTTAGGAGGAAGCGGGAGTACCTGGAGCGAGCCCACACATGCACGGGAAGAACATGCAAACTCCACACAGAGATGTTTCAACTAGGGTCGCCAGGTTGATGAAAAATAAATAAGGAACATCTTCTTGGCCTTTAACTGTTTGATCTAATGTACCTACAAAAAAAAATTAAAAGAACTTGTTTGAACATAAGAAACTGAACAAGCATACCTTCTGATTGACGTTACAATTAAGGTGATAGTGTCACCATTTTGCATTGGAATGCTTTTTCTGAGCCTCATTTGTGTGTCGACCAACTTAAGTTGTTTGCATAGATATTGTCATTAAGGTATATTTTATAGCCTATCTGGACAAGCCGTCTTATCTTGTTAACTCCGAATCAACGGGTCAGCATGGAGTCCTGGGGAATGACCACTAACTTAGTCAGCAATGGGCCCACATTTTGTGTAGTGACTGACAGAATGAGACCACTGTGGCTAAAATGAGTGACCTCTTTTGGGAGGCAAATCTGGCTCACGTCCTTCTTAAGTTGGTTCAGAAATTGTAGGACAAAATCTTGTGTATTGCCACGTTTTTAGCTACTACTGTAAAGTGATTTGTCTCCATGTTGTAAGGGTTGACTTTGACTTGGGATTTTTATGGTCGAATGTGATTCATTGGATTTTGTCCATTCATTGTCAATTCATTGTCAAACTTTTGTCCACCTTAAAAAAAAAGACTAAAACGCTAAAATAAACATGGTGTGCAACAACAGTACCATAATTTATTTAGTGACACAGAAAACAAGATGAACAAATCGAGTGGCTGAGCGATGCAAAACACGTTATCAAAAAGAACAACTATTACACCACCCAGAAGAAGAGATGTACCAAATCCCAATGTTCCGGGAAGTGATGTCCGACATGACACCGAAAAAAGTTCTCCTGCCATCTTGTGTGGAAGTGGTATGTTTTTGGCTTCTAAAAGCCGGCAGCATAAGAGTTGTGCAATGTGACGTAAACAATAAAAAGGAGTGTAAAGGTGACTATGTGGGTGTTCTTTCATGTCTATAGTGCTCTAGTAATGTTAAAACCTGGATTAAGAGAGTCATAAACGGGTTTTCCATGTGCTAACTACAAAAATATTGTACCGCTATAACCATGTTGACAAGTTTACAAACATCTGGGAACTGCTAGCGTGTTTACATTCAGTGCAATTTATTTGACAAACTTTTCTATTAAGTTTGCAGACAGTCTGCGCGGTTACAGAAATTGTTGCCAAGGTTAGGCACGTTTGTGTTGGTTTTAGGGATAATTACAGAACTTTTAAAAATCAATTGAAGTGCTGCTGGAAAGCTAAACGCCTTTGTGGCTACAAAGTAAGGAACTCAGAGGGGTGTGTTTCCTGATGACCGAGGGGGTCAAAGAGAGTACGGGGGTGAGGGTAATGATAATGACACAAGCAAGAGACAAAAGGAGACTGTAATGAAAGAAGAACAAGAAGCTATTGTGCGCGAGAGAAGACCTTAATTACTTCTCATCCATTTTCTATCAGCTCTCCCACGGTAACAGTGAAGCAAAGAGGCATTGACTTGTGGATAAACAAAGCTAATGAAGATGTGCTCATCCTAAAATGAGGAGAGGAGAAGCCTTTAGAAGCAGCAACACTTTGGGGCAAATTCACTCCAATTTTAGCCTCAAGTGCTCATGACACCAAAAAAAAAATTCATTCATTCATTAATTTTCTTTGCCGCTTATCCTCTTTAGGGTTGCGGGTATGCTGGAGCCTATCCTGGATGGCTTTGTACGAGAGGCGGAGTACACCCTGGACTGGTCGCCAGCCAATCGCAGGGCACATATAGACAAACAAACATTCACACTCGCATTCATACCTATGGACAATTTAGAGTCGCCAATTAAGCTAACATGCATGTTTTTGGAATGTGGGAGGCAACCGGAGTACCCAGAGAAAACCCACACACGCACGGGGACAACATGCAAACTCCACACAGAGATGCCCAACGGAGATTTGAACCCTGAACCTCCTGACTGTGAGGCCAATGTGCTATCCACTCTTCCACCGTGTGGGAAAAAAAATAAAAAATAAAATAACAAAATGAAAGTACCCACTTAATAGAACATTTTTATCATAGTGTTGTCATGAATAAATATGGAACGATTAAAAAAGAGCAAAATGAAGACGTGAGTTTTCTGACCTGGCGCCATCTTGGCCGTGACGTGTTTCGGCAAATGTAAACACGCACAGCAAAGAAAGTGACTTATTCACACTGTGATTGTGGATGATGGACAAAATGTATTTAAAAAAGTGCAGTTTTCCTTTAACCATCTGTTTTCGTTAAATCAGTTATTAAGCCCATCCCCATACTGGACCCAAAGAAAATGTCGTCCTGATGACTTCTACTCTTGGAGATGGTGGATCGATGCGCTGGCCTCGTCGCGGTTGGCTTGCCTGAGGCGTTCATTCTCTTCAAGCTGATGTAACGCTTGAGGTCATCCTGAGCCCGACCCTGTGCTCGCGCTTTGACAACAACCCTGACAGCATGGCAGGATGTGCGCATGTATGACTGCATGTCTGGAATGGTTTCATGCGGCTCCACCCTGTTTGCAATAAGAAACATTCACTCAGCAGGCTTTTTCGTCTTCTTTGTGATCCACCTACACTCGCCGTATGTTGACCCAGATAATACACATCTCCTTCGATAATAGGTACCCTCGGGGAAATAAATGTTAGTGGGGTTGGAATTGGTATAAAATTGCATTTGTCGGACAAATATTTGACTGGGTGTGTATTTTCCCATTAACAACGCCACGCAGTTAACTCAAGTAAATACATTCGGCAGCATGAGCGTGCCTTGTTTGTTTTCAAGATTATATCTGTGTGTTTTTCTTGTCATTTTGCACCATTCTGACTAGAAGGCTTTTATTGCATCCCCAACTTCAGGTACACCCAATGACAAACGAGGCGAGAGCTGTTTAACAATAATCTTGGTGCGTTTGCGTGGCGTATTTGTGTTGGCGGAACGCATTGTAATCAGCGGCTAACACTTAAGTCTTGTCATTAAAACACAACATTAGTCAACATAGAGAGAGGCACTTAAATGTTTTTGTCCCTCTCTCTCTGTATAATGTGATGCTTGGCGTTACAACAGATATACAGTGGAACCTTGGTTAGCACCATTAAGTTGTTCCGGAATGTTCGACTCTAACCAAAACGGACACTAACGTAATATTTTTTCAATTAAAAAATTAAGTAAATCCAATCACTCCGTTCCTGAAAGACAGTAAATCCAAGAGTTACGTATAATACATGATTGATATGTTGATATATGATGATGATATAATAATGAGTAATGTCACACTAGTATTTATAAGATGTACAAGGTATAATGCATATAATAATATAAAAGAAGGTTCAGTGTTGCAAATAGGGGATGGGTGTAAATAAGATTGACTTCTTTTTCGAGCCAAATTGTTTTCTGTCTATTTGTGTATTTTCTGTGCTGTGTGTTTTGAGTGGCTCGAAATAAATAAATAAACCAAAAAAAAAAGCTGTAATTTACAGGCTAGGAGATCACTGCAGGGACAAAAGAGACTGTGTCAATAATGGAATATTGCTGATGCCTAGTGGCCATAATACTCCATATACCTGTCTTTCTATATTTTTTGACTAATTTTCTTCTTCTTTTCCTTTCAGCTTATCCCATCAGGGGTCGCCACAGCAAATCATTTTCGCATGTTTTGACTTGGCATGAGGGACATAATCTAATAGTGGTAATAAAAAAAGAGTGTCACAATAATAGCTTAGTCAAGGGTCTTAATTGTTGTATTTATTTTAATAATGTTAGGATAAGTGGCATAAAAAATGAATGAATAAATGAATGCATTTTTTTAGTTTTCATGTTTAACTGATGGTTATTTCCAGCAAGACAACCTATGTATCCAAAAGTATAACTATTTTGAGTTCAGAATCCACTTTAGATCAAATACAGCTGGTATCGGAAATATCAATATTTCAGTATTGATCCGCACATTATTTGTGGCTGAATAATATGTCATATTCAACAACAAAACAGCAATCATGTATTAATTCATTTTTGAAAAAATGTGATTGAGTGAGGATACAATAATCAAACCTCAATATTGCGAACCTATATTGAATATGAATAAACAAAGACTATGCATAATGGGGATGAAATTCAAAGCAATTGTGTGTAAAACATGCATTGCCAAGCTTGTGATCTGGCCCTTGTCACTTGTGTTTACATGTGAGATGAACTCGTATTACCCAATTCATTATCATCATTTTTGCAATTCTCGGTTACACAATCAAAGATGTCAATACGTTTGATTAAGCGATTGATTGATTAACCATTTATTTACATTTAACCACATCCATATCAGATTTGCTAGCAACGAATGAGGAGAAGCAGGAGGAGGGGGGCGGCTATTCAGGGATAGAGGAGGTGGTGGTCAGAAGGAGACGGCGTGACAGAGGCAGACGGGACAGTCAATATAGATGAAAATGTATGTGCTGATTCAGATACTTTAAACAGTGGTTGTTGTGATTATTTAATGCATTAAAATGTGCCTGACACATGTGCCACTGGCCTGTGGGGTTTTGGTGAGGTATGCGCCAGTCAGACAAATTACCACTAGACTGGTTGCACTTCGCCTTGCGCCAAGAGTAGACCAGGTTGGAGCTGGCGAGCTTTCAAAGCACCTCGGGCAAAGCCTTTTGGTACAAAATTGTCACAACGCCAGGCTGAAGCAGTCGGCACCTCACCCTGCTGCACTGCCACACCCATTGCGGAGCTCCTCGCTCTACCAAATTGCCAAATTGGCTGTGCACGGTATTACGCGGGGAAGAGTTAGGTTTGGGCTTCTCTGCTTAGGCTCCTGCTCGCAACCTAACTTTGAGTAAGCAGAAGAAGATTGATGGAGTGTTAACTGCTGATGACATCACAGGCAGGGCAACGTAACTTCTGTTGTTTAGCTGGCTAATAGGATGTTAACACGGAAGGATGTTTTGTGATAATAAAAAAAATACATTAAGAACACATTGAACTCAGGCAGTGTATTGACAAAATGACCAGACGCGGGCCATATTGTACGTAACTGAACAATGCACACAAACTATTGCAAAAGTAGGGAAGTGTGAAGTCAGGAAGTGTGTTTAGAGACAGACTGTGCAAATGAAAACATTTTTTTTAGCCAAAGCTCCTGCCCTTTATTTCAACCAAACTTCCAAGTCGGCAAGCATCCTGAAACTGGCTTATGATGGCATGAGACAGATGATTGCTTGGAGGAAGTCTGACGTAGGGCATCAAAAACAAGATGCTCCCTCGAGGTGCACCCTTCGTTGCATGATATCATTTGTTGCAAATATTGTACTGAGCCAGCTGCTCTTTTTTATGACATTCAGCCAAACTTTTTAGCCGCTTCTTCTTCTCTGGTGCTCGCCAGCTCGTTCTTTGTTGGCGTTTGCAGGTATTTCTTCCCTTTGGCGAAGTGGGCATCGAAACTTGGATTCGAAATAAAAACATTTGAACGAATTGAAATGTGAAATGGTTCCCATCGATGCTCGAGACTCGATGCTCAGCTTTAATCATGACCCACTTGGCTACGTTGAATCCTGCTGTGGAGACTGGCGAGTGCTCAGAACGCCAACTCCGGTCCAGTAGCACAGAAATGCAAGAGAGAGAACTAGTTTCCAATTGCATAATCTTGACTTTAAAAAGACAAACACAATCTAATTAAGCTGTTTACACGCGTGTTTATAAGATAGTTCTACGTCAATTAATACCAAAAAAATGCCTTAGTGCATGTTAACATACTGAACGATACTCCATGCAAAGGCAGAAACAGTTTGTCCCCTGAAAAGATTTGTATACCGAGCAGTGACACCGAAAAAAGGTGGAAAAATAACATCTCTGGTGCTTGCCTGTGTCCCGTAAAATGAATCATTCCTATAATCGGTTATGGCTAGTCTATTCTTCACAGTGTCTTTGTCCAAGTAAACCAGTCCAACCTCTTCTAAGAATCGTTCCCCCCTTCAATAACCTCAGCTTTAGTTGTATTGTTTCTGTGTGTGTGTGTGTGTGAATGCCTGACTGGTTGACGTTTGTTTATATCACATGGGGTCAAACGTGAAGGCAAAAATACTTGCCCACAGGGTCAGTTCAGCCCAGCCAAGAGCACCCGGAGGACTCGTTGAAGGGTCCCGACACGGCCTGTGTGCTGTGGGAGACTTGTGAGGGTAGGAGGTAAAGGGATACAAGTTCAGCTTCCTGCCGGACAGGAAATTCAACTTCCTGTCGTAATTAATGTGGGGGCTGTTAGATGACGTGGGAAGGTCAAAAGGGGGCCCCCCCACACGTAGCGCCCCAATTTCACATTAAATGTCAGCTTTTGTTTGCAGACCACACACACACAGAGAGACGGCTAGAGAAAAGATTTTAGAGGCCGAAAGGCTCCTTGCAACATTTCGGGGCAGAGATAGTATATTTCTTTCTAGCTCCCCACCCAAATCCTCCACCCCCCATTATGGGCTCACGAGGGTCGGGATGCAGTCAGACTGGTGTTTCTCAAACTGGTGTCAGAGCGAGGAATGTAAACAAAAGAACTGGACTGGAGGACTTGTTGCCAAATGCGGCAACCAACTCTTTTTTTTTTTTTTAATGTGATGCAATTGACTGATGAGTGTGAGAAAGGAGGCGGTGGGGGAGGAGAGAGGTGCTTTTTAAGTTTTCATGTTCTCCTCCAGCCCCCACAGTTTTGCAGATAATGGTTGCCAAGGTGACTGCATAGAGAAAGGGAAAGTATGTGGCGGCTCTTATTGTGCAGGAAGCAAAGCCAGAGTGCGCTGATGAGATGATTCCAGTCCGTCGTTGAGCTCGCATGCATGACAGACTGCCTTAAATATCTTGGGAACGTGGAAGCATTCACCTGAATATGAAATGACGCGCACGACGACACAAGAGATTCTGTACAGCCGAGAGGAAAAACCTCTCATGTTTATTCAGCCATGGATTTCACATTGTGAAAAAAATGCTATGTACAAAATAATGCCATGGAAATAGAAATGAAACGTCATGACATAATGACAACAAACTCTTGTGTCTTGATTTGCAATGGCGATAGTGGTGGGAGAGAAAGATGCGGCACTCCCACCTTTCCCAGATAAAGCAGAGGAGGACATTCGGATACAATAAGCAAGGCTCATTCATAAGTGTCTGTTTCCAGGGAGACCCGTCTTGTGCGGGGGAGGTAGCGCTCTGAAGGAGCTGGTGTTGATGTTGGGAGAAGACGAGAAGCTAATGTTTGGGGATTGTGTGGAAAAATAAAGCCAAGCAAAGTTATTCTTTTATGTCATTAGATCACCAAGACGAGAACATTTAAGCCATTTCACATAGCAACAAGTGGACCCATTGTCACTTTTTTTGGTCTTTCAAACTTTTTTGTTCTTGATTGCACGTGTAACTCGCATGTTGAGAACCCCTTGCACTGGGTTAGCGCTACTTTGTTTTGGATTCTAGTTAAAACAGCCCAGAACTTGTCATTTTGATTAGGGATGCTCCGATCGAGTTTTATGCCGTCAATACTGATACCGATCATCCATGAGTGAGATCGCCAATATTGATCACACGGATTAACTGTTTATGATGAGGTCTACTAGACAATTCTAAATTCCAAAGACGCAAATTAACTTTTGGGCAGATGTTGCCTTTGTTTTTCTGAAATGAATGTGGTACTATTTGACACAAACCTGAATTGAATTTAATTTATTGCAATTTTAGGAGTAATACAATTACATGGTGAGCAAATTAGTCAATAATTTATCTTTTGGTTGAAGATAACAAAATTAACAGAATAAAATAATACAAATAAATACATTTTATTAATAGAAATCTGGCCCGCTTAACGTAAAACAGAATAAATCCAGTGGCCAGGTTGCAGGGGTCTCCAAATTTCATCACAGTTAGGATTTTATGTAGGACTGGCAACATTTAAATTGTACACTACTTTATTTACCAAGCACATCTCCACTCAAGCATGCTATTTTGTGGTCATTTGTCGTTATATATAAAGCATAACGTCGGAACTGAACAGTTATAATAAAAAACAAAAGTGTTGAAGCAAATATTCTTTGACCCTTTGTGAGCTGCTCAAAATCAGCTGGTGAGCTAGGAGGTCCCTGTGATAGTATCACCATCATAAGGCTGGACACACTCTTTATGTATGTTCCCTAAGCAGCCACACACAAATAGTGTTTGGAGGACAAGACATAATTAGTTTAACGACAACAAGATGGTAAAGTTGTTCAGTAACACTTGATAAAGTTAGTATGTACCCCATGAGCATGATATCCACTTGTAGCTTTCCCGTGGGACAATAACGAGCTACAAACTAACCAAATTGCTTGTTTTAGAAACAAAATGTCACTGTTGCAAAAAGTTTCATTTGAAATAAGAAGACCAGAAGCTAGGCAAATAACTAGCTAGCTAGCTGCCGTGACAGCTAGGCAGCGCATGTAAACAAAGATGCTAGAAAAGTCAATAAGTTTGATAATGGAGTGATCAAACACTCTGGGATCGATCGGTGTAGCGTTTGTGTCAGACTGGTTTTGATTCTCGCTGAAATGTGGTTCAAAGTTTACTCATCTGTGGCTGATTGATCGCAGCATCCCTAATTTGGATCACTTTTGTATTCGGTGCCCCCAAAATGACTTTTAATCAGCTCTCCGTCAGCAAACTCCCACAGGACAGCGTAATTATTTGACACTATGGTGAAAAAAGCACTGCGGTGTCTGCCCTTATCACTGCACAGTTTACTGGATCATGGGGAGGAAGACTGGGAGCTCCAAAATGTTACCTAAACCCCACTACAGCTCCCCACCCCAAAACACCAATTTGTCCCCAAGAAGACAGCTGCAAGGGCCGCCGCATTCTTAGTCCCGTCAGACCCACTCCTCGCCATTGGTCACATGACACTCGCCTACTTGCTGGTTAATTGTTGCATCGGTGCACTTTTTAGGGCCTGGGATGGGGGTGTGGGAGCGTCTGATTTAAGGCAGGTTTGGACCGAAGTTGGAATTCTTTTCACAGGGTTGGGGCAACCCCCGCGGCCTTAACAGCCACACACTGTGGGTAATCTGAGCCTCCCCCTCCTCTCATTAAGACTGCACAATGAAGGCCTGCTGGGATCACGTGACCATGCAGGGCAACTCTTCCCTCCTCAAATATTCGCACAGGAGAAATAAATAGGATTAAGCACGTATAAAATAAGGAAGGACACCGCAAGCTGAGCACATATTAAAATTCATGCCAGTTGTGCTGAGTCACGACGACGGCACATGCTGTTTAAAAACAACAACAAAAAAGATGAGCACACTAACAGGAAGCGGAGGTTTCGCGTCCAGCCAAGCGATGCCCTGCTGTGTGCACGGCGGGCGTCAAAGCGGAGGTGCCAAACAGAAAAACAAGGTCGTGACA
This sequence comes from Oostethus manadensis, assembly GCA_024372805.1. Taxonomy (NCBI): domain Eukaryota; kingdom Metazoa; phylum Chordata; class Actinopteri; order Syngnathiformes; family Syngnathidae; genus Oostethus; species Oostethus manadensis. The sequence continues at coordinate 2,086,209 of QODF01000095.1, read as the reverse complement.
CCCCCACTCAAGCACCCAAAACTTTTAGCAGATCATTAACGTCAGCTGCCACGCTTTGTCAAGCGGCGACAGCTCCACGTGCACACACCTCGAGTAGAAGCTGGGGGGGGTGGGGGTGGGAGGTCAAAGAAAGGAGCTTATTAGAGGATGAAGAGCTTTGCGCCTCCATTGTGCCATGTGTGCATCATTCAGTCTAAATACATGCTATACAGTGCAGTACATGGTGGCGGTGGCGTTTGGGTGAAATGTCCCACACGAGTCCACAACGAGCAAGCAGCAGTCTGGTTGTTTTGTTTGGCATGAGCTCCTTTCCCTCGCCGAGGTGAAGTCGTTCTCTTCGAGTGCCTCTTCAGTCGGTGTGCAGTAGATGACGCAAAATCTAAGAAAAGAAGAGGACTACATAAGTGGGCGGTGTCTTAAAGACAAACAAAACAAACCCATAAATTATATTAGGACTTTTCATTCAAGGCCACACGCATGTTTTTAACCTGTATCTTCCTCCTTCTGAAAGAACCGGCTTGACGCTTGTAATACATTTTGGTTCCTGTTAGCACCAAGAAGTTATTCTGACATTACACTTCCTCCTGCCTCTGGTAAACACCAAGACATAATTTTTCCTCCCTTTCCGTCTTTACAAGCAGGCTGTCAGCCCCATTGGTGGCAGGCAGGCGGGCGGACAAAAGACAAGCTGAGGTTTAAATAAGTGGCAGGATTATACCCTTCACTGGATACAGTGTGTCGCTGCCTTGGAGACGCTGGAGTCAGTGGACTTAGAGGGAGTAATCCTGCGTGGGGTTAGCCACTGTGGCTGCTATTAGCCGCTTCCAGAGGCTTTACCCAACGAGGATGTACACGACAGATGAGGACTCACTCGCCTACACCTCTGTGATTTGTCGAGAGCTAACAGCCATGTGTGGGTGATGCCTCCCATGGCCTGCGCCTCCTACGTCTATCCTGATTACCATCATCGTGCGGTGGCAGGCTGAGAAAGAGGTCAGGAAGCCGAGCCAGCAAAACAAAGACACTAAAGCCACAGTACAGTTCAATTCCCTTGGCCACAGTTTGCATGGGTAACTCGTGGTTAGGCGTGTGTTTCCAGGGACAACATAGGAGTGCAACACTGTGTAAGTCGCTGAAAAGGTCAACAAAAGTAACACAAAGCAGTGACACAGCTATCGACGTCCCAAACCGGAATCCTGATAAGGCGTCATCCGATTCAAATTGTACCGCTGAAAACTCAACAGTCCCGCATTGATGGAACATTACATTCTGTTGCTTATGACTAGGGGTTTCACGAGACGATGCACAAGATTGGGTCCAAGATGGCGTTTGCCACATGTATTTTCTCACAGACAATTCGTACTGTCTAACATTTGCAGCATTCCTTTTGTAAAGACTTTACACACACAATTTTGCACTGCTCGGGTCATTTACGTAGCTGACCATCAGTGAGTCTTGATGCGTCTTGAAGTGTAGTTTTTTTTCCCCCACATGGGAAAAATGTCATGTTTTAATCCCGCAAGACATTGTGACATCCCTAGTGTTGACCAATCATTGAACAGCAACATGTTTAGCCCCAAACATCGCAAGCACACTGCTACGGCTCGTAACCCAACAGAAGGATGTTGAAAAGTGATTTGCATGGTGGAAATGGATAGAAAACGAGGCTATCAGCGCTGATGCATGTCTCAACCGTTTGGCACACTCCCTACCACATCCCGCGCCAAACTCCGCTCGTAACCCTTGATGAATGCTTTCCGACACAGCCAGTCGTCAGCAGCCTCTCCCTCTTCTCACCCGGCGTCAGGAGCGTAACCTCTTCAAAGGGAGGTGGTGGAGAATGGATTAGCCTTGCTGGCGCGTTGCGGCCTGCTGGCGTGCGGCATCGTTTAATTGGCAGACCTCCTTCTTTTCCCGCGCGGAGTAAGTTCCCCCACAGGAGCAATAAAAGTATCCTATTCTCCTTCAATTATCCTCTCTGTCCTTTGGCACGTCCCCACAGCCACATCAGTCACTTCATGCTTGCAGGCCTTCGGCAACCCCAACCCCCCGCTACTTGTCTCCCCTCCTCCTGACATTCCTTTCTGTTTTCTATTCCGTTAACCTGGACACTTTGGAATCATTGAAGAGGTCGCAGTTGCTAACCAACTCTAAGTTTATTTGGTCCACAAATTCTTTACTTTTCTTTACTTTAATATACTTCGTTACTGAACTCTAATTCACATGCAAAGAATTCTAGTAATGCATGGGCGATGACCAAAATGTATCCCACTGCACATCTTTTTCCCATGGATTCCAATACACGAGTGGATAGAAGAACAAGTGAAGGTCAAATAGGTTGCATTTTGGCCATGTTTTCTGCACACAAATGCCTTTAAATTGAAAGTATTCCGGCGGAGTACAATATTGTAAGATAATGACCAGTGTTTCTATGTGATAGCATGTTGGACGTACCTCATGGAATGAGTCCAGGTGAGGTCATCAGGCCGGCAGATGCTTCCAGGTGCTGACGAAGGCGGTGGGAATGAGAGAGTACGGTACCGTGGTGATGCTGTTCCAAGCGTCTAGCGTGGGGTCGTAGCAGTCCAAGGTTTTACAGCGCTGCGTGCCAAAGTACCCCCCTACAACGTATAGTTTGTTCCCCGACGCCACGGCCTGGCAGCTCATGCGCTTGGCTGTCACGTCGCCCACTTTAGTCCACTGGTAGCTCTCGCTGCTGAACTTGTACGCCGAGCAAGCCGAGAACTCGGTGTCGCCGCCCATGACGAAGATCTGGTTCCCCAGCACGGCAGCAGCGGTGTAGCGCCACGGCTGCGGACAGGACGCGGGTACAGTCCATCGGTTCTCCTGGGGGTCGTAGCACTGCACCTTCGGCAGTTTGTCGTGGGTGACGCTGGTTCCCCCGAAAGCGAAGAGCTTGAGTTTGACGCTGACCACCGCTGCATTGCTCACACCCTCCCTCAGGGGCGCTACCATGGTCCACTTGTTGGCCACCGGGTCGAACTGTTCCACTTGTTTGAGAGACACTGACGGTGAGGCAGGGAGGCAACCGGTTGCTGCTGTGTGACCTCCGACCACATACAGGCAGTGCTTCAGTTCAGCTGAGCCATGACCGAATCTTGCGATGAGCATTGGTGCCGCTTTGGACCATTCTTCATGAACCGTATCGTAGACCCACACGTCTTTGGACACACCATTCTCTGAGCCCCGCCCCCCTGTGATGTACACCTTACAACCGATGGCACAGGCACTGAATTCCTTTCTTGGGCTCGGTATGTCTGCTTTAGGAATGATCTCTTTGGCCTTCTGGTCCACCAGGTACAGCTTGTCACACATGAATGTCTGCCCCCCCAGCAGAAAGAGGGCATGACTGGTTTTCCGAGGTCGAGCACACTGACTATTGACCACGCCGTCATTCTGCAGGATCTTCAACTTACAGCGGATGGCCTCATCCACCAGCTCCTTGCTCTTGGCCTGAGCGTTTATCAGTTCCTCAGTCGAGACGTTCTCCATCAGGAAGATGGCAGGCAAAAGGGCCAGGCGGACCGTTCTGAGGAGTTCTGGAAGGTCACAGTGCCGTTTTTCCAGGTCGTAATTGATCCAGTTCAGGGCCGCCTCATAAACTAGCCGCTCATCTTCGGTCTCCAGCTCCTCGTGGGATAAAAGCTGGACCACCATGTCTTTGGGTAGTTGGAGGAAGTCTTCCGTCTTGCAGATGGCGGGGAAGTTGTTGAGGCACATGCTCCAGGAGAGTTCAGACAGCTTGGTACACTGATGGGCATCTGAAAGCAGAAGCATGCCAAGGCAGTTGGATGGGTGAAGGTTCCTCTCAAGGAATTCTGCACAGGCATCTCTGATGTCCTGGAACTCCAGCATGTCCCCAGCTTCCAGGAGCGACTCTGCATTCTCCTCATTGATGACGACCCGTGATGAGTACGCATAATCCAGCAGGAGTTCCAGGACCTCCGGATGAATGGAGTCATGAAAGTCAACCTCGCTAGCTTGACTCTCCCTCAGCCCACCGCTGAACATGGCCTCAAAGTAGCGGCTGCATGCTGCCAGCACGGCGCGGTGGCATGGGAAGGAGCGGCTGCCGGCGTGAAGCAGCACGTCTGTGAAGAGCCGTTGCTGCCGCAGAGAGTTGAGGTGCATGAGGACACTGTCGGCATATGAGGACTTGTGGAACAGGTAGATGTTCATGGAGCCAGTGCTGGCCCGGGATTTCCGATTCTCGTGGACACACACAGACATTTTCATTGAATCCTGAAAAACAAAAAAAAGTGTCTTTGAGAACCATTTATTTTTATGCTAACAGGAGTGACTGATGCAGCAACTGCCTCCTCAACAACACAAACAGTGAGCATTTGAAACAAGAGTGCTGCAAGCTTTCCCAAGAGATAGTGAGCCATTGGGAAGGAGAGTCTGTGATTATTATTTGCAAAACACTGCAAGAGTGAGTCAAGGAATTTGAGCAGATAACAAAAGCCTTCTTGACGATGTGGGGGTAGAGGTTGTTTGTTTATCCAGCAAATATCTATCAGCCAAGTGAGTGCCTGGAGAAATAAGCAGAGCAGCAGGACTCCCAAAAGTCCCCCAATACTCTTGTTCTGTCCTTGGTCTGTCCTCGCTGAAAGCTCATTCCACACACGAACACAACACTCATGGTTTTTTGATTACTTTGGCACATTTGTGCACACCGAGAGCGAAGCATCGTTTCACTTTATGGCATACTTTCACTGAGAGGATAGAGTTGGTGCTAGTTTAAAAACCAAGGACACTAGAAATGAATTGGACTGTCAACTCAGCATCCACTTCTGTAGAATTACTTGCACGCGTTTGGATGCCATGATGGTGAGCAGAATCCAGAAACATTGCATTGTAAACACATCCTCAGCACAGTGCCCAGCCAATAGTTGCTCCAATAGACGATGTAAAAGACCAAATTTGTCGTTTTTCAAGTTCCCAAAAAACAAAGATTGGTATGTGTCATAAAAAGTGTTGTAGATTTTTAACACTGGTTGTTGTAAATAAACAGGACAGTGGACAACATTTAGTTGTATTTGGTGTTATAAAATATTATATGGCTCCTACGGAAATACGTGTTAGAACACTCGGTTCCAGCCATTTGCGGCCGAGTCAACAGTTCTTGTGTCCTTGGTATAGCAGACCATTGCAGCCTTGGGATATCAGACAACCAAAAATGAGGTGACCTCTTCAAAGTAAAATATTCTCCAAACACTAAAAACTCCACTATCCAGCTCCACATTGTTATTATTGGATCATAACCATCTCCCAGTGGTGCCATCGACCTTTGAGGAAGTTGGTAGTTAAACTTTGTGTATTTCTAGACTTTTCATTTTCTCTGCATCGGCAAGTTCACTTCTTCTTTATTAGCGACGTACAACGTTATAAAGTTCCGTCTTTCTTGTTGCGGTTCAGGTCAGTTTCCTGCGGTTGCATCACGATCCTCAAAACCCTGGACCTGCTCTCTCCCGCACTCTAACTCTCGAGGACAAAATCATGTGTGAAGCTTTTTTTTGCTGTGTGCAGCTGTGTGAGAAAAATGTGAAGCCTTAAATCAACTCGCCGCACATTCCCACAAACCTGGTGTGATGAGGCAACTCACATGAAAGAGATGCTCAGCATTCCAGGTGAACATACATCATTATGTACACGCTCTGAGCGCTACTTAAGCTCAAAAACAATGTTTGACATGCAAGATGTTTGTGTTCCACACTTCCAGGAATTCCAAGTATGTGTAGAGTAAAAGTTCACAAAGGCATGCAAAGTTCACAGGCAGGTGCAAATGGATAACAAGGTAATAAAATATGAATAATAGGAAGGATTCAATGAATTGTAAAGCATACAAGTTAGAAAATTCACAGAAATTAACCAGAGCCGGGGCCCTAATGAGATCAGTACATAAATGATGAGTTAAGGCCATTATAAATCCTGAAAAAACCCCGCAAGAAATGCACAGAGGGCACGCGTGTCACATGCTGATTTAGTAGGAGACTGGCCGCAGAGGGCGCTTACATTTTTTCAGGTTGCATGATGAACTTACGTCTTTGTGCTTTGTTCGTGTGTCTCTTGTACGTTTTGATGGTGTCAGCACTTGCGGACTCCTGTGTGTGTGGTGCATGTACTTTCCACATACGCGAACAACACACGTTTAGATATTTTGATTCTACTCCTTCATGGTCAACACAACTGTGATCTCCATGAAAACCAAAAACGTAGCAATTTGGAAAATGCCAAAAATCTGTTTGTGACTGACTTAAGGTTACGTTCACACTGCAGGTCAATTCCTATTGTTTTTATATGAAATCTGATATGTATCCGAGCTACTGCGGTGTGAACTGTGAAGTCATATAGTATACATCATCAAAAGGCGTATTTTCCTGTGCTTACCGAGCCTTGGATAAAAGGTACTCACTGCCACGATAATCAATATTGCCGGTTTTAATTGACGTGCGTGTTTGTTTTCCTCCTCTCTCTACTAAAGAGGCTGGATGACTTTAGTGTTCTGAAGGCTTTGTAGGCAGAATAAGTGTTTCTTGTTACGTGCGCTCACATCAGGATTGTAATTTAAATACTTTTAAAAAGTGCAGTTTTCCTTTAAGGAATAATGCCCGATGTTCATTATTTACTTAAGTGCAATTTTGTTTTAGCAAGACTTGTTTTCATGGTTGTGTGTGGTTTTTATTGGAGTGTTTTTTTTTCTACACAGAGGTCTGCTGGGATTGTGATTTTTATTTAACTGCAATTTTTGCTAAAAGAGATGAAGTCCATTTCATGATGATTGGGTTTTTTATGACTTTTTCTCTTTGTTTCAATTATTATTCGTGCCTTTGGACACTTGGCTTTCACATTTTTATTCATGTGAAGGACCACATGAAAAAATCTAATTTTGACCAAAAATCCAAACCCCAAATCCATACCCTGCAGTGTGAACATAGCTTGAAACTAGTATGACTTGAATGTGCAATGCAATTAAGACGAAGCATTTACTCACGCTTGCATAAAAGAGAGTAACCTCGGCTCAACAGGCTCGATCACATTCTGCCTACCTCAACAAAGACAACTCATCCCCCCGTGTTCTCTAGTTTAGCTAAGATCACAGCATCTCTCACACACAGAACTAATTCTGATCCTTGCGGTTTCTTTTTTTCACTTTCTAATTGGATGCTAAAAAAAAATCACTTAAAAAAATCGCTCTCTGTGTCACCACTTGTAATTAGCAAGTCTTGTGATTTAATAGAACGGACACAATTAGTGCGGCAAAGAGATTGAAGCAAATTCAAACGGCTTCCAATGGAGTCATTTCCTGCTTTGAGAGATCGCTAAATTGAGATTAATCTGCGGCTAACACATTCCCACGGTCTCCGTTTCATGCATAGATTGTGTTTTTGGGGGGGGGGACCTTTTGTGTGCAAGTAATGCAGACCAAAGTCATCACACAAAGAAAGTGCAGTGTTTGTTGGAATAATGACTCCAATTACAATCAAAAAGACGGGATGCATCCAAAATATAAGCCGGTTTACGCTCATTAGGCATGACTAATGGAGCGATTAGCTCATCCTAGCAATCGGTGCTTATCAGTTGCATCCAACTCTTCCCTGTTATTGTTTGCATCGTTTAAAATACTTTACTTTTTTATGGCTATTTAATGATTATGATCATTTAGCATAACAACATCCATTGTTATTGGTATCCCGCTAGGAGAAGTTAGCACAACAATGAATGTAATAATTCTGTCTAATAGACACTAAAACTGCCATAAGGTTTGTGATTGACTTCACAAAACAACACTGGGAGCATCCCAGTGAGAAAGGACGACGCCTCTGCTCTCCATCTGAGGCCCGGCTAGCTTCAAATCATTGCCAGGTGTCCACAGCCATAGACTAGTGGAAGAGGGATGGGAATGTAGCTTTGGGGAACGGAGGGGGGGCGGCACAGCCCTTCCTTCACAAGTAAACATGGGGATCAGATGGGCCTAGCCCACTTGGAAGAAAAGCAAAGCAAAGTAGGACATGTAGGACGGCCATCGATCAGCATCAATCCTCCACTGGATCTGATTTACAGTCTGGAGCCAGCTGTCGTCACACATGTCCCGCACGCCGCTTTTTGCTTTTAACATATCCAAACCGCAACCCTGCGTCCGGGAAAAAAAAGTACTTGCTTTCAGACAACACGACACATAATAGCGCCGGTTAAACTAGTCTGTGCCAAAACACAACAAAAAAGATAAGGAGCGGGTTTAACAACCATGTGCCTAAAACATTAAATGACCTAATAGAACCTTGCATAAGCAAAGAAGGAACTCTGAATCGACACAAGCGGGGCAGCCATCAGCCCCCACAAGTTGGGTTTGTAAAGCGGAATAGAGGGGTTAGAATTTATTAGGGGGGGCATGAGATGAGACTTCAACATTACTTTTAAGAAAAGTAAGATGAAAAAATATATGACAATACATTGAAATCTACTAATTGAATTTCTACTACACTCTTTTGCGCTCTGTGTGTATGCTAGCGACCCCGCCTCCACCCACCAAGACAAAGAGACTGTATGTTCTGTATGTTGTGTGATCACAATGCGCATCCTACATTTGTGTTTACTGAGATCCTTCATTTTATCCAACAATTTACAACCTCATCTGATGAGATTTAGCAGAAATATTGACATTGAATATTGGATTTCCCATGCTTACATTTAAATTGCGGCCAAATTCTCAATCGGGATCAAATCCAGATTACATTTGATTTAGCTTATGACACCGTAAACACTGTACTTGGTGTTCCAATCTGTTGAGAAAAAACAATGTGTTGAAAACCAGCAAAAACAAAATAATGATATAATATATTCTTTTCACTAAGGCTTGTACACGTGTAAGGGGTCTATTGTTGGACATAGAGTTCTTCTATTGTTGTTAGTAGGCGTGTTGCATGATCTCACGAGGCTGAAACTTGACAAGATTTCTCATTCGGAAAAAAAGTGTCCTGTGGGCACTAGACCTGGGGCGATAATAATTAAATTAATTAACCACACAATAAATGAAAATGAACTGGATAATTTTGCCGCCCTTAATATATTGTCATGCGCAAGTGTCTGTTTTCCTCATCATTCGCCACCAAACAGGCAGGAAGAGAGTTTATTATGTGCATTGGTTTCAGCATATTGCCAAGTTTGTTCCATAGAACAACAGCATCAACAGAGTGAGCCCATTTGTCAGTCATAGAGTCTCTTTGTCTTGGTGGGTGGAGGCGGGGCTGCTAGCATACACACAGTGCAGGAGTGTAGCGTAGTACAAAATAAATTAGTGGATTGTAATATAATGTCATACTTTGTATTTGTTTTTAATTGAACTTTTCTTAAAAGTAAGGTTAAAATCTCATCCCATAGATAAAATGTTGTGTATCTTGTCTTGTGAACTGAGCGTCTCATGACACCCCTAGATATGAGTTATTTATAAGGAGATACATATTAAATTTGCAATCTGGTGCGCTAAAGCACATTCCTTGTTTGTGTTGCACAACTGTCTCGGCCGTGATACCAATTCTCAAATATAAATAACAACATCCAGCCGGATTCAGTTACTTCAATTGCATTTTGCATGTCACGTTTCAATGTAGACCAGACGCCAGAGTAAACGTTCAAAAACATTTACACATATTTAAGCACTTGATATCATCATCAATGTTCAGAATATGACCAAAAGCTAAAGTGCAAAAGTGCACTTCTCACCACTTATGCACTACACTATGTAAACATCTTCAACTGCTGCTTGGTGGAACTTGGATGCTTATTGAGATACAACACATGTGTTGGTGCATTATGTGGTTACATGTAGTAGTTGTAGTGGTGGTGGTAGTTGATGCAGCAGCTTTGAAGTGCAGTGAAACCAGCAACATCTGTTATCTTTTGCATTTGGTCATCTAATTGATTAGCTGCACGGATGCAGTAAGAAGCCTCACCTCTTTGGGGGAAAGCAGGAGTTCAACCTCGCCCGTGGAATCCCTCAGACATGCCCGTGGTGGGAGAGCCACGATGCCGCCGTGCTCTTCGCTTCTCCCGGAGCAACACAGCCGAATCCCCGGGCAGGTTCTCCGCAGCTTCCGGGGCGCGCGCGCGTGTGTTCTGGAGCCCAAAAGGTGACGGTATCACGTATGCTGATGATGAGGTTCGGAAGCTTGCTTCTCGGCTTCTTCTCAGTCTGACTGAGTGACTGAGCTGCCGGTCCTCGGCGCTTGTGATGCCTGTTGTGTGGGTCTCTCCCGCGGGGAGGGGAGGAGGAGGGAGGAGCCATCACCTAGTGGAGCAAATGAACTGAGAGCTGGGGAGGGGGGGGAGAGGGGGGGGTGTTGGTATGCAAAAACCTGATTGGCTGTTTCACAACACACACACACACACACACTATTCATCCTCTCTTATTATTTGCTTGTAAGTCTGTATAATGTTTTCCAAACCCATTAGTTCCAGTTTCCCCTGAAAACCGATGACTTCACAATTGTGTTGCAAAAGAAAGCCAAACTTTACTTCTACCATCAGGATTGCCATCGCCAAGAAAAGCCCAATTTCAGTTTCATTAACTGACCATTGAATTTGGTGCTCCTGCACGATGCAGTGAGATTCATGGCATGAGTATGGAATGTCTAAATTAAAAGGAAATACATGTGGAAATGTAAAGAGAATAAATGATTTATATATACTGTGTGTATATATGTAGACATATTATTTTCATTTGTTTTTGTTTTTTCAATTATGTATTTGCATTTCCCATTATGTCTTTGTTATTTCCAGTTGCTATTTCTCATTGCATTGACCGCATTTACTGCAAGGGTGACTAGTCCGTACCTGGTCACACGATTCCTGCTTGCAGGGGCTATGTAGTCGCTATGTTGAAATGTAGCTCTTACCCCAGGTGACTGTCAAAATGTCACGGACAGGAAGTAGCGTCACTATCACACCACCATGTGCATACTTTGCCTGAACATCTTACACGATGTAGTGCATGTGAAAGCTGCTGAGAGAAGCGGCTTCTTTGCTTTTACTGGCTAGGTAGAGCTATCTGATGAATGCAGTGAGAAAAAGCAAATGGAAAAGACAAAGACAAAACAGGCAGAGCAACGACAAAATTGAAAAAAAAAACCAAAGACAACAGAAAAGGCAATGACAAAATGGAAAAGAAATATGACTACATTTGTATATATTTTTTGTTATTGGCATAGAAGATGGATGGTTTTCTTTAGCCGCACGATGGATGAATGGGTAGCACGTTGGCCTCAGTCAGGAGGTTCAAATCTCCGTTGGGCATCTCTGTGTGGAGTTTGCATGTTCTCCCCGTGCCTGCAGGGGTTTTCTCCGGGTGCTCCGGTTTCCTCCCACATTCCAAAAACATGCATGTTAGGTTAATTGGCGACTCTAAAAATTATGAATGTGATATGATAATATGAATGTTTGTTTGTCTGCCCTGCAGTTTGCTGGTGACCAGTCTCTTGCCCAAAGTCAGCTGGGATAGGCTCCAGCACACCCGCGACCCTAATGAGGATAAGCGGGATAGAAAATGAATGAATGGTTCTCTTTATATTTCTACATGTATTTGCGTTTCATTTTGGCACTCCTGCGATTCCATAGTAGATTCCTCTACGCTGATAGGAATGCAGTAGTCTCTTGCCATATAGCGGTTCAAATATTGTTCCCTCACTATAGCCCGGTTTGTAATTCATTCTATTGTTAGTAAAAAAATATATAAAAAAGGCAAGTTTTCTGTAATATTCTGGTCCCTAGGCATCAGTAATGTTAAGAAACATGACGTTTGAGTACGCTACCTTTCACGCTGCATGGAGACCATTGAGCTAGCAGAGCCGAGCCATGGCTGAGATTTGCTGAAAGAAAAGTTCTCTGTTAGAAAGTGGCAAGTTTTTGCCTCATTTGGCTTTCTTTTGAAACACGTTCTTAGATTTAGAATAAGTATAGCATATAGGAAATAGTACTAAATACTAATTGGTATTTGTCCCCGTCTGTTTTGTCCCCGCAGTGACCCTGTAAGCCCAAGCGATGTGATGTAAACAAAGTGTGTAGGAGTTTGGGGTGTTATTTCATCCCTACAAAGCTCTATTAACAAAAGCCGTGTTTAGAAAGACATACGTGAACTATGAAAAGATTCTATTTATTAACATTGACATAGGTATGAATGTGAGTGTGAATGGTTGGTGGTCTGCCCTGCGATGGGCTGGCAACCCGTCCAGGGTGTACCCCGCCTCCCACCCCAAGTCAGCTGGGATAGGTTCCAGCATACCCTAAAGAGGATATGTGGCATAGAAAACGGATGAATGGATATTAACATTGAGTCATATATACGCGGTCGGGTCTGGAACCAGTTAACCGTGATAAACCAAGAAATGTACTTTGCTTTTAGTTCATGTGCGATAATGCAATAGCAATATTGATATCATTGGCAATAATGTAGACATGCACTCTATCATGCGTGCTGAATGCAGTGTAACACCTGAATAACCTATTTGGTTTACATATATGCGTAAAAATATTTTAAAAAATACGATGCAGACTGATTTTCCTTTAGAATAAACATTTGGATTGTGGGGTTAAACTAAAACGACACAAAAGGTGATTTGCAAAATCAGCATGAGCAATTGCTGGAATTATGTGAGAAGAGTGACATCTAGTGGGCAATAAAAGAAATACAGCACGCAGTATTCTACCGTACACTACTGGAGTTTGAAGCGGACGTACACGTTTGCACCCCTGTTAACCTACTTGAACATGAATGTTGAGGTTTTACCCTGAAAAATCCAAAATCTGTGATATTATTAAACAATTACTGTTGCATTGGGCAGGTCGGCAAAGAATGCACTGCGGACCAAAAATACTAGACCTTAGCTGGATGGCGTTCTGCGTTTAGTGGGTCATGTTGAGTGGAAAGCCAGGCTTATAATTGTTTCACGAAGGTATATATTTTTTAAAGCAGCTGTATCACCTTGGTAACTCCTAACCTGGTCCAGACGAAGCCCAGGCTTGGACTATGAAGGTGACACTGTTGAGACCATTTGTTATGAACCTATGGAGTCCCCTTAAAAATACAGTATAAAATATAAATTACACCATTGTTAGCAGATGTATGTCACAGCAGTCCGTATTGAGTACTCAGCCTGTTAGTCTTTTTATATTACAGTATTTGTCCGTCGTAAATACGCGGTCTTGGGTCATCAATCAAAATAGAGACACTTAATTCTAACGAGAATTAGCACCAGCTTTAAACTCTTTATGCATCACATCAGTTGCAATCCTGTAACTATGTCTGACTACATTGTCCCTGTCCAATAAATCAAATAAATAAATACAAGGATAACGTCACATAGGAAAGTCGCCACAACACAACTCTGCCACCTGGTGGTCATCACGTGGTACAGCGTGTCTTCGCACAGCTGTCGACCGACCGAGTGAATACAGTAAAATGAATGATTTCTCTTTGATATGGCAAGAAATAAAGGGATCATAATTTTACGTAAAGAGCGATATGAGTCACGAGCTGTCTAATAAGTTTTTAGACACACATTTGCGTGTTCCCCCCGACGGTAAAAAAAAAAAAAAAATCAGTTTTATAGCCTGCGCACACTAAGCCTCGCTTTCAATAAAACACACACACACAAACACACACAGGCGGGTAATTAGATCTCCATTGAGGGGAAATGACACTTCTAATACAATGGGCTGTAAGAAGACATAGGAATATGAGCTGCCCCTTTAAATCATTTCTATCTACTTCCGTATGTGGCGGGTGGCCCCGCCCCCCGGACGCACGGCGGCTTGATGTATATCTTAGGTCACATGATCTGGACGTTACCTTTGCCGGAACATGTTGGCGGCTGCGAGCAAAGTTACAATCCTCCTGGTGGTCTGCTCCTCCTGCCGGGGACGACGGGACGACTTTTTAGACGAAGGGGTCGAAGAAGTCACCCAGCAGAGCTCCAAGTTTGGCTCCTTGTGGCCGCTGCCGCAGAATGTGCAAATCTCAGCAGTATCTTTCAAGTTGGCCAGGGACACTTTCCAAATATTCGACGCCAAACTGTCGTCCGCGGGGCCGAGCTGTAGCCTCCTTCAGAATGCGTACAGGAGGTAAGCTAGTTCCAGCGTTGGCTGTTTGTTTATCTTGAGAACCTTCGCTAAGGATTTTATACTAGGGGTTTGATCAGACCGTACCAAATATCGATACCAACGGTATGGTATCGTTTATCAAGTTACATCACGTGGTTATTTTTGCATAATTTAATGTACAAAAAGCAGTAAGGTGAAGCTGTTTCGGAGGACACGCACACACACATACAAACATACAAACCATAACTTTCAGGGGGTTGGCAATCTTCTTATAGCCTTCGTATAGAGCAGGGTTGTCCAAAATGTGCCCTGGGGGCCATTTACTAGTCAAAAAATATAATTTAACAAGAACATTTAAAATAGAATAGTACTTTTACAAGAACAAAGTCAAACATTTTAGAGAAAGTAATCTAATAAGTAATCAAATCAGAAAAAGTCTAAATAAATGTTACAAGAATAAGTTTTAACATTTCGGTTGTATGAAATATTAAGAGAAAACAAATGTTATTTTCCAAACATTAGGTTTAGGAAAAAGTTCTAATATGGAAATAAAGTCATATTATTAGAAGAAAATTTACAAGAAAGTTGAAATAGTTGGATCAGCAAAAATGAAAAAAATAAACATTAGGTTTAGAAAACGTTATAACATTGGAATAATATAACAGTCATAATATTACGAGACGAAAATTTACTAGAAAGTTGAAAGCAGCCAAAATGAAAAAATAGCTGTAATTTTATCACAATCAAGTTTATATATATATATATATATATATTGTTAAAATATATATAACAATATGTATTTTTAAAGTAAGTTCTAATGTAACGCTTAATGCATGAAGTTGAAATAATAGTTGTTTTTGTTTTTTAAATTTTCATGAAAAACACAAAACAACAAAGTTGTAGTTTTTTCGCAAAATTAGGGTGAAGAAAAAGTTATAATGTTACAAGAAGTCATAATTCTGAAAAAAAAGTAAAAAAAAGAAAGTTGAAGTAGTTGGCAAATAAAAAAAAAAACAAGCAGAAATGGTAAAAACAACAGATTTAATTGTACAAGAATACATTCAAATATTAAAAGAAAAATGTTGTAGAAAAAATCTGAGGAAAGGTCATTTTAGTGACATAGAGTTTAAATATCATATCAATATCAAGTCATAAGTCATACAAACACAACAAAAAGTTGTATATTTTGGGAAATCAGGTAGGGAAATTCTTATAATATTATGAAAATCAAGTCCTAATATTGAGCAAAGAAAATGTACAATGATTGTTTCTGAAGAAAGTTGAAATATTTGGGGGAAAAACGGCAAAAATAGGGGAAAAAGGTCAAAATTGACACTAATATAGACTTATTCTTTATTACAAAGCTAAGGTGCATTTTTTCTTGAAATATATGCAACTTCTTAGCATATCTACAATGCATGATTTAGAAAATATCAAAGTGGTCCTTTCATTTGTCACTATGTGGCCCTCATTGGAAAAAGTCTGGACACCCCCGGTATAAAGCGACATTTTTTATTGCACATCCCCAGAGTTCTTTGCCATGTGGTGCCATGGTGAACTTGCTGTGACTACTATGCGATGACACCAAATGTAACGCGAACACGTCACATGGCACCATGGAGGGAAACATTCTCTGATACATTTTTGTCTGTTTAGGTATTATGAGTACATCTTTGGTGGCGTTAAAAAGACATGGCCGAGCAAAGACAAGTGGACTGACCCTGCTGGGCTGATAGGACTGCAGGTGTTGATCACAGACCCTGAGCCGGGATGTGAGCAGTACCCCAGTGTGACAGCAGACGAGTCCTGTAAGTTGACCTCTCATTCTATAAAAGTTATGACCAGGATGTTGTCTTGTAATAACCTAAGTGTGCCATTGACCTATTTTATGTTTGTAGGTCACATCAACATGACAAATAAGGAAACTGTAAATCAAATATTTCTGAGATAATTGTTTTAAAACTGACTATAAGAGTTGTTAAGTGGCGACTGACTTTTCTAGGTTTACAGTGGTTAATCTAAAACTCACTTTTAAAGATCTCGGTGTTGTAAGACCTTTGGTGCAATAATAGCAACTGAAGTCAAACTTGTTTATGTTTCTGCAGATCAACTGTTTGTGGATCAACCCTTTGCTGTCCTTAAGGCGCCCAAAGTTTGGGGAGCCCTTCATGGTACACCAGTGTTTTCTGTTTGTCACAGTAATCTCTTAATCAACCTACAAGTACACCATCCATAAATAATAAAGATGCCATTAAGATAATTGCATGTCATCAGATACAGGGTTGTCAAAACTTGTTCCGCATAGTAAAGATGCACTTTGATGTATTTTTTTATTTTTGGAAAAAGGCTTTTAAAAAAAACACTTTAAATTAGGGCTAGGCAATTAATTGAAAAATAACCAAAACTGACATTTAGATCTTCTGGTTTACGTAAAACTGCCCTGTGTTTTTTTCTTATTCTTATTGTTAATTTAATAACCTAAATGTGAGTTTTTTTGTACAAGGCATTCATTGTTTTTTATTTTAATTAATTTTATTTTGTATAGGAATATGTATTGTGCTTGCAAGAAATACATTTTTTAATTCTCCTTTTTTTTTTTAGGAAAATCAATGTGATTTTTTTTTCCTCAAAAGATTTTCATTCTAGTTGCGTGTTTTCTGTTACATTGTTCCAGTAAATATACCCCTAAATGGTTCATCTGTGCTAATTCATTTCACTTGTTGGTCATTTTTCCTTGTTCTTTCACTTTCACTTGTCATTTCACAAAATTATACAAATATTGGGATTGGGATACAAAGTGGGATTATCACACATTAGCCGCTAATTCATGGTGATTTTGACTTTTGCCAAAATTGCCCAGCCCTGCTTTATGTATATTTAAAAACAAATATTTCTTAATTATAAGTTAGTAGTATCAACGCTTCAGCTTCTTCTCTTTACGTAATTTTTCCAATTTTGCTGTTTTGGATAATTTTATTTCTCCAATGTGCTGTGGGCCAATACAAAAACAAGCAGCGGGCTGCAAATGGCCTCTGGGCAACACTTTGGAGACCCCGATGTAATAAATCATTCATTGTATCCCATTTTTACCCACATTATTTGTCCTGATATTCATGACATGGTTGTCATTCTGTGTCAGGCCTGGAAACATTCAGCCAGTTGGTGTATGAAGATGAATTTGGTGCAGTAAGAAGCCTATTTTTTAATTATTATTATTATTTTGCTCGTCTTCAAGCAACGTGGATTTCAACATTGCGTTGTCTTTTCAGAAAAATATCAATTTAACATCCATCAGCGATTTCCCCAGGTTTGCCCATCGAGGCATCTTGCTGGACAGCTCTCGACATTTCCTACCCGTCAAAGTCATTTTGGCCAACCTGGTACATTGTTTAACATCTCTGCTCCTTTCTCAAAAATATACACATTTTACTCTCATGCTCTTTCATATTCCTATCTCCAGGAAACCATGGCAATGAACAAGTTTAATGTCTTCCACTGGCACATTGTCGACGATCCATCCTTCCCGTACCTGAGCCGAACTTTTCCGCAGCTCAGCCAGAAGGTCAGGGAGGCTTACAAGTCACAAAATCACTTTACAAGCACAAAATGAATACAGACCATTCAACATCAGTGTGAGCCTGTTTTCAGAAAAAAGCTTATGTGACAAATCTGCACATTGGCACTCAAAAATATAATCAAATCTTACCTTTATGTATTCCCATATAGTATCAGCCAAATATGTTGTAAAAGACGAAAGAGAAAAATAGAGTAAAAGTTTTATCTGCAGCGTCGTGTAACTACTGTACGGTGCTTTCAAGGACTGTCCGTCAGGTGAGAAGAGTAACCTCTCTCCAAAACAACAAACATGCAAAAACCGGGGGATTAGAACCGGTCAGAATTTTGCACCAGCTTGGTCCAGGCAATGCGTTAACGTTCATACAAGTGTAAAAATAAGTTCAACACTATATATAAAAGTAAAACTGTAAAGTGTTGCAAGGGACTGTGGCATTGGATATCCGGTTTGATAAGGGAGATTGTTAGCAGCCTCCTGGATCAATAAGAATCAGTCATAAATCCTTAGATGTCTGGATTGTAGAGACATGCAAAGAAACTAGCAGTTTGTTTCTTAAACCAAACGAGCCATGGCTTCCGGTGCAGCTTAGCATGACTAAAGAGCAGAATGGATGTGAATAGCATCAGCAGCGTGTCACCGGGAAAGATTTTCGACACATCAGCAGAACATACATGATTGCGGTCTAATTGGTGTTATTTATCATGTATTGCGTAAACTAAGACAGGAACAACATCAAGTTAAACGCACTAAATGAATACAGACCCACCATCCACCAGCATGAGCCTGGAGTTTGTTTTTCAGAGAGTCGCACTACACAAATATGTACATCAGCACTCGGGAAGGTCATCAAATCTCACCTTTATGCATTCCCACATAGTATCAGCATTTAAAACTCAATATGAGGCCAAAGAAAAAGGGGAACAAAGTAGGACAGGTCGCCACTTGCAACATAAACATGCAAAAACAGGGGTATTTCTAACTGTTAATAAAACAATGCCCCATACTTCCAAAATGTATATTTATTTTCTAGTTTTTTAAGTGTTCATTTTATCATTGCGTCTTTTGAAAGTACTGTACAATAGCCATTTTTATAGACTTAGCTTAGATCTACATCAACAAATGCAACTGCAGAATCGTGTGGAATCGAATCGCATCGTCTGTTCTGTTTTTAAAATATTGTTTCTGGAAGCGTATCGCATCGTCTTATCACAAGGAAATTTACATCCCTAAAAACTCCTTACGTTTTGAAGATGCTTGACACGTAATGGCAAGAGAACAGGAAGCAGGAATATTTATTTTTTAAATTGCCTTCTTCAGGGAGCGTACCACCCGTACACTCATGTGTACACGCCGGCCGATGTCAAGATGATCATCGAGTTTGCTCGTCTCCGAGGCATCAGGGTCATTCCAGAGTTTGACACACCGGGTCACACGCAGTCTTGGGGCAGAGGTTTGTGTAATCAGATTTACTTTATTTTTATTCCCAATGTATCAAAAAGTAACACACTCCGCCTGAAACCCCTTTCTTCCTAGGACAGTCGGACCTGCTGACTCCTTGCTTCGCCGGGTCCAAACCGTCTGGTAGCTTCGGCCCGGTCAACCCTATCCTCAACACAACGTACGACTTCATGAGCCAGCTCTTCCAGGAGATCAGTACCGTCTTCCCCGATGCCTATGTTCACCTGGGAGGCGACGAGGTGGACTTCACCTGCTGGTACGGGCCGGCTCTTACACTTCTTCCTGTCGTTGACATCTTCTTGGCAACAAATTGATCCCCTTGTTCTGTAGGAAGTCCAACCCTGACATCCAGAGGTTCATGGAGCAGCAAGGTTTCGGACAAGATTACGGAAAGCTGGAATCCTTTTATATTCAAAGGTGGCCTGTGTATTTTGATTGACGTGTTTACAATGGACATATATCTTCAATAAATTATTTGATGTGCTTTAGACTTTTGGACATCGTGGGCTCCACCAAAAAAGGCTACATGATCTGGCAGGAGGTTTTCGACAATGGCGTTAAGGTAAATGATGAGAAGGAACAAGGGGGAGTCATTTGTTCCTGGTGATGCTAATTCATTAGCTGTGATGATAATTAAATACTTGTTTGATTTACATTCTAACAACATCTTCCAGCGAGCAGCACATAATAAAAAATGGAAGGATGCAACTTTGCTACTTTGAATTCCATTTTAGATTTGTGGTCATTCCCACGTACTTTTTCCGTACCCTAATTTGTGACAACTTGTATTGTTTTTTTGGTTCCTCATAATATACTGTATTTTCCAGGACTCCCTTGAAAAAGAGGTTTTTAATCTCAGTAGGACTTCCTGGTTAAATAAAGGTTAAATAAAAAAATTATAAATATTACAATTTAAAAAAGGACATTTTCTCCTCACATTCATATTTCAACGCTATGCTACTAAAATGACATTATTTCTCATTATCCATCCATCCATCCATCCATTTTCCACCGCTTATCCGGGTCTGGGTCGCGGGGGCAGCAGCTTCAGTAGGGAAGTCCAGACTTCCCGGTCCCCAGCGACCTCTTCCAGCTCCATCGGGAGGACACCAAGGCGTTCCCAGGCCAGCTGTGAGACATAGTCCCTCCAGCGTGTCCTAGGTCTTCCCGGGGGCCTTCTGCCGACTGGGCATGCCCGAAACACCTCACCAGGGAGGCGCCCGGGAGGCATCCGGACTAGATGCCCGAGCCACCTCAACTGGCTCCTCTCGATGTGAAGGAGCAGCGGCTCTACTCTGAGCTCCTCCCGGATGGCCGAGCTCCTCACCCCACTCATATTTCTCATTATGATAATATTATGACTATATTCTTGTAAAATCACAACTTTTTTTTTCTTATAACATACATTTTTTTTGCAACCTGGTTTTCACAAAATTACAACGTTATTCATTGTTTTTCATAATAAAATATTCTCTTTTTGAAATATTTAAACATATTGCTAAATTGTTATTTTATATTAGCAAGCTATTTTTGTAATTTATGATTTATTTTTGTAAAAGTTTTTTTTATTATTTCTTGTAAAAAATTACGACTTTCTCTGTTGATTACATAATTATATTAGGGTTATATTATTATAATAGGGTTATATATGATGTGTATATATATATATATATTAGGGTTATTCGCCTGCAAACAGAAGTTTCACTCTTTTCAACAAACTTTGCAAAGTTTTCTGTTTGTTCATCATTGAACTTAACCTAAACACAGCAGCTTAACCGTTGCAGTTGAACCCCGAGACCGTCGTGCACGTGTGGATGGGTGGCGGGGCTGATGATGAAATGCACAACGTGACGGCCGCCGGGTACACCACCATCCTTTCGGCCCCCTGGTACCTAGATTACATTAGCTACGCCCAGGACTGGCAGAAGTACTACAAGGTCGAACCGCTCAACTTCAACGGTCAGTCAGGCGACCTGTTCACTTATTCATCAACAGGCTTATGCTTAAAAGTGCACACAAAGAGAACAGGAAGGGGAGTAGCTGACATTCCAAACATGGCAAAGGCAAGGCTCATTTGAACAGTTTGTATGACAACGGTGCTTGTCCTGTGTGTGTGTGTGTGTTTAGCTGAAAGCAGACACACTCATCCACGTGTGGAAAGGGACCCAGCAGCAATATCAGAAAGAGATGGCAAAAGTCACATCGTCGGGGTACCAGACCTTGCTCTCCACCCCCTGGTACCTGAACCGTATCGCCTACGGCCAGGACTGGCAGGGCCATTACAAGGCCGACCCCCAGGACTTCCAGGGTTGGTGTTTGCATGAGCGCCCAAGTACAGTGGACACCTCTAGGGTCCAACAAACCCCGATTTGTTCCTATAGGAAATAACAGAATCCATGTATAAAGCCTTGTTTACGCTTGCATGAACTTTGTCCCCATAGTGGTACGCAATTTTGCGTGGCAATGGCATGTCAATGAGTAAATTGATGCTGTAAAGTATATCAACTCCGCAGGGCTGCGTGCCAGGGCGCAAAGGAAATTTAGAAATGTTAAAAATTTGTGGCACTCTGTGAAATGTTGTGAACGCATCGCAACCTATGTGCAAACAATGCAGGCAGTGCGTATTTGCGTGCCTTTGCCTGTATTTTAAAGGAATGGGTTTAGTTTTCCACCACCTCTTGGATCTGCTTTGGGACTTTAATTGGTAATCATAATGCCCAAAGCGACGCCTTCTAGTCAGCTGTTCCCCCACACTGCCCTCTTTTTTGCTAGTTTATTGCCTCCTTCCTGCTCTTTGCACATTCTTTATCTGCAGCTACGAGAAAATCAGACTAAAGGGTCCCTGACATGATTCATTAACTTTGCTAAAATATATATATATATAATGTGTGTGTATATGTTAAACATGTTATATAAAGTTTGTAATTATGTTCTACTTTAGGTTTTTGAAAGAGAACAGTCAATTTGCAAAAATTACTTTTATACTTCATGGCACCACCCCGTTTATTCTCATAGTTCAGCCTAATTTCCGGAAGTGCCGTTATCGGGGTGACTATTTAACACTATTCCACGATAGCAACAAGGTTGCAAAGCATTATACATGTTATATAAACATCTTTTCACAGCAATATGTTTACTGTAGGGCGCCGACCGCCACATATACAGACAAGCGATGAAAACCCCTTTTTGCTCATTAAGAAGCGATTTAAAACATTAACTTAGGATAAGCCACTCCAGAGTAATTTACACTTTCCATTCTGTGCTTTGAAGGTGACCAACGTTCATCTCCATGTTTTAAGACTTAAGTCTGCAAGTTCTCTATTTCATCCACAAATATTTCTTCCTCCTCAAACTATTTACACATTGCTCAAATCTTCTTTATAATTACTTTAAGCATCCTCTGTGTTGTACACCGCCGTGTTGGTATACCTGAGTTATAGTACCCCGATGGCGTCACTTCGGGAAGTTAGACTGAACTGCGAGAGCTAGTTTTTAATGGCTGGCACCATGAACTATAAATCTAATTCTTGCAGATTTATCATTTGCATTAAAAAATCGAACAATGTAGAACATAATTACAAACAATATACTGTATAACATATTTAAGCAAAGTTGATGAATCATGTCAGGGACTCTAAGTATATATTTTTTCATAGCTGCAGATAAAGAGTGTGCAAAGAGCAGGAAGAAGGCAATAAACTAGAAAAAAGAGGCAGCTGACAGTGTGGGGGAGGGGACCGCTGACTAGAAGATGTCGCTTTGGGCATTATGATTACATATTAACAGAAAATCACAAAGCAGGTCCAAGAGGTGGTGGAAATGTAAACCCATTCATGTTCAATAGCTGAACACCTTGTAGGTCCCTATAAGGCTAAGCTATAGGGTTATGCCCACTGTTGTGTAGCGTCTCAAAAGGTGCGGTGATACCAAATAATGCCAGGACTGCATCTTGCATGCGGGAATTGGTGGTGACAATGCATACCCATGAGGGAACAATGCACGTCATGCATACTATTGTCGTGCACTGGAAGTAAATTGTACTTGATGAGGTGTAAAGTCCTGCGGGAATGTAGTCATTTTGTGCCAATGTGCACCATTTTCAGTCATGAATTTCATGCCAAGTGCATCATTTATGAATTACAGAAGGCAAACAGTGTGGAAACTAGTCGTTTTGCTTTTATGAATAAAATATAAATGAAACGTATTGCCATGGAAAATTGCAGAACAATGCGGAGACAAAATGCGCGTTTCAGTCCTTTTGAGGGTGGCTGTAAGTCTTGAGGATGCCTTCTGTAATTTTTAGAAGCATATTTTTTCATTTCCGCCTGTAGAGGTTCCACTGTGGTTCCTTTTGTCAGACATGATATGCAGGCCTTAGCTGTGAAAGGCCGTCAGTGACTTTGCTCGGCTTGTATTGTATTGTGAACTTGACCACACAGATGCATGCATTTAAGTGTAAGCCTGTTGAACCTCTTCCACGAAAACACCTTATTGCATCATAATCACGAACACAGAGTCCTGACTGTGCTTCCGTTCCAAATCAGGAACTGATGAACAGAAGAAGCTTGTGATTGGTGGGGAAGCCTGCTTGTGGGGGGAGTATGTGGACGCCACCAACCTCACGCCCAGACTCTGGTAAGACATTGGATAAATGTCAAAGAGATTTTCTAAAAAAATATTAAATCTTCACACAAAGGGAAAAAACGTACAAGTATAACAAAGTATAGTAATCACAGTTGACTCAGTGCTGACTTTGCCAATCTGGGGAACCTCACTCCATTGATTTCCTTGCAGTCTGTTTAGTAACAGTATATGGTGTGTGATGTTTTATGTTTGCGGTATTGCACAAAAAATGTCTTAAATAGTTTGCTCCTAATGCACATTGTGCCTTCCATTTCAGGACTTCCTCTTAGTCGCCTATTTGTTAAATATATACATTTTTCGTTGTTCAATATGACATATTAGTCCCAAAAATATGCATACTTACGGAAAATGTATGAATTTTAATAATGTTCAAAGATAAAAAAGGCTGAAGTAGAATACAAAAATAAGGCATTCAGATGTTG
This sequence comes from Oostethus manadensis, assembly GCA_024372805.1. Classification (NCBI taxonomy): domain Eukaryota; kingdom Metazoa; phylum Chordata; class Actinopteri; order Syngnathiformes; family Syngnathidae; genus Oostethus; species Oostethus manadensis. The sequence goes on along the minus strand of QODF01000095.1, from coordinate 2,061,996 downwards.
TGATGATGTCATTAATGTTACATTGATGAGACAATCACCGCCGCAGGAAGTACTCATTTATTTCTTATTTTCTCATATTATGTCTACTGTATTGGGTAAAGAAGTGTCAAGGTGAAACTCCTATTATTCTTTGGTTACACCACATTGCTAATGCACAGACTACGGGATCACTGCAGGAACACCAGAGTTGGCCACAGCTGCAAAGAATGCTAGCAAGCTAACTAGATAGCCTCCAATGTATTTATTCTAAACTTAGAAAGGGTTTCAAACAGAGTAGAGAAGATAGACAAATTAAGAAGCCCAACATTTACCACTTCCATACGTATTTTCTTTCGATCACATGCCATGGCTGCCGTTGTGCTGTGGTATTTTGATGAAATGTCATGCGTCAGCAATGGTTTGTGTCATTACTGCTGCCTAGTGGCCAGAATGCTGCATAAAACTTGTTTTTTTTAATGTTTTTGACTAATAATAGGCCTTAGTTAACCACAAAACAGCAATCTTTTCTAAATTTTTTGAAAAACTATGATAGTGAAGGAACAATATTGAAACCGCGTTGTGAGAGACAACTGTATCACCATGTTTTATTATTATGGCAGCCGTTTAGGTAGCAAATTAAAACTTTATTAGGGGACAACATTCACTCATTGAAGTGATCCAATTCTATACGATGAACAAAACACAGAAGAGTAGATTTTCCAGCCACCTTTTTGATGATACAAACATGACCACTTCCACTCCTGCGTGTCACATGACCTAAATGATTGTCTGCAGGCCCCGTGCCAGCGCTGTTGCAGAGCGTTTGTGGAGCGCCAAGACCGTGACGGACATCAACGATGCCTACAACAGACTGTCCTTGCACCGTTGTCGCATGATCGAGTGAGTTACATCCAACAACGCATCATCCTTAACAAACGCACGTGTTGCCAATCGTTTTCTTGTCATCTAAGGCGCGGCATCCCAGCTGAGCCGGTGTTCTCCAGCTACTGCCCTTATGAGTACAAGGGAATCTGAGGGCAGACAGCAGGAAGAGGGAAAATGAAGAAATGAAATGTGTATCACGATACTCCAAATGCTCTGATCAATATACTGTTTGTAATGTTTTGAAACTGATTGTGAATACAAAAGCTGACATGTGAGCATGGTCACGTCACACTTCCATCTTACCATGAACAGATTATGTGGTTACAGCAAACCAGCTGTGCGTTTTAGAAGCACGTTCTGGTCCTGTGCGCTCATGGCCTCGTAAGTATCCAGTTCCAAGGAGAAGGTGGCTTTTCCTGAGGTCAGCGTTCGTAGGATGGTGGAATAGCCCTTGAGCAAACAACACATTAGATAAATACCTTTTTCAATTCACAATAATTCACATGCCAAATAATTATTCCCGCTGCTTTGGATCTTTCACTCACCCTCGTCTCCGCCAAAGGCACGCTGGCCAGCAGCACTTTGTTGTCATGACGACTCTGGACGTCCCTGACCGTCCCTCGTCTCTGAGCCAGGTCGCCGAGCACAGTGCCGAGGTGTTCCTCCTCCACGGTCACTTCCAAGGACATGACTGGCTCCAGCAGCTGTCCTCCAGCGAGCCTCAGTGCCTGCAAGGAACGACGGATGTAGCAAGCGCATATGCTGGAGTTAGTGAAGATACCGTTTTTTAATGGTGTCAAATCTTCTGCTAACCTTTAGCATGCAACGAGACACACAGGCAGAGACCATAGCTGGAGATGTTCCCGGTTCTATGTTGACGTTTTGGACCAGGGTGGACACGCCCTGTACTGGGTAGCCCAGCAGTGGACCTGGAGCAGGAGAGATAAGAATGTAGGATTTCATCTCCAGAACTGGACCACTTGGTAAAAACATGTTTTAAAGGAAAACTGCACTTGTTAATTTTGACCATCGTCCACAATCCATGTGAGACATGAACAAGTCTCTTTTCTGTGCGTTTTAAAAGATATAAAAACAGCTAAAAAGGGGCAGCTAAAAATTCCCACAATGGGACACACCTACAATATTCCGCCTAAAAAGCCTCCTGACAAAACCTCCCACAAGCCCCAAGAACACACCATTTACATAATGTGATCTGCATAATAACCAAGCTCCAGCAACATTATTATTGTTAACATTGTTACACCCATTAACTATATTACAGGCATTGTGACGCCACACCAACGCCAGCTAGTGACTAGCTTCCCACACTTGCTCACAATGCCTCAGGTCACTGCGGGAAGGTAACCCTACATATTAGAGCTGTCGCCACTGCTGCTGTGTTTTTGTTTTTGAGTTTGGAAAGTTAGTCCAAGGTGTAGCGTTCCTTCTATGTTGCTATGAGAAATCAATGCATCCAGGAAGGAAGTTCTGCTAATGCTTATAAGGATAAAAATATGGCAAAATACTGTAAGTATTACATTGTTATCATGAATGTGCCTGTTACTACATGCTCACAGCGTGGGTATAAAACCAGAAAACCTTGTTAGAGGATTTTGAAGGTATATTAATAGCAGGCTTTTTAGACTGAATTGGTGTGTCCCATTACATGCATTAATTAGCTGACTCTTTATCTGTTTTTAGATCTTTTAGAATGCACAGAAAAGAGAAAGACGTGTCTGCGCATGTCTCAAATAAAGATTGTGAATGATTTAAAACCAAGTGCTCTTGATTGCTCCTGAGATGGTCACTAGCATCAAAGAAGTTCACCTTGGAGATACGAGCTGTGCACTCCATTCTCCACCGCCTCTTTCATGCTGTCTGACAACGTCTCGGCGGCATCCTCCGCAAACGCCACTTGGGATGACTCGTCACCTGGTTGGACGGTCAGCTCCACCGTCACCATGTGTCTCCTCTCGCCAACCTTACGGTCCAGTGTGTCTACATCACAAGCCAAGAATGGTTGGAGAATGTACTTGCGACTCGAGGAGGCGTTGGTATTACCTGCAACCGAGGCTTCATGGAGAATAGTCTCCCTATATGCGACTTGGAGAGGGCCCAGGTGGGTCTCAATGTCGTACTCCCGTCTGATGCGATCATGGATTATCTCGATGTGCAGCTCTCCCATCCCACACAAGATAGTCTGGGGACAGAATTTTGGGAAGTCGACTCATGGTCTGGAAGAGATGGCTGACCCAGTCATGTGGCCTACCTGTCCAGAATCCGGGTCAAGCCTGACTTTGAGACTGGGGTCTTCTCTCTGGAGGTTGGTCAGAGCTTTCTCAAGATCTGCAAAAAAACAGACTCAATGAATGGTGAGGAAAGACGCTGAAGAACCTTCCCTCAAAAGACTGACCAGCCTGTTTGGCCATTGTGGGTGGCTCAATGGTGCAGAAGAAGACCGGATCAGGGACTTCCACCCCTGAAAGAACCACGCTGGTTTGCTTGCCCGACCCCTTGCCTGTTTTGCCTTCACTGTGTGCCCGCCGGGCGGCAGCTGCAGCAGACGCTTTTGATGAGACGATGGTGTCTCCTGTTATTGTCTTTTAAAGATAAGCAACGTTGGAGAAAGAACACAAATGAGAGAGGAAAAGCACGGGGTTGACGCTCACCTGCTTGAGTCCAACAGTCAGAGCGATGTTTCCTGCCGTCATGGAGGTGATTTCTACATGTTGGTCAGCAAAGGGAACAAGAAGTCTGCTCATTCTCTCGCTGGAGAAGAAAGACTGGATTCAGGCATGTTGATGTTTTAGCATTTTAAACCCGCTCTGTAGTGACGTACGTGCTGTTCCTGTTTATGTTGTGGAGCGCCGTTTGTGCTTTCAACGTGCCTGAGTAGATGCGCAGAAAGACAAGAGGGCCGCGCTGCTTGTCGTGGAGAACCTTGAAGGCCAGAGCGCACAAATCCTCCTTGTACCAGCGCCTGCCCAGAGAAGAACAAAAAGGAACGAGCTTGAATGCTGGCTGAAAAACATTGCAACACAACGCGACTCATGTAGTTGTAACTGGAGCTCGGCGTCTATTCGAGCGAAGGCTTCTTTTTGAGGAAATATGTTACTAGATTGTTCAACTAAGTTATTCCCAAGAGGCAGTAGTAAGTCAATGTAGCAAGTAGGGGTATTTCACTCACACCAAGTCGTGGGGCCTCTCGTCAGGGGCAGGCAGGAAGGCGGCGATGGCGTCCAGGAGAGGCTGAACGCCTTTGTTGCGCAAAGAGCTGCCACAGAGCACCGGGACTCCTTTACGGGCCAAAGTGATCCGCCGCAGGGCCTGTTGGAGCTGTAGACATATATCCAACAACCTTGTTTAGTTTGTATTTACAGCATCACAATGAGACCATACAACAACTCACCTTTATTGAAGGAATGGCGTCAAAGTTGTCACCAAAGTCCGTTAGGAGTACCTCGGCAAACTCATCATCCAGATCTGCAACCTGAGGTTGACAACTTTAAATGAAAGTGTCAAACACAGTTGTGCTTTGCAATATTGCAGTTCGATTATCGTTTTTTAGAAATTAATAAATAATGGCTGTTTCACTGGAATACTTATGATCAATTACTAGTCAAAACATAGTGCAATGCAACTGATATGTAGTATTATGGCCACTAGGCAGTAGTAACGTTACATGGATGCAATATCCATCCTCATTACATTACCCAATCCATGTAGCCAGCCATGGATGCAGAGGGGAAAAGGGTTCTCCTTTTCCATGTGGAAGTGGTAAGTTTGTGGCTTTTTACTTTATCCATTTAACTGTTTATGTTCAGATGGAATACATTTGAAGATATATGGTTGGCGTGCTAGCTTTTTAGCTCGCTAGCTTGCGGCCATTTGAACAAAAACAAAAAATAATAGTAATAATAGTGTAATGTTGACTATAGGGGTGTTATTTCATTTCTACAGGGCTCTGATGTTGAACACCGTATTTAGAAAGTCAAACAGGTTTCCTATGCTCTAGCTATGAAAATATTCAATTTATGAACATTGAATCCTATATTGCGGAGATTCATTTATTGCAATCTGGAACCAGTTAACTGCTGCTACAAACGAGGGACGACTATAGCATGAAAATGTTATAAAGATGTACCTGCCTGCTCAATTAAAGCTGTCCTGGCCTGGCGGACTTCCTCCACTAGCTCCCGTTCCTTCACCTCGCTGAGAGGTTTGGCAACAAAAACGCGCCCGTCGTCCTCCCGCTCATTCATCTTCCACGTCAGCCTCTGATTGGTCAACAAGTCAACCACACCCGAGAAATTCTTGCCTTTGCCGACTGGAATCTAAAATGGATACAGAAGTATTGTTGGGTCCTGTACGCTGATGAGAGTTGTAATAATAATAATTATTGTTTTCCCTCATTAATTTTACCTGGAGGAGGACTGGATTGGCTTGCAACTTCTGCCTGATGCTCTCAATGGAAAAACTCGGGCTGGAAGAAAAACATTTAGTTTTGTGTGAATTAATTAAAATCAAAGAGTAAAATTTTCATTTACTTGGCTGCAGGCTTGTCCATTTTATTGAGGAAACAAATACACGGAACATGATGCTTCTCCGCTTGCCTCCACACAGTCAAAGTCTGGGCCTGAAAGATCCAAGATAGCAGATTATTAAACAACTTCACTTTGTTTTTTTTAAACAAGATGTAGTTCGAACCTCAACACCTGCAGATGCATCGAACACGGCCACTGCCCCGTCGAGAACACGAAGAGCCCGCTCTACCTCCAGAGTGAAGTCCACATGACCTGGCGTCAAAGTCGTATTTACAGTAAATGTCTGACTCGGCTGCGAGTCTTTGTCAAATGACAAACTTGAGAGTTGGTACCCGGGGTGTCTATCAGGTTGATTCTGTGGCCTTTCCAATCAAACGTAACCGCCGCAGACTGGATGGTGATTCCACGCTCACGCTCTTGAGCCATAAAGTCGGTCACTGTGTCTCCATCGTCTACATCTGGATGGACAATAAGATGCTTTAAAAGAACATTCAAGATTGGACATGACTTAACAGTGTCCCACACTCACCTCCCAGTGCTCTGGTATAGCCTGAGTAATAGAGCATCCTCTCTGTGGTGGTGGTCTTTCCCGCGTCAATGTGGGCCATGATGCCAATGTTGCGGATCCTGTGTAAATTTTTAAATGAATCCTAAATCCTAACCATATAATTTACTTTCTCTAAATTAAATAACTTACTTGGACGCATCAGGGTTGACCACAGACCGCAGTGGTTTGACATCATCTTTGTAAATATTGATAAATATATATTTGTTAGTAAGAGGTAATTTATTTGTTCATGTAAACAATAACCAATTTGAAAAATCATCTTACCTGGCAGAAAGCTGTAAGTCCTTTTTAAAAAGCAGCTACATCTACGATACTGCAGCACAGTCCTTGAAATTTCCTACAAACGACAGTGAACGTCTCACGAAACTTGCACGCCAGCAACCCTGATAGCACAGTTCTGAAACGTCAACTTACCCAAAACATTCTTTAAATGCCTAATGATGTCCACATTCTTTAGTAATATCAGTGTGACCTCCAGTCTTTTTTTCTTCCCAAGAGACGATGCTTGTATTTTATTCGTCATACAAATCCCGGATCGGGTCAAATTCTAAACATTGGGGCTTTTTGTAGGCCAGTAAGAAACATTACCAGAAAAATAATCTGCCCAATTACCAACACAAAGACAGCAGCTTCTCCAACCACTGTCACTAGTCACATTTCCATTAGGTACAGCTCCAAAATACATCCCAATAAAAACACATACGTGGATAGTAGTTCCGGGAAAAAAGCGAAATGCTAAATTCCATTATAAATGTGTTTAAATAAGTAATCATTTAAACACACATTGCCCGACTACATATAGTAAATTATTCATGATGTAGATACACTTTAAAATATTATTTTACCCACAACTATCAGTGATGGTCGAGTTAAATTGACGGACAATACCGGAAGTGACGTTGATATACTTCCTCTATAGCTTGGCTTCGAGTGAACGCTACCTAAAACAACACGAGCCTCAAGAAGAGAAACATCAACCTCTCGACGTGTGTGCTTACTTTTTCACCAGCGACACATTCATCGCAACGTCTAACACTCGCAAGGCAGTATGGTAAGTAGTCGACCACCGGAGATGTTTTATTAAGAAGAAGGAGACAGTTTAACGCCGTAGCACAGCTAATGCTAGCTAGCTAGTCCCCATGTGGCAGACTCCAGCTACCTAGTTTGAGTTGTTGACAGATTGGGTTAGTGGGGATAGTTTTATCTGTGTTGGCATTTGTAAAAACAAGCAAATGTGTATTTTTCTGGGAGGCTTTCTGACTTAAAGAAGATTTTTTTAACGTACACTTAAAGCTAAGCTTAAAGTGATGTTGAGTAGTACTAACAAAGTGATGTTGGGTAGTACTAACAAAGTGATGTTGGGTAGTACTAACAAAGTGATGTTGGGTAGTACTAACAAATCTGCTCTGTGTGTCAGTTTAGAACGTTTTTCTCTGAAAATGGTTTTTGGTATATGTAATATTTTTCTTACTGCAGCATATTGAAGTGTTTTTGTTAAGCACAATAATAATGTACGACTTGGCAATTTAACTTGTTATTGCTAAAAAAATATAATCAATTAAAATTAATAAATTAAGCAAAATTAACTAATTTTGGTTAGTTAACTTGATATGTCAACAAAAGCTAAACATTTCTCATTCAAGACAGTTGGCTTCTTTATTTTAGCTTGTTTTACACAAACATTGCCACATTTTCTTACATCTTACGTTAAACATTAAAGTTTATACAGTTTGGGAATGTGTATATTAAAGATTAGCCTATGTTCAAAATACTAATTAGCTTGAAAATTGTACTTGTATGGGTGCTGCCTATACACTGTATTTATCTACAGCATTTAAATGTTAATCATTAGCATTTAACTGTTAATTAACATTTCACCAATTTACAGCAAAAGCTAGGACACCCCTGACAAGTTCCATAATTTTCATGAACAAATCAGTGGATATTTGGAATTTTTACTTCATTTTGAGATATCACATAACTGATTAACACAGTAGTATTTCAGAAGTGAATTTAGGTTTATTAGGCAATTATGTAAATAATTGTTGTGATCCTTCCACAGCCTCAGAACGAGCACATTGAGCTTCACCGCAAGCGGCATGGCTACCGCCTGGACCACCATGAGAAGAAGAGGAAGAAGGAGAGCCGCGAAGCCCACGAGCGCTCGCACAAAGCCAGGAAGATGATCGGCCTAAAGGCCAAACTGTACCACAAGCAGAGGCACTCCGAAAAGATCCAGATGAAGAAGACGTGAGTATGAAAGAGTTTGTTGTTTTTGCCGTGCCATTACTCATGGTGTGTGTCTGCGCAGCATCAAAATGCACGAACAGAGAAAGACCAAGCAGAAAAACGATGACAAGACACCACAGGGCGCCGTGCCGGCCTACCTGCTGGACCGAGAGGGTCAGTCCAGAGCCAAAGTCCTCTCCAACATGATCAAGCAGAAGAGGAAAGAAAAGGCGGTGAGTGCAAGCTTCAAGTCTGCCTCTTCAGCTACCTTTTGTGTCTTGTTTTGACCTCCAGTGTGTCCCGTGTCCAGGGCAAATGGGAAGTGCCGCTGCCAAAGGTGCGAGCACAAGGAGAGACGGAAGTGCTCAAAGTCATCCGTACGGGAAAGAGACAGAAGAAAGCATGGAAGAGAATGGTGACTAAAGTCTGCTTTGTGGGCGACGGCTTCACCCGGAAACCGCCCAAATACGAACGCTTCATCCGACCTATGGTTAGCGCATACAAGCACACACCTCCATGAAAGCAAACCTGCCAACGAGTACACATTTTTGTACTGCATGCATTTTAACCCTTTGCTGCTCTCCAGCAGCAAAGCAATTTTGTTGCATTTCACTGGCTGCAGTTTTGAGTTCAGTCTGTGAAACCTGGATCATGCTCCTTTGTTGTCCTATACTGACTAGCTCTTCCCTGCACATCCGAAAGAATTGAACCTCGCTAACCGTAAAGCTGTGATTGGTCATCTTGTAGTAAATTATTTCCTGTGTGTATATGACTTATTCAAACTGTGTACAGCCCAATTCCGCAACATAATACACAAATGACAAAGAAAGCTAACAACTTAACAGTTAACAAGAGCTGCTAACAGGCCCTGATGAAGAGTGTCCTCAATGGGCAATTTCCGGCCTATGGCAGAGTGGAGAAATCAAATTAAACCCAAAAAATTATCTGCAGAAATTGGGAAAATATAGTAAATGGTTTTACTGTTTAGAGAAGAAGCTGAAATGGCCTTGCCTCCTCAATGCATCACATTTGTTTGTCCTCATTGTGTGATGTCAGGGCTTGCGCTTCAAAAAGGCTCACGTCACGCACCCCGAGCTGAAGGCCACCTTCTGCCTGCCAATTCTGGGAGTCAAAAAGAACCCCTCCTCTCCCCTTTACACCTCGCTTGGGGTCATCACCAAGGGGACGGTCATCGAGGTCAACGTCAGCGAGCTGGGCTTGGTCACACAAGGAGGAAAAGTGGTGTGGGGTAAGCAGATTTGTTTTTTAGTTACAATCTCCGCTGCCTCAGTGGCCAAGCTCCTTTTTGTGGTCTGCCTGTAAACTAACTGACACAAGATATTCCTTGGCTCTTTACTCACCCCAGCACTAACCCAAATTAGATTTTTCTGACAAGGTTTGCGTCAGGTAATGGAAGGGGTGTTTCCGCAAAGCTTATATGAAGGCTTTCTTCATTCAGGAAAGAGGCGGAAAGTGATAACATCTGAAGCGCCACTAGTTAGCAGCACCAGCATTGCAAAATAACAGCAGGATCAAAATGCAATGGACATTGCCTGTCATGTCACATTTTGCAGAATTCAGTTGATTACACACGTCGTGTTTGCGGTCTGTTTACAGGCTTTTTTTGTTGTTGCAATTGAACTTTCAGGGAACATTTTTATTTGATTTTCTCTAATCAGGTAGAGTATATGCTAGGGGTGCACAATCATTATCAGGCCATTATGAAATATGATGTTGTACCAATTAATCTGATAACATAGAAAATAGCTTTGATATGATCCATCCGTCCATTTTCCTCCGCTTATCCGGGTCGCGGGGGCAGAAGCTTCAGTAGGGAAGTCCAGACTTCCCGGTCCCCAGCGACCTCCTCCAACTCCACCGGGAGGACACCAAGGCGTTCCCAGGCCAGCTGTGAGACATAGTCCCTCCAGCATGTCCTAGGTCTTTCCGGGGGCCTTCTCCCGACTGGGCATGCCCAAAACACCTCGCCAGGGAGGCATCCGGACTAGATGCCCGAGCCACCTCAACTGGCTCCTCTCGATGTGAAGGAGCAGCGGCTCTACTCTGAGCTCCTCACGGATGGCCGAGCTCCTCACCCAATCTCCTAGGGTGAGTCCAGCCACCCTACGAAGGAAACTGACCATAGGTGAGGGCGAGAACGTAGATTGATCGGTAAACAGAGAGCTTTGCCTTCCGGCTCAGCTTTCTCTTCATCACGACGGTCCAAACAGTGCTCGCATTACTGCAGATGCTGCACCAATCCGTCTGTCAATCTCACGCTCCAACCTTTCCTCACTTGTGAACAAGGACCCGAGAAACTTGAACTCCTCCACCTGAGGCAAGACCTTACTCCCAACCCGTAGGGTACAGTCCACCTGTTTCCGACTGAGAACCATGGCCTCGGATTTATAGGTGCCGAGTCTCATCCCAGAAGCTTCACACTCAACTGCTAACCACTCGAGTAAACGCTGAAGGTCACAGCCTGATGAGGCCATAAGGACCACATCGTCTGCAAATAGCAGAGACGAGATCCTGAGGTCACCAAGCTGGACTCCCTCAACACCTTGACTGCGCCTAGAAATTCTGTCCATGAAGATTATGAACAGAATCGGTGACAAAGGGCAGCCTTGGCGGAGGCCAACGTTCACCGGAAATAAGCTCGACGAGCTGGTCCAGTGTTCCACGACCGGGACGAAAACCACATTGCAGATCCTCTAACCGAGGTTCGACTGACGGTCGTGCCCTTCTCTTCAGCACCCTGGAGTAGACTTTCCCAGGGAGGATGAGGAGTGTGATCCCCCTATAGTTGGAACACACCCTCCGGTCACCCTTTTTAAAAATGGGGACCACCACCCCGGTCTGCCAGTCCAGAGGTACTGTTCCTGACTTCCATGCAATGTTGTAGAGGCATGTCAACCAATACAGTCCCCCAACATCCAGAGCCTTGAGAAATTCTGAGCGGAACTCGTCTACCCCCGGAGCCTTGCCACTGGGGAGTGATTTGACTACCCCAATTACCTCAGCCACGGTGATAGAACTGTCCACGTACGTATCCTCAGACTCTGCTTCCTTTACGGAAGGCATGTCAGTGGGATTGAGAAGGGCCTCGAAGTATTCCTTCCACCGACCAACTATATCCACAGTCGAGGTCAGCAAGCCCCCGTCCGCACTGTAAACAGTGTGAACTGGGGGCTGCTTCCCCTTTCTGAGGTGTCGGACGGTTTGCCAGAACCTCTTCGCCGACCGAAAGTCTTGCTCCATAGCCTCATCGAACTCCTCCCACGCCCGGGTTTTTGACTCGACCACCACCGAAGCCGCGTGCCGCTCGGCCTGCCGGTACCTGTCAGCTGTTTCGGGAGTCCTGCAAGCCATCCATGCTTGATAGGATTCCTTCTTCAGCTTGACAGCAGCCCTAACCCCTGGTGTCCACCATCGGGTTCGGGTCTTGCCGCCACGACTGGCACCGACTACCTTGCGGCCGCAACTACAACTGGCTGCCTCAGCAATGGAGGCACAGAATACGGCCCATTCGGACTCAATATCCCGGTCCTCCCTCGAGATGCAGGCGAAGCTCTGCCGGAGATGAGAGTTGAAGACTCGACGAACGGGAGATTCTGCCAGACGTTCCCAGCACACCCTCACTACGCGTTTGAGTCTACCAGGTCTGTCTGGCAACCTTCCCCGCCATCTAATCCAACTCATCATCAGGTGGTGGACAGTTGACAGCTCAGCCCCTCTCTTCACCCGCGTGTCCAGAACATGCGGACGCAGATCTGATGATACGACCACGAAGTCGATCATAGACCTGCGACCTAGGGTGTCCTGGTGCCAAGTGCACTTTTGGACATCCGTATGTTCACATGGTTTTTGTTATGGACAGACTGTGGTTCGCACAGAAGTCCAGCAACAACACACCACACGGGTTCTTATCAGGGAGGCCGTTCCTCCCAACCACGCCTCTCCAAGTCACACTGTCATTGCCACATTGGCGTTGAAGTCTCCCAGTAGAACTATGGAGTCACCAGTTGGGGTGCTCTCTAGAACCCCTCTGATAGACTCCAAGAAGGCTGGGTACTCTTAACTGCTGTTCGCACAAACCACAGTCAGGACCCTTTCCCGAGCCTGAAGGCGTAGGGAAATAACCCTCTCGTTCACCAGGGATTACTCCAGCACCAGAGGCACCAAGCCGGGGGCTATTATTAGCCTATCCCAGCTCGCCGCCTCTCCCCTGCAGCAACTCCAGAGTAGAACAAGGTCCAGCAGGTGGTGGGTCTGCGGGGGGGAGCTCCCGTGCTGCTTCTTCGGGCTGGGCCCGGCCAGGCCCCACGGGTGAAGGCCTGGCCACCAGGGGCTCACCTGTGAGCCCCTGCCCCAGGCCTGGCTCCAGGGTGAGGCCCCGGTGAGGTGTGGTCACTCCTCTTGGTTTTAATCATAAGGGTCTTCTGAATCCCTCTTAGTCTGGCTAGTCACCTAGAACCTGTTTGCCTTGGGAGACCCTACCAGGGGCGTAAAGCCCCTGACAACATAGCTCCTAGGATCACTCGGGCACATAAACCCCTCCACCACAATAAGGTGAAAGAAAATGGAATGGAATAATAATCCCGTACATAGAAAGTGAGCATCATCAGCTTCGTGTTGCAAGTGGATTTTGACCCTATTAATGGGCTGTAGTAATCCCTTGTCTATCGCAGGTGTTCGACACCACCGCGATAGATGAAAAACCGCAAAGTACAGTATGTAAATCTACGGGCTGTTTTTGAAATAACTTTTTCTATTTATTTGTCTTTATTATTAATATAAGATTTTGTAAACCCTCCCAACATATTTATATAAACCATTACAGTCTACAACTATACAGTCTAACAGTCTTTATAACATTTTTTTATAATTAAAATTACTTTTACATGCTTTACATAAAAGAAAAATTATTAAAAAAAAATTACCGCAATATAGATTTTACATATATAGATTTATATATAGATTTATATATATATATATATATATATATATATATATATATATATATATATATATATATATTGTTTGTCAGCGACGTACCGAAGGCGTGATAGGTGAACCGCGATATGGTGAGGGATTACTGTACATACCTAATAGAGTAATTCCTTGTTTATCGCAGTTAATTGGTTCCAGACCCGATCGTGTTAAATGAATTTCCGATATGAGTCAATGTTAGTAAATGGAATATTTTTGTAGTTAGAGCATAGAAATGACTTTCTAAACACTGGTTTTATGTAATCTAATGTCAAGTAGCACTACTGATGCCTAGTGACCACTATACTACTTATAACTTGTCTTTCACTATTTTTTTTCACTAATAGGCTGTAGTCGCCCACACAATCATTTCTTCATTACTTTTTGAAAGAACGTGATATAAATAGGTTGCAGTATTTAAACTGTGATATGGTGTGTCAATTTCTTAAATGTTGACTGCATGTATGGTCTTGACCACTTCACTGCACCGTGAAGCTTTGAACCAAAGAGTAAACCAATTGTCTGGAATGTTTACCATCACTAGATTTTTGTAATTATGCCAAGTGAACCAAAGTGACTAAACATGTTTCTTTGGACTTTCTCAGGTAAATACGCTCAGGTGACAAATAACCCTGAGAACGACGGCTGCATTAATGCAGTTCTGCTTGTTTAAGACTCTTGGAAAATATTTTTTTTTAAACAAAGAGTGCCTGATGAAGCAGCAAGACACGAGGACTTCTGGCAACGATGGACACGGAGAGAGGAAGCCTTGTGATGTAAATAAAGTTGATGTTGAAGTAAACACGTGAGTACTTTGTTAAAAGAAGAAAAGCTTGTGTTTTTATTTTCATCAAACTCACTAGTTCTTCTTCTGGAGCAAGTGAAACAAAAATTTTTTCTTCAACACTTTCAAACAGAACATACAGTTTGGAGGGCCGCGAGGTGATGATGAAACAATAGAAGTTTTTGCAAAGGTAGCAAAGCTTTCCTCTCCTGGTTAAACTAATTGGCAAAAATTGGACTTCATGAAGCTCCAAGGGGTTAGCCTACATCAACCTTCACTGATTGCTTGCTGCTTAGGCGTGGACATATGGTAATGTAAAAAAAAGAAATAAAAAAATGTACCTAAAAAGGAACAAGTTTATACATTTTAAAAATCCATTTTTTAAATAGAAAATGCTTCAATATTCTCAGAGGACAACATTGGTGTTGGCGACACTGCTGACGTTGAGTGTCCAGACAGTTAACGCGTGCTTGACTCTGGCAGTCGTTTGGCAAAATCGCTTTTGTGTTTCCTAAGTGCACAGAGTGATGCAAACGTTTGGGCCCCTATGTGTAGAAGTCCAGCTTGCTCTCGATAGTCTTGCAGCCTTTCACAGAGAAGACACGCTCCGATTTGGGGAAGTACAAGAAATCCTTCGCCACCATGTCGGCCACGGCGAGGTCGGGCTTGAGGCCTCGCGCCACCATGGCGGCCTCGACACACTGCAGGACATGCCGGTACTCGAGTGGCAGGAAGGGGACAAAGACGTCCACCAGGTTCTTGTCGATGAGGCTTGTATGCCACAGACCGCCTGAGGGAAAGGTTTGGAATTTTGACTCCAAATTATGATCAATTTTTGTGGATCTATGAACTCACTTTTCTTGTTGTTGAACACAGACAGAGAGAGCACCGTCTCCAGGTCTTTCAGCTCCATCTCTTCTCGATTCCGACCCGCGCTCCAGAATTCTAAAGCTAGGTGTGTGATGCTCTCGCCTCCAGCGTTGCTAGGGCGACAAGCACACCAGGTGATTGCCTTCAAGGCTACAGATTTTAGCATCATTTAGACAAAACACAATTTGGAGAAAAAGGTGAGAAGCTAGTGTCCACTTTCATTCTTCAAAATGTTAATTAATATTAGAAATTATTAAAATAAATTTACTGCAGCCTGTGGCTATTTTTTGGGAAAAAAGTTAAAGACGAAAATGTAATTTTAGTGGAAAAATAATACATTTTAAAAAATTGTAATATGAGAAACAAAACAATGAAAGTTATAATTTTTGGGAAAATCGGGTTGCAGAAAGTTGTTACGAGAATAAAGTCATAATTTCAAAAAGAAAATGTACAAGAAGAAACTAATATTTTGGGAGAAAAACAGAAAACATGGAAAAACAATTGTAAATGTACAAGAATAAAGTAAATAAAATTTATCTAACAATAAAATCTCACAATTGTACGAGAATAAACATTTACTGTTCGGAGGAAACGTAGAAATGTTAAGTCTTAATTTGACAAAATAACTTTTGAAGGAAAAAGTTATAATACGGAAATGAAAAACATTACTGGAATAAAATCACTATGAAAAGAAAATTCACAAAGATTAAGTAAGTTGAAATATTTGGATACTAGTAATATGCTTCTTCACCTCTATAACAAAGCTGAAATGCAGTTTTTTCTATGAATGTGGCAAAATTGCATCTTTTCATTTTTCACTATGTGGCACTTGCTGGAAAGTTTGGCCACTCCTGACATAGACAATGATTCCTACTTAAATGTGCAAAACGGCCTCACCTGAGAAATATGAAGATGGCCTTGCGGTAGGAGATGCCGTCCACCTTGTCGTAGTAGTCCAGGTACGGTTTGATGCTGTCAATCAGCCCCGGGTGCATCTTATCCATCTCGTCGAAGATGAACATGGACTGAGCACATCTGCTGACGTTGCCTTTAATCCACTGCTGCAGCTGAGTCTGACAGGAGAGCCGCAGCATGAGAACCATCACTAGCGTTAGGAGCCGCACGACGTCTTACCTTGTAGATGTCGATCTGAGAGGCGTGAAGAAAGTGTAGCGTAGAAGTAAAGACGTGCACAAACTTGCTGTCCATTCCCTCCTTGTAGATGCTTTCGGCGATGAGCGAGCTTACAAAGTTCTTGCCCGTTCCGGTCGAGCCGTGCAGAGAGAGCACCAGCGCCTTTTTGGGGTTGTCGTTGCTAATGAAGCCGCTCACTGCCTTTAGAATGATGTGCGACGCAATGTGCTGCCCGAACAGTTTAGTCTGCAGGCTGGCCTCCAGACCTGCAAGAGATTGGTAATGTTAGTTTTGTGTACAAATATGACTGCTCTAATAGTGACAAATCACCAAAAACTGCCCTGGAATTTTAGCTTTTCTTGGAGAATAAATAAACATTTTGCCAAGAAAGTTTTTTATAAAAGAAAATAACTGAGAATAGTCTGAAATAAAGGAGAAAAATGCTGGGGGACAAACATAATTTTACATCAATATAATCAAAACATGTAACTGAGGATGAGAAAAATGTAAGAAATGTTAGCGTTATGAGTTTGTGTATTTTGTTTTAGTGTGTGAAACTATGGGTGCAAATTTCTTCCACTTATTATAAAACCAACAAGAATCACCAATGACACAGCTACATTGATTGATATTGTATTTAGTATTTTCCATCAGCTCCTCCAAAATGTTAAATCTAAAACATCTGCAGCCAAAGATTATACAATGAGGAGAATTAGAACACCTAATGCAATTGCTGCTCTAAAAGAAGACTTGAGCACACAAACATGAGATGAGGTTTATGCCTCTGTTGACCCTAATAAGGCTTTTGATGCATTTTTGTTTACTTTAATTACAGCCTATTATAAGAATTGTCCTTCACACTCAGCTGCAAACCGCTCCAGTAAACGCTGAAGGTCACAGCCTGATGAGGCCATAAGGACCACATCGTCTGCAAATAGCAGAGACGAGATCCTAAGGTCACCAAGCTGGACTCCGTCAACATGAAGATTATGAACAGAATCGGTGACAAAGGGCAGCCTCAGCGGAGGCCAACGTTCACCGGAAACAAGCTCGACTTAATGCTGGCAATGCAAAACCAGGCTCCTGCTTCGATTGTACAAGGACCGAATGGCATGTAGTAGCGGGCCACCAATCCCGTACTCCCGGAGCACCCCCCACAGGACACCACGAGGGACACGGTCGAATGCCTTTTCCAAGTCTACAAAGCACATGTAGACCGGTTGGGCAAACTCCCACATACCCTCCAGTACCCTTGCAAGGGTGTAGAGCTGGTCCAGTGTTCCGCGACTGGGACGAAAACCACATTGCAGCTCCTCTAACCGAGGTTCGACTAACGGTCGTACCCTTCTCTCCAGCACCCTGGAGTAGACTTTCCCAGGAAGGCTGAGGAGTGTGATCCCCCTATAGTTGGAACACACCCTCCGGTCACCCTTTTTAAAAATGGGGACCACCACCCCGGTCTGCCAGTCCAGAGGTACTGTTCCTGACTTCCATGCAATGTTGTAGAG